>JASTWF010001987.1:0-46000 GCA_030390025.1 Squalus acanthias | reverse complement strand
CATCCAGGCTATTTATTATAGAGGACCCTGTACTATAGGCAGTGAAGACATAATTCCAAGCTCCCCTTCTTTGTCTACCCGTGCCCATAGGGTTATCAGGGTGTATTCTGTATAGCTCTACATTATCTATATTGGCGAAATCAAATTCGTAAAATTTCCGAAACATTTCCTTCAGCAGGGAATGGTACAGCTGCTCCGTCTCCTTAGGACACCACTCAGGTAAGTATACCTCGGTAAGGTTTAATATTACTGAAGCTACTGCATAGTGTAACCCCTGGTATAGTACCTTTTCGGTTGGTACTAGGACTAACCCATTTCCTGGTCCCTTGGTGGTGGTAGGGCACTTTTCTTCCAGGGTTGTCGGTACCTGGGTCGTGGGTAGGGGTTTTAGGTTGTGTGCAACGAGTTCAGTGGCATTAACTGGGACCGGAATGTGTGGGACCACGCACTCATGCAGGCTAGAATCCCATCCTATCCACTCCCCGGCATCTTGCCATTGGCTGGAGAAGGTGATGGATACCCCTGTGGGGCAGGCTTCCTCTGATCCCCACATACAAACATAGACTCCCTGTTCCGACTCCCACCACTTATCCCAACAAACACTCACTCCTCCTTGGGTCCCTGTGATTGTCCGGTGGGTGTCGTCCCCTAATCTTTACCAGTCGGCTGTATGGTACCCTGCGTCCCTGCTCAGCTTCCTGAGCCACCACCACCTATTCAAGGGAATTCGTCCCTTACAGGTAAGGCACACACGCTTCCCCTCGGTGAAACTGACCCTTGTGGCAACGACCTGTATTCTGGGGCATGGGAGGGAGGCCTCCCCGTACGTGAACCCGGGCTGGTTGGAGTATTTAGTAGAGTTGGACCCCAGCCACACTGGCCACCTTCCCTCGTGGAAGTAGATGGCGAGCTCCTCCACTCCCCGCTCGCCACCTCCTGCGGTGACGACTGGCGCTCTCCCTCCTGAGCAGCCATAGATGTGGGAGTCCTCCACGTCACCTCGGTCACCGATGCTCACCCCTACCAGGGCGAGCAGGAGCAGAAACCCTGTCATCCCGAAGTCCTTTCTGTAGGGGCACACACAAAACATATATCCATGTCCCAGAAAGGTTCTCTGGCTGGATAATTAATCAAGCCCTTAAACTTAAAAAAACTCTACAAACAACTAAACCAATGATAACCATAACCACCAAAACTGCAATTACTTAAAACCTCTGGATGGATTGTACACCTGGGTGTAGTGCCAACTGTACTGCCGGACCCAGAAGGCCTTCCTCAAAACCGCTGGGGGTATCTTAACATCCCAGCTGCGTCCTGTGCTGCAGCACACTACCACCTTTGGCGTGGCTGCAGCGCCCTCGTTCATATCTGTGGGCTCCTCACAGCCCGAGGCTGCGGGCTGGGGACCCTTCTCACTCTCTTCTTCCAGTACTACCTCTCCTGTGAAAACCTCACTGTTGGAGGCTGTAAGCTGGGAATCCCCAACTTTAGAACGCTCCCTGCTCTTGGGCGCACTTCTTCGGGTTGCAACCCTCTTTGGGTGGGACCCTCTAAACAGATATACCTGGGGCCACAGTAGCCTTTGCTGTGTTGTGCGGGGAGACCTTCTTCGGGCTCTGGCCACTGGGGGTGTGCTTGAGTCCCACATAATCGGTGGAGTGACCTCTCCTGTGAGACAACACACTGTCCCTCCCGCTGCAGCTTGTGTGCCTGCCACAGCTGCGGCTGGCTGCGGATTTCTAACTTGGGGGCCATCCAGCTTTGCCGGCTGTTCCCTTTTAGGTTTAATCAGTTTGCACTTGTCAATCTCTCACCCGTAGATTCTCTGGGGTTACTAACAGCAGCCGAGTTTTCTGGTACTGGCTCCCCAGGTTACTGGCAGCTTGCCAGTGAACCTGTTTAAAAATCTCGTCCTCTGCCCTGAAAGGACCGACTAGGGATTCCCCATTCTCTCTCTTTACCAGGCCGGCCTTAAAGACGGGATTCTGGGTTGGACCTGCTTTAAGTCCGGGGGCAAAGCTACCCCATGTGTGCCTCCCTTGTCTCGGATTCTAGCTACCGGACCTGCTTTATAGGGATCCCATAACTCTCCTTCCCTGGCCCCCTGCTTGGCCAACTTGTCGGCCTTATGGTTACCCTCCCGCGTGGTATGGAGGGATCCTAAATCTATGTCCAAAGGTTTGGACATTGCCCCAGCTTGCTTGTTCCCTGTGATTCCCATTAAACTGTACGGGACCCCGCTAGACCTGGGTGAATTGGTCAGGTCTGCCGAATGGACCACCGTGCTGGCAGCTCCGGTGTCCACCAAACATCTCCCCTGCACTTTCTCTACCCGCTTCTCAACATCGTATCCCGGGGAACACAGGTAGACAGGTTGCGCTGCTTCCAGTCATAGTTCTGCATTAGGGTGGGGGGGGGGGGGTGCAGATGGTATTAATGCACCAGTAGCTACATTCCCTGAGCCACCAAGCAGGACTCTGATGGCCGCTACTATTGTGTCCAGTGTGGGGGAAGAGGTCGGTGCCTCTACTTTTGGGGCAAAAGCTGGGGAATTCTTTGTTAGCATATCCTTCCAGGGATTTATACAGTCCTTTCTCCAGTGCCCCCTCTTCCCGCACCCGAAGCAGTTACGCTTCGTGTCGGAAGGTTTACCATCTTCCTGGTTCCACTCCTTCTTATCCTGACTGGGCTTTATCTCATGCACCTTCCCTTTCGGTGGACGGTCTTCAGCTCCCATACCGTTCCGGTCGGCTAGGGTCAGTTGCCTGACCACTGCCTCCTCGGTGACCCGGGGATCTCTTGTGTCAAACCAAAGCTCAGCCTTGGCTTTTACCCGGGGCAAGCTGTTTGCCACTAGGCTACGGAGCCAGTGGGCCAGCTCGTCCCTGTTCAGGTTAGACCTGTCGAGAGCCCCATTACAAGCACCCCTGTACACCGGCCACAGCCAGTCTGCGAAAGCTTGTGGGGTCATCCCTGCGAGCTGCTATGTTTTCTCCACCCGGGAGAAAGGACTTCCCTCATTCATTCCCATGGCCTCTAATACGTCCTCCCTTACGGCAGCATACCCGTTCTGTCCTCTCTTGCTCTCAGTAGAGAGTGACTGGTACAATTTGCCATCTAATGAGAACAGGAGCAATTTTGCCATTTCGGCATCGTCACAATCGTTATTGGCTGCTGATTGTTCCACCTCCATGAAGTGGACTGAGGGGTCTTCCTTTTGGGTAAGTTTACTCAGGTGGCTTACCATAGACCTAAGCTGTTGTGTACGGTGGGGAGCCAAGAATTGACTTTCAAGGGGTCCCTGACCTCCACCTCCGGCGGGCGGGCTGAATTTTTGCTGTCGTGTTGGGCACATTGGCCCTGGCTCCGACTTCTCCTGCATCGGTTCGCCCCCCTCTCCCTGCTGCCAGACCGAGTCAAAACTCGGCGCCACAGGTGCTGGTGTGCACTCCCTGTCAGCCTTACAGATTGTCTGCACCTCTTGCTGCCTAACCAAGCTTCTCCTTGGCGCCACTGGTGGTGGTCGAACAGTCTCCCCCTGCTCTTCCAGGTCTGCCCGGTCCGCACCCGGGCTTATCAGGCACAGCATGCCTTTTGCCTTGGACAGAGAAAGGTTCAGACTCTCAATCTGCTTCTGACAGGGGCCGTGGTCCCCTACCTCAAACTCCCTTGTACTGTCTACTCTATAGGCTGCCTGAACATCGTTTAACTTCTCTGTGAGTTCCCTTAATTGCTTGGCAAGGTGGGTGTTCTCTTCCCGCAATGCCAGTTCACTACTTTTGGCCTCGGTGGCCTGACACTGGAGGTATCCCTTACTGGCACGGTGTTCCTCCAGCATCTGTGACTGTTCCTGATCTTTTTTGCCGAGCGTTGCTAACAACCTATCCCCTGCTATAGCTCTGGCACGGGACAGTTGGCTTTCTTCATTTAGCTCTTCTGTGAGAGACTTAATGCGCTTCCCCATTAATATGCATTTGTTTCTGGGAGCAGACCAACCATATGGCTTTCTCCACAGACTTATTGTATTCCTTGCTCTCAGTCCATGCAGCTGCAGCGTCCATAGGACGTTCAGCATGCAACAGCCTGAGGACCCATTTCTTGGTGATATTTACTTTTTTATATACATAGGATGACATCCTCTCTTCCATTTTTGTTCTCTCCTCAAAACCAGCATTTACTGCTTCACAACCCTTTCGCCAATGTCCTGCTGCGGTCGTCATTTATGTAAGGGGTATCTTAAGTGAGCGGTTAGAATCGCTCCAACACCCCTCCGGTTCCTAGACTTTGGGCTTATTTAGGGGTTGTGAACAAAATTGCAGTAAACAGGTTCTGATGAAAGAAATTTACTTTATTAAAACAAAAATGTAACAAACTGAAACACACTTATTACTTAAATACAGATTCGGGGAACACACGGTACAAGCGAGGGAAATGACAATATTTCAAACAAAACCTTATCCCTCCCAAAGATCCCACTATCTGGCTAGGTTTTTGGTTTCAGGAGATCAGGGATAATGCTCACCAACGAATCCTTGACGGATATTAGAGTCTTTTGTTTAAAAGGACTCCTTGAGGCCCTTGTTGCTGCGAAGTGTCTGCTGGTCACTGCAGCAGTCACTCTGGTTTCTTCTTGCGTGCTGGTCTTCTGGCCTTCTTCCTCGTGGCTTGTGGTAAGTTTTGCTGGAGCAGGGAGAGAGCTGTGTTCGCGTCGTCAGTCAGTCTGAAAGAGAGAGAAATTATGGCACAGGATCTCAAATTATACTGTTACTTTTTCGCGCCCAAAAAACCCTTGATAAAACGAATTCCTTTTTGATTGTAAATGACTCTTGCTTAGTCCAATTGTCTAGATTTTGGCGGGCTTGCCAGTTCCGATGGTTTTTGTTTAGTGTTAATCGTTTTCCGATTTAAAACACGGCCTTATCTACGCGCCAAATCTTCACCCTATTGTCCTTCTGTTGGCGGGCTTTTAAATCTGTTCTCTGGATACCTGGTTGTTTGGTTTTTTGATTGGATAATGGCTATGAAACTGTGTGATCGAAGTTATATTGTCATTGAATCGTTTTCAGATTTCCAGCATCTTGTTTGCCCCTGGGGATCCATATTTGAATGTGTTTGTGAGTTTTGCATTGTCTCAAACAATTCCCAGACAGCTGGACCTGTTCACTGACCGGCCACGCCCCTCGCAGCTTGTGTCTGTGAAAAAATGTTTCTCCCAACAATAAGATTCAAAAAATCAGATTCCTCAGGTTTTTCTACCCTGATCTTTAGGTTTTTACATCAAATCACTTCACTGAGGTCCCATCATCCCAAGTTTGTATGAAAAGTCCAAAAATCACTCCCTTTAGGGCTCTGTTCGAGTTTCTGGGGGATTTTGCGAAGTCTACACATCCTATTGCACTACGGATGCCCTGTCACTCAATTTAGCTCATATCACTTTATAAAGATCCTTAAATTAAAATCCTGTTGCTATATTGAAACACAAACTATCAATTTAGATAGGCTTGCTCTTTTGGGAACCAAATGCAGCCCTGAGTTCCTATCACTCTGTTGAGATCCTATCATGCAATGATCATTCTATGACCTCAGACCCGGCACTATGTTCATGGTCTACAGAGCAGCAGTGATACCCGCCCTCCTGTATGCCTCAGAGACATGGACCATGTACAGCAGGCACCTCAAAGCACTGGACAGGTACTACCAAGGCTGCCTCTGCAACATCCTGCAAATTCATTTGAAGGATAGGCGCACCAACGTCAGTGTTCTTGCTCAGGCCAACATCCCCAGCATCGAAGCTTTGACCACGCTCGATCAGCTCCGATGGACAGACACATTGTCCGAATGCCCGATACGAGACTCCCAAAACAAGCGCTCTACCTAGATCTCCGACAAGGCAAGAGAGCCCCAAGTGGGCAGAGGAAACGCTCCAAGGACACCCTCAAAGCCTCCTTGATAAAGTGTAACGTCCTCACCGACACCTGGGAATCCCTGGCCCAAGACTGCACAAAGTGGAGGAGAAGCATCCAGGAAGGCGACAAACATCTCGAATCTCTTCGCCGGGAGCAAGCGGAAGCCATGCACAGGCAGCGCAAGGAGCGCACGTCAACCCAAGCACCCCACCAACTCGCCCCTTCAACCATCGTCTGCTCCACCTGTGACAGAGACTGTAAGTCCCGCATTGGAATCATCAGCCAACCGAGAACTCATTTTTAATGTAGAAGCAAAGCCTCCTCGGTTCCGAGGGACTGCCTAAGAAAGAGAGAAGGTCATTATATTGATAACCTATCACACTATTGAGATCCTACCGCTCTAATGATATCTTATCATTCTATCGAGATCCTATCACTCTATCGAGATCCTATCACTCTATTGAGATTCTCTCACTCTATTATTATCCTATCTCTCTTTTGAGATCCTATAACTCTATTGTGATCCTATCACTCTATTGGGATCCTTTCACTCCATTGAGATCCTATCACTCTATTGAGAACCTATAAATCTATTGAGATCCTATCAATCTTTTGAGATCCTATCACTCTATTGAGATAATTTCACTCTATTGATATCTTATCAATCTATTGATATCCTCTCACTCTATAGAGATCCTATCACTCTATTGAGATCCTATCCCTCATAGAAACATAGAAACATAGAAGATAGGAGCAGAAGTAGGCCATTCGGTCCCTCGAGCCTGCTCCGCCATTCGATGAGATCATGGCTGATCATCCAAACTCAGTACTCTGTCCCTGCCTTCTCCCCATATCCCTTGATACCTTTAGCTTTAAGAAATATATCTAACTCATTCTTGAATATATTTAATGACTTGGCCTCAACTACCTTCTGTGGTAGAGAATTCCACAGGTTCACCACTCTCTGGGTGAAGAAATTCTTCCTCATTTCTGTCCTAAATGGCTTACCCCTTATCCTTAGATTATGACCCCTGATTCTGGACTCTACGACATTGGGAAGATTCTTCGTGCATCTAGTTTGTCCAGACCTGTCTGAATTTTATATGTTTCGATGAGGTCCCCTCTCATTCATCTATACTCCAGCGAGTATAAGCCCAATCGACCCAATCTCTCCTCATATGTCATTCCTGCCATCCCAGGTATCAGCCTTGTGAATCTTCGCTGAACTCCTTCCATGGCAAGAACATCCTTCCTCAGATAAGGCGACCAAAACTGCACACAATACTCAAGGTGTGGTCTCACCAAGGCCCTGTACAACTGCAGCAGGACATCCCTGTTCCTATACTCAAACCCTTTCGCTATGAAGGCCAACATACCATTTGCCTTCTTCACCGCCTGCTGCACCTGCATGCTTACCTTCAGCGACTGGTGCACAAGGACACCCAGGTCTCGTTGCACTTCCACTTCTCCCAATCTATTGCCATTCAGATAATAGTCTGCCTTTCTGTTTTTGACACGAAAGTGGATAACCTCGCATTTATCCACGTTATATTGCATCTGCCACGCTTCTGCCCACTCACCCAACCTGTCCAAATCATCCTGGAATTTCTCGGTATCCTCCTCGCAGCACACACTCCCACCCAGCTTTGTGTCATCTGCAAACTTGGAGATATTACATTTAGTTCCCTTATCTAGACCATTAATGTATATTGTGAATAGCTGGGGTCCAAGGACCGATCCCTGCAGTACCCCACTAGTCACTGCTTGCCACTCTGAAAAATACCCATTCATTCCTACTCTTTGCTTTCTGTCCACCAACCAGTTCTCTATCCAAGTTAATACCTTGCCCCAATCCCATGTGCCTTAACTTTACACGCTAATCTCTTATGCGGGACCTTATCGAAAGCCTTTTGAAAGTCCAAATACACGACATCTACTGGTTCTCCCTTATCTATTTTCCCAGTTACATCCTCAAAAAATTCCAGTAGATTAGTCAAGCACGATTTACCTTTTGTAAATCCATGTTGACTTTGTCCGATCCTGTCACTGTTTTTCAAGTGCTCAGCTATTACATCCTCTATTGAGATCCTATCACTCTACTGAGATCCTATCACTCTATTGATATCCTATCACTCTGTTGAGATCCTATCGCTCTATTGAGATCCTATCACTTATTGAGATCCTATCACTCTATTGAGAATCTATCACTCTGTTGATATCCTATCATCCTGTTAAGATCCTAACGCTCTATTGAGATCCTATCACTCTATTGATATCCTATCACTCTATTGAGATCCTAACGCTCTATTGAGATCCTATCACTCTATTGAGATCCTATTGCTCTATTGAGATCCTATTACAATATTGAGTTTCCTGTCGCTTTATTAGTTCCCATTCATCAACTTCGATCCTAATCCTAATTGCAAGGAAGTAAAGCGATGTCCCAGCAACATTGTCTCTCGATTAACATCACCAAGAATTGATTAACTGGTCATCCATTTTCTGGATGTGAGCAAACAGTATGCTGTCTCTATAACAACAAATACATTACACCGCTTATAAATTCTACTGGTCTGTGCAGTGGACATGGCAAGCTGTTATTTAGACACAGACCTCTTTCTTTCCTGTCATTTGAGTCAGGTTCCTGGGGAATACCAGTTATCTTTGCATTATGCCCTTGATATATTTATATTGAATACACTGACAGTCAATGAATTTCATAGTGTATACATTATCTTCTTATCTCTATTCTACTGTCGGGGTATCCATCTGTTAAAACACTTGGATGTACCTGTGGATCGGCATCTTACATCAAGTCTGAACAGGCTGGGGAAATTTTCTCTTGAAAAGAGATGTGAGGTGACCTGATAGAAGACTTTAACATTATGAAGTGGTTCGATAGGGTAGATGTAGAGAAGATGTTTACACCTGTGGGGAGTCCAAAACTAGGGCTATAAATATACAACAGTCACTAATAAATCCAATCCGGGAATTAGCATCAACTTCTATACCCAGAGAGCTTTTGGAATATGAAACTTGCTACCACAATGAAGTATTGAGACGATTAGCATAGATGCATTTAAGGGGAAGCTAGATATTTACATGAGGGAGAACTGAATAGAAGGTTATGCTGTTAGGGTTAGACGAAGTCAGGTGGGAGGAGGCTCGTGTGGAGCATAAACACCGGCATAGACCTGTTGGCGCGAATGGCCTCTTTCTGCGCTGTAAATCGTATATGGTGCTGCATAACAGCGGTTGTTGCTATCAAATACCGCCTTAATGTTCTTCCTTCTGCTGCGGACTGTACCTTACTCCGCTTGGGTTGGGGGGGGGGGGGGTGGTGGGGGTAGCGTTTCCACCAGCGCCGACATATTCCAGCACCTCACGAATTGCTTATTCTTCATGCCTGATTGGAGGAGGTGAAGGTGAAAATAACCTTTTCTTCCGCCAGTGGCGCTTTACTCTGTTTACCAACTGCAATCACAGGGTAGCGGCGGCAGGAGGCAGCAAAGAGCACCTTGTCCTCATCAGCCAAAGGCTCCAAAGCCCATTGGAGCGGTTCCACCGTCATTCCATCCAGTGAGCACAGGCGGGGCAGCCGTGAATGATCCGTAACTACAGTCCCGGACAACAAGGAACACGGTAAAAAAAACAACTTTCATGCATGTTGTTGCGCCGAATAAATGATCACAACCTTACCGCAGAGGATTGTGAAATGTTACTCTGTAAAGTATAAAATCTTATCGCATCGCTCGCGGAGCTACTGTTCCCGGCTCATTGCAGGCGTTTCCGTGTTGTGTCCTGGGGCTGGTGTTGTTCACCAAGAGTAGGAAACATCATAATAATAATAAATATAAATGATGTGGCACTGATTCAGAGAATGGGAAAGGCAAGTGGCCGTTCTAATGGGAAGCTACCAGCCAGATTGTTAAATCACAAAGGGTGAAATTCATTTCAAGGTTCAGGCGGTGTTTGGATCTCGTGCTGTGTGGTTTACATTGAATATTATGATTAACTCCAGTCTTGGACAGGTCTGTCTTTGTGCCTCCACTAATATATGGTATAAGGCTGTGGGGCGGTTAATGTGTTGAAACACAGAGCAGTCAGTGTGACATTTCCGGACAGAAGGAATGTGTTGGGTAAAGCGGTGACCTGCTGTGTCTCTGGTCTCCCCAGTGTAGAGCACACCCCACGCTGAGTAAAGACAGTGAACTAGACAAGGGAGCAATGATTCAGGAAAGAAAAAGCCAGATTGTGCGAGGTGCAGCATTGGAATATATTGGGGATAGCGGGGCTCTATAGGGACGTTTAAATTGCACATATTTTGTAATTATATGTAGTTAAATTCACATCGTCCACATTTCTCAGGACCGATTTTATGAAACCTTTTCTGACTCACTGTTATCGTGCACATTGTGGCCGGTTAAATGTGAGAGACTTGCAGAGAATGATGAATCGTTTCCTTGTTGGTACTGAGAGCTCTTGATGAAGCCCCCGACACTGCTCAGGAAAGCTGACTGCTGCTGATAGCGCTGGTGAACGGTTTCCATGGGAACTCACTGTTCAGCAAAACAGGAAACTGACTGAGAAACTATTAATTACCGCCGACATGTACCGAAACTCAACGGTGCACAGTAATGTTATTTCTGCTACTCACTACAATGAAAAACATTTCTACATGACATTTTAAAATAGCGTCTGCCCCGCTCCCTGCCCATAGCCCTGTATCATTCCCAAACTAATCAAATTACCCCTCTCCTTGGAGGTAGGCCTGTATCATTCCCAAACTAATCGCCTTACGCCACTCCCTGCCGTTAGACCTGTAACATTCCCAAACAGATCCTCTGCAGTACTCGCTGCGCATAGCCCTATTTAAACAACCCACAGTGTGAAAACAGTCTTCTCATTCCCCCTCTAGTTCTTCCGCTAATTATTTTAAATCTGTGACCTCCGATTATCGACCTACATGACAGGGGGAAATGTTTCTCCCTGTTTGCTCTATCAAAACGCCTCATAATTTTGGATATCTCTATTAGCTCTTCCCTTATCCTACTCTGCTCTAAGGAGAACAATCTCAGCTAATTGAACTCCCTCATCCCTTGTATAATCCTGGTGAACCTCCTCTGTACCCTCTACAAGGCCTTGACATCCTTCCTAAAGTGCGGGGCCCAGAATTGTAGACAATACTCCAGCAGAGGCCTACCAAGACATATATAAATGTTTAGCACGACATCTCTGTTTTTTGTATTCAGTACCACTATTTATAAAGCCAATTATCCCTTACACTTTATTAACCGCCTGTTGAACTTACCCTGCCACCTTCAAGGATTTGTGAATATGCATCCCCAGTTCCCTCTGTTCTTGAACCCCACAAAAATTAGCACCATTTAGATTATACCGCCTCTCCAAGTTGTTTCTCCTAAAGTGAATCACTTCACCCTTATCAGCATAAAATTGCATCTTAGGAGTCTGCTCATTTCCCCAGTCTGTCCATGTCCTTCTGATGTCTGCTACTATCATGCTCACTATTTACTACGTTGCCAAGTTTTGTATTGTCGGCAAGCTTCCAAATTGTATTCCCTATACCCAAATCCAGGTCATTTAAAATAACAAGAAAAGCAATTGTCCTGGTACCGACGCTTGGGGTCCCTCTGCATAATTCTCTTCAGTCAGAAATATGTGCTCTCTAAATACAGATTGGGGTAATATTACAAATTAAAATAAGGAAATGGCAGAATTGTTGAATTATTACATTGTATCAGTCTTCACAGTAGAGGAAGAGGAAAATATACCTGATAATCCAGGGTCGCTAATAATGAATCAAAGACTGGAACTCACCAAATTTAACGTAAGCAAGACAACGATATCAGAAAAATTAATGGCACTAAAGATTGACAAATGGCGAGGATCTGATGGTTTCTGCCCCGTGGTTTTAAAGAAGTAGGTGAGGCAATTGTAGATTCTCTAGCCATAATCTTCATACCTCTCTCGATTCATGAATTGACCCTTTAGATTGGAAAATTGCAAATGTAACTCCATTATTTAACACAGGTGAGAGAGAGAGGTCCCAAGAAGTTATTGACCTGTAAGCCTAACAGCTGTTGTGTTGAAGTTACTGGAATCTATGATTAAGGACAGAGTGACTGAGCACTTAGAGTAATTTGAGCTGATTAGAAAGAGCCAACATGGATTTGTAAAGTTTAGGTCATGTCTAACAAACCTACCTGAATTTTTTAGTAAGTAAATAAATTAGTAGACAGGGGAATGTCAATGGATGTAGTTATTATGGACTTTCAGAAGCCTTTGTAAAGGATCCCCATAAGAGACTGTTAGCTAAAAATAAAGCTCGTTGAAAGGAAGGCGCATTATGGAGCTGGTTAAGAGATTGGGTCGTCATCAGAAGACAGAGAGTAGGGATACTCGCTTTGGAATGAACTGACTATTTGTGTCCCACAAGATTCTGTTGTGGTGCCTCAGCAATTCACTATATTTATTTAGGACGTGGATAAAACAGTTGTGAGCTATATATCCAAGTTTTCCTATCACACACGATTGGTGGTATAAGAAGTAGAATAGACAGGACGATAAAATTACAAAGAGACTTTGATAGATTAAGTAAGTGAGTGAAACTGTGGCCGATGGGTTTCAACGGAGGTAAGAGTGAGGTCTTCCATTTTCGACAAAAACGAATACATCCGAGTATTATTGTAATGGTGAAAAGCAGGGAAAAGTGGGGTCCAAATAGGTGTTGGGATCCATGCATACCGTTCACTAAAATGCATTAGACATGTACAAAAATAATCACAACGTGCAATGGAATGTTATCCTTTATAACCAGAGGGCTATAATATAAAGCGTGGAAGTTTTGCTACTGCTATACAAACCTGGTAAGACGCAATCTAAGTTATTATGTACAGTTCTGGTCACCACACCTTACAAAGGATGTATTAGCCTTGGAAGGAGTGCAGCGTAGATTTACCAGAATCTTTACCCGCGCTGCAACGATTAGATTATGAGGAGAGATTATAGATTATAGTTTTATATTCCCTGGAATATAAAAGTTTACGAAATGATTTGATTGAGGTTTTTAGGATTTTGAAAGGAATTGATAGGGTAGAAGGAAATAATGTTTTTCTGCTGGAGAGGGAGTCTAGAACAAGGGAACAGAACCTTAAAATCAGAGACAGGCCTTTCAGTAGAAAGGTTAGAAAACACTTCATGACGCAAAGGGTGGTAGAATTATGGAACTGTCTCCCATAAAAAGCAGTACATGCTAGCTCAATGAATAATTTGAAAACTGAGATCGATTGATTTATTGATTTATACAGGAGGGTAGTAAAGGAAATTGAGCCAAGGTGAGTGGATGGAGTTAAGATACAAATCAGCCATGATCTCATTGCATGGCGGCACAGGCTCAAGGGGCTGAATGACCTACTCTTGTTCCTTTGTCCCTATGCATTAATTGAAAACTAATCCCGCAGGCCCGCTCTCTCCACACAATCCTGTATCAATCCCAAACTACTCTCACTGACTTACTCTCTATCCATAGCCCTGTATCAATCCTAAACTAAACACATTTCTCCGCTCCCTCCTATAGCTCTGTATCAATAACTACCTAATACTACTGCCACACCTTTAACCCTTAATTCAATATCAATCTCAGACTAATCCCAATGCCGCGCACTCTCCATATCGCTGTATCAATCCGAAACTAATCCTACTGACCTGAACTCGGCCCATAGGCCTTTATCAAGCGAAAATAATCCCGCAACTCAGCGCTCCCCCATGGCCCTGTATCAATCCTAAACTAATCCCATTGACCTGCTCTCGCCCCATAGTCACATATCAATCCAAAAATAAAGACACTCCATCTCTCTCTCAACATGGCCCTGTATCAATCCAAAATAAACTCCCTGTCACGCTCTCTCCCTATAGTCCAGTATCAATCACAAACTAATCCCACTGCCCCGCTTTAACCTATAGATCGGCATCAATGCCATACATGAGGCGGAGGACTCAAGAGGCGGCGGCGACCAGGTAGGCCCACAGAGGCGGCTAAAGTGCGGGACGCAGTGGTTGCTGGGTAGGTGATTAATTTTTACCTGTATATAAGTTGGGCGGTTGGGCACCTGAACCAGAGGGGCACCAATATCCTGGGAGGGAAATTTGCTACGGCTCTTTCGGGGGGGTTTAAACTAATTTGTCTGGGGATGGGAAAAAGGGCTGTAGTCCAGGAGCCAGTGGTGAGTGTAGGGAGGTACTGAGGAGGGTATCAAGGTCGCAGGAATGTACCGGCAGACAGGAAGATGGCTTGAAGTGTGTCTACTTCAATGCAAGGAGCATCCGGAATAAGGTAGGAGAACTTGGAGCGTGGATTGGTACTTGGGACTACGATGTGGTGGCCATTACGGAGACATGGTTAGAACAGGGACAGGAATGGTTGTTGGAAGTTCCGGGGTATAGATGTTTCAGTAAGAGTAGGGAAGTTGGTAAGAAAGGTGGAGGAGTAGCATTGTTAATCAAGGATAGTTTAACAGCGGCAGAAAGGCAGTTCGAGGGGGATCTGCCGCCTGAGGTAATATGGGCTGAAGTTAGAAATAGGAAAGGAGCGGTCACGTTGTTAGGAGTTTTCTACAGGCCCCCAAATAGTAATAGAGATGTGGAGGAAGAAATTGCAAAGCAGATTATGAATAGGTGTGGAGGTCACAGAGTAGTTGTCATGGGTGACTTCAACTTTCCAAATATTGATTTGAACCTTTATAGGTCAAACAGTTCGGATGGGATAGTTTTTGCACAGTGTGTGCAGGAGGGTTTCCTGACACAATATGTGGATAGGCCGACAAGAGCTGGGGCCACGTTGGATTTGGTACTGGGTAATGAACCGGGCCAAGTGTTTGATTTGTATGTGGGAGAGCACTTTGGAGATAGTGACCACAATTCGGTAACTTTCACTATTGCAATGGAGAGGGATAGGGCCATACGGCAGGGCAGGGTTTATAATTGGGGGAGGGGTAATTATGATGCGATTAGGCAAGAATTAGGGAGTATAAGATGGGAACAGAAACTATCAGGGAAAGGCACAAACGAAAAGTGGAGCTTTTTCATGGAGCAATTACTGCGTGTCCTTGATAGGTATGCCCCTGTCAGGCAGGGAGGAAATGGCCGAGTGAGAGAACCATGGTTCACAAAAGAGGTTGAATGTCTAGTCAAGAGGAAAAAGGAAGCGTATGTAAGGATGAGAAAACAAGGTTCAGTAGGGTCGATTGAGGGGTACAAGGTAGCAAGGAATGAGCTAAAAAAAAAGAGCTTAGGAGAGCTAGGAGGGGTCATGAGAAGTCCTTGGCGGGTCGGATCAAGAAAAACCCCAAGGCCTTTTACTCTTATGTGAGAAATAAAAGAATGACCAGGGTGAGGGTAGGGCCGGTCAAGGACAGTAGTGGGAACTTGTGCATGGAGTCAGAAGAAATAGGAGAGGTGATGAATGAATACTTTTCGTCAGTGTTCACCGAGGAGAGGGGCCATGTTCTTGAGGATGAGAGTGTGATAAAGGTGGATAGGCTGGAGGTGGTAGATGTTCTGAGGGAAGATGTTTTAGCAATTTTGAAGGACCTGTGGGTCGATAAGTCCCCTGGGCCGGAAGGGATATATCCTAGGATTCTTTGGGAGGCAAGGGAGGAGATTGCAGAGCCTCTGGCTTTGATCTTTGGGTCCTCACTGTCCACGGGAATGGTGCCAGAGGACTGGAGAGTGGCGAATGTTGTTCCTCTCTTCAAAAAAGGAAATAGGAATGATCCTGGTAATTATAGGCCGGTTAGTCTTACTTCGGTGGTTGGTAAGATAATGGAAAACGTCCTGAGGGATAGGATTTATGACCATTTGGAAAGGCACAACTTAATCAGGGATAGTCAAGACGGATTCGTGAAGGGTAAGTCTTGCCTAACAAATTTGATTGAATTCTTTGAGGAGGTAACTAAGTGTGTAGATGAAGGTAGAGCAGTTGATGTCGTATACATGGATTTTAGTAAGGCGTTTGATAAGGTTCCCCATGGTCGGCTCATGAAGAAAGTAAGGAGTTGTGGGATAGAGGGAAATTTGGCCGATTGGATAAGTAACTGGCTATCTCATAGAAGGCAGAGGGTGGTGGTGGATGGAACATTTTCGGACTGGAGACCAGTTACCAGCGGTGTGCCACAGGGGTCGGTGCTGGGTCCTCTGCTGTTTGTGATTTTTATCAATGACTTGGAGGAGGGGACTGAAGGGTGGATCAGTAAATTTGCTGATGACACCAAGATTGGTGGAGCAGTGGATGAGGTGGAGGGCTGTTGTCGGCTGCAAAGAGACATTGATAGGATGCAGAGCTGGGCCGAAAAATGGCAGATGGAATTTAACCCTGATAAGTGCGAGGTGATTCATTTTGGTAGGGCACATTTGAATAAGGATTACAGGGTCAACGGCAGGGTTCTGAGGAACGTGGAGGAGCAGAGGGATCTGGGGGTTCATATCCACAGATCTCTGAAGGTTGCCACTCAAGTGGATAGAGCAGTAAAGAAGGCCTATGGTGTGTTGGCGTTTATTAACAGAGGGTTTGAGTTTGAGAACCGTGAGGTTATGCTGCAACTGTACAGGACCTTGGTGAGAACACATTTGGAATATTGTGTGCAGTTCTGGTCACCTCACTATAGGAAGGACGTGGAAGCATTGGAAAGAGTGCAAAGGAGATTTTCCAGGATGCTGCCTGGTTTGGGGGGGGGGAGGTCTGATGAGGAAAGATTGAGGGAGTTGGGGCTTTTCTCTTTAGAACGGAGGAGGATGAGAGGCGACTTAATAGAGGTTTATAAGATGATGAGGGGGATAGATAGAGTGGATGTTCAGAGACTATTTCCTCGGGTAGAGGCAGCTGTTACAAGGGGACATAACTATAAGGTGCATGGGGGGAGATATAGAAGGGATGTCCGAGGTAGATTCTTTACTCAGAGAGTGATTGGGGTGTGGAATGGACTGCCTGCTGTGATAGTGGAGTCGGACACTTTAGGAACTTTCAAGCGGTTATTGGATAAGCACATGGATCACACCAGAGTGATAGGGAGTGTGATAGTTTGATCTTGGTCTCGGACAATGCTCGGCACAACATCGAGGGCCGAAGGGCCTGTACTGTGCTGTACTGTTCTATGTTTCTATGTTCTATGTAATCTCACTGCCCTGCTTTCTTCCCATAGGGGTGTATCAATCTAAAGCTAAACACATTGCCATGCTCTCTGGAATGAATTGCTATCAATTGCAAATCAGTCAAGCGCTGTCCCCATAGTTCCGCCTCAATCCCATTCTTTTCCCACCAACCGACATCTCCCCATGGACCGATATGGATCCAAAACAAATCCATTCTCTCTCCCTTGCCCTCTATCAATCCCAAACAGATCCCACTGCCCAGCGCTTCTCCCATATCCCTGAAACATTCCCAAACTAATTCCGCTGGCCCACTCTCTCCCCATAGCCCTGTTTAATTGTAGTAAGACTTCCTTACTCTTGTATTCCAACCCCTTGGAATAATGACCAACATGCCATTTACCTTCCTAATTGTTTGCTGTACCTGCCTGCTAACTCTCTGTGGTTCTTGTACCAGATCACCCAAATCTCTCTGAACACCAACATTTAATATTTCCTCTCCATTTAAAAAATATTCTGTTTGTCAATTCTTCCTAGCAAAATGAATAACCTCACATTTCCCCACATTATACTCCATCTGCCAACTTATTGCCCACTCACATTACCTGTCTACACCACTTTGCTGGCTCTTTGTGTCCTCCTCACATCTTATTTTTCCACCTAGCTTGATATCGTCCGAAAACTTGGATACATTGCACTCGGTCCCATCATCTAACTCACTGATATAGATTGTATGTAGCTCGGGCCCAAGCACTGATCCTTGCGGCACCCAACAATTACAGCTTGCCAATGTGAAAATGACCGTTTTTAAGAACATAAGGAGCATGAGTAGGTCATTCGGCCCCTCGAGCCTGCTCCGCCATTCAATAAGATAATGGCTGATCTTGTACCTCATCTCCACTCTCCTGCATTATCGAAATATCCCTTGATTTCCGTAATATACAAAAATCTATCGATCTTTGTCTTGAATATACTCAAAGACTGAGCCTCCACAGCCCTCTGGGTCGAGCATTCCTAAGAGTTACCGCCCTCTGAGTGAAGACATTTCACCTCATCTCAGTCCGAAAAAGCCAACCGCTTATTCTGAGACAGTGACCCCTGGTTCTAGACTCCCCAACCAGGGAAATCAACCTCCCTGCATCTACCCTGTCAAGCCCTGTAAGAATGTTGTATATTTCAATGAGATCACCTCTCATTCTTCTAAACTCCAGAGAATATAGGCCTAGTCTACTCAATCTCTCCTCATACGACAATCCCCCCATCCAAGGAATCAGTTTGGTATACCTTCGTTGCACTCCCTCTATGGCAAGTATATATTTACTTAGGTAAGGAGACAAAAACTCTACTCTCTGTTTTCTGTCCGTTAACCAATCCTCTATCCATGCTAATATAATACCCCAACCCCATATGCCTTTATCTTGCGTAACAACCTTTTATGTGGCACCTTATCGAATGCCTTTTGAAAATCCAAATATACTGCATCCACTGGTTCTGTATTATCTACCCTTCTAGTTACATCACTAAAGAGCTCTAATAAATGTGTCAAACACGATTTCCCTTTCACTCCAAGTTCTTCTCCAGCTGCGAGGTGATATCCTTAACCCTGGCGCCGACCAAGCGACACAACCTTCGGAACTGCTGGTCATGGCTGCAGAGGACAGTATCCATCCCCGTTCCGATACAATTCCTACCACTACCACATTCCTTTTCACCACCCCCAACCCCAAAGTTAATGGCCTACTGTACCAAGGTGCACTGATCAGTTTGATCATTCACCCTGCAGACTTTGCCCTCATCCACACAGGCAGATAAAAGCTCGTACCTTTTGGATAAGTGCAAAGGCCGAGGCTCCTCCAGCATTGCACCTAGGGTCCCCTTTCCTGCGTGACTCGAAATCACACACTCTTTTCCCTGACCACTAACCAGACCTGTACCACTACCGAACGCCCGGGGTGTGACTGCCTTCTAGTTGAAAGTGTCCAGATAAATCTCCCCCTCCCTGATGCTTCACAATGTCTGCGCCTCGGACTCCAGCTCAACAACTCTGAGCCGAAGTTCTTGACATGCAGACACTTACTGCAGGCTTAGTTATCCGGGATTGCGATGTTCTCCACAAAATCCCACATGCTGCAGTTGAGGCAGACCTCCTGCAATGCAATCCCTATATTAGCTTGTTTTACATATTTAATTAATTAAGTTGTATGTATTTAATCAACTTTTCTTACATTTTTAGTTTATTTTAACAACTTATTGATCTAATTTAAGTTACGGGTAGATTAAATTACATATTCACCTGTAATTTAACACGCCGTCCCTCCTTGTGCTGTGACGTTACTGCGATTGTTCTCCCGCTCCTCACAAAGAATCACAGAATCACAGACCGCCCTTTTCAACACTTATACACTCGGTGCGCTCTTCCACTCTCTCGATGCTTTATATTGTATGCCTATCTTTAAGTTAGTGCCAAACTAATTGCACAACCACGCCCTCTGCCCAGATACCTGTATCCAACGATAACAAACTCCATTGTACCCATCTCTCCCCAGAGCCCAGTTGCATTCCAAAGCGAATCTGCTAGCCTGCTCTCCCAAGAGCCCTGTAACAATTTCAAAACAATCGCACTGCCCGCTCGCTCTCCGTAGCCGTTATGAATACAAAACTAATCAAAGTTACCGTCTGTCTTCCCATTTGCTATATATCAATTTCGCACCAATCCCACGGCCCCACTCTCTCCAAATGTCCCTGTGCCAATCCTAAAATAATAACACTGCCAAGCTCGCTCCCTATTGCCATGTATCAATCACAATCGAATACTACTGTCTGGTTCTCTCCACATAGTACTGTATCATCACAAACTAATCCCACGGCCCCATTCTCTCCCCATTACCCGGTATTAATTCTAAACTAATCCCACTGCCCCATTTTCTTCCCATATTACTGTATCACCACAAGCTAATCTCATTACCCCTTTCTCTCCCCATAGTCCGGTATTACTCATATAGTAATGCCTCTGCCAAACCCTCGCCCCATTAACTTACATCATCACAAACTAATCGCATTGCCCCGTGTTGCTACATCATCACAAATTATTCCCATTGCTCCATTCTCTCTCCATAGCCCTGAATCAAGCCTAAACTAATCCCACTGCACTGTTGTCTCCCCAAAATCCTGTACCATTCCAAACAAATCCCTCTTCCTCACTCTCGACCCATTACCCCGTATTAGCTGTAAAGGAATCCCACTGCTCAGCCATCGGCCCTTAGATCTTCATCAATCTAACACTAATCAGGCTGCTCTGCCCGCTTTACAGAGCCCTTTATCAATCCGATAATAATCCCTCTGTCACACTCTCTCCACATAGCCTTACAACAATCCAATGCAAACAAATTCTGTCGCTCTCTCCCCATAGTCCTGTATCAAGGTCAAACTAATCCCACGTCCCAGTTTTCTTCACATGGTCCTGTATCAATTCAAAACTAACCACAGTACCGCGCTTTCTCCCATTACTCTGTATCCATCGAATACTAAACCCACCGCCCCGCTTTCTTCCACAGCCCTGTATCAATCCCAAACTGATGCATCTATCCCGTTCGCTCCCCATTGCCCTGCATCAATTGAAAACAAATCCCACTCTCCCGAACACTTCAAAAAAACCGTGTATTAATCCGAAACCAATCCCGCTCTCCCCCATAGCACGTTCCTTCCACTTCTAATAGTAATCAAGTATTCCCCTAAAAGATGTAATGGACTCTGCCTCAACAATGTCCCGTGTAAAAGCTTGCTCCAATAATGTTATTGCAAGGGGGTTGGTGTATAAAAGCAGGGAAATCATGTTACAACTGTACAGGGCATTGGTGAGACCACAACTGGAGTACTGCGTACAGTTTTATTATCCTTATTTAAGGAGGGATATATTTGCATTGGAGGCAGTTCAGAGAAGGTATACGAGGTTGATTCCTGAGATGAAGGGCTTGTCTTCAGAAGAAAGTTTGAGCAGGTTGGGCCGATACTCATTGTAGTTTAGAAGGATGAGAGGTGATCTTATTGAAACATATAAGATACTGAGGGGGCTCGACAAGGTAGTTGCAGAGAAGATGTTTCCCCTCATGGGGGAATCTAGAACTAGGAGGCATAGTTTCAGAATAAGGTGTCGCCCATTTAAAACTGAGATGAGGAGGAATTTCTTCTCTCAGAGGGTCATAAATCTGTGGAATTCTCTGCCCTAGAGAGCTGTGAGGCTGGGTCATTGAATATATTTAAGGTGGAGATAGACAGATTTTTGATCAATAAGGGAGTGAAGGGTTATGGGGAACGGGCAGGGAAATGAAGCTGAACAAAGATCAGATCAGCCATGATCACATTAAATGGTGGAGCAGGCTCGAGGGGGCAAATGGTCTACTCCAGCTCCTACTTCTTTTGTTGTTATGTAAAGCAATTTCTCCGAACCTCTCGAAATAACAACAGAAAACGCTGGAAAAACTCAGCAGGCCAGGCAGCATCCGTGGAGAGAGAAAGAGAGTTGACGTTTCAGGTCGATGACCTTTCATCAGAACTGGGAAGAGCTGGAAATCAAATAGATTTAAGGCCAGGGTAAAGCTGGGAAAAGGGGGAGGGGATAAAGGAACAAAGGAGGAGATGAAGAGACATTAAGAGACATTAAGAGATATGCAAGGCTAGAGGTGGTGTTAATGTGACAGATTAAGGCTGAATGAAGTGTGAAATCTACTGGCAGAATGAAGGACAGCTGCCAGCTTCTAGGAGGAAAAAAAAGGTGGGGGGGACAAATAAAAGGGTAGATAAAATAAAATATAAATGTGATTGGAGCTGAGGTTATGATCTAAAATTGTTGAACTCGATATTGAGTCCAGAGGGCTGTAGCGTGCCTAAACGAAAGATGAGGTGCTGTTCCTCGAGCTTACGCTGAGCTTCCGTGGAACAGTGTATTAGGCCGAGGACGGTGAGGTCAGAGTGGGAGTGAAGCGGTGAATTAAAGTGACAGGCCACCGGGAGCTCCGAACCTCTCTCCCGACTCACTTAATAACTATCTTAAATTGATGACCCCTCACCATTGACTCCCGAACCATAGGGAATAGAATTCCCTCTTCATTCTAACAAAACCCTCCATGATTCGGAAAACCACTATAAATATCCTCTTAGTCTTCTCTGCTCCACTCCAACATCCCATCTATTTCAGTGAATTAGTTTCCATTCCTGGCATTGCCCTGGTGAATCTACATTGCCCACGCTCTATGACTATTATGTCCTTGCTATAGATGAGCGGCTAAAACTGCACACGACGTTGTAACCGTGCAGTAACCATTGCCCTGGTGAAATTCATCATTACCTCTGAGACTGTGGTATATTTAACTGTAGCAAATGTGAAGTAATCCATATTGGCTTAACAAAATTATGGACGAAAGCACAATGAAGAGACTGAAAATTGCAACTCGAAGCAAGGACTCAGGAGTAAGGACAGAAAAGTCACTGTTATTTTTGAGATTGTGTGGGTAAAAAAGGAAATAACATGTTAGGACACATCGCAAGAGCAGTTCATGTATACAGAGGACATGCTGAGGATTTAGAATTAATTTCTCAGATCCATGTAGTTTTAGACACACTTTTGCTCAGGGCCCTTTAGAAAAGATCTACTTGCATAGAAATTTAAAGGGGATGAGATAAATTGAAAGTTCAGCCCTAATGCCCAGCGAGAAGAAGGTTAACAAGCATCTCATTCAGCCATGTAAAGCATTAAATGTTACGGAACAAGCTGAGCTCATCAAATGACTTCAAGGAAAATAAGGGCCTACCTTGAAGATCATGAATGTAAGTTCATGCAAAGTAAATCTAAAACATGCACTTTGCTCTTGCAATTACGGCGCGCAACGATTGCATATCGACGCTTAGCAACATTCGTCTGAAATGGCTCCCTCCAACATAGTGTCAGACCAAATAATCGATTACGGATCACAATCATGGTGGACGAAGGCTGAACACGTGTGAATGATGTACCTCTACCCCAATATGTCAAACGAGACATTACCCAATCAAAACAAATTATTCCTCCGCAATTATCTCAAACAATGGACCTGAATTTACTTTCGGAGCCTTCCCGCGGGCGAAGGCCTCCGAACCGCAATTAAAATCCGTACTTAACTGATGGAGCTGGACCTAACAAGTGTCGCGCTCCTGGGCCTGCAGTCCTTCGCCTGCCGAAAGGCCCACGTATCCCAGGGGCGCATGCGCTTCACAACCGTATGTGCGATTCCGTGGGCCAACCCATGGTATCAAAAAGGGGGATTCCCATTATGCTTATGAAGACTCCATTTACGTATGGAATCCTACTGAGCATATTATGAACCACGTAAAAAATACATTTGCACTCAACCGAAATGAAAATCAATTATCACATGTTAAAAATTATTTAAAATGCAATTTAATTAAACATTTAATACAAAAATTTAATTTTTTGAAAAATAAATTTTCGCATCTTTAAAAGGACCAAAAATAACCTGAACTAATTTTAAAGGATTTTTAATGTTTAAATCAGTTGAAAACTTTTACTTTAATATTTGGTAGGGAGTTCCAGGATTTTGACCCAGTGACGATGAAGCATCGGCGATATACTTCTAAGTCAAGAAGGTCTGTGACTTGGAGGGGAACCTGGAGCTGGTGGTGTTCCCATGTGCCTGCTGCCCTTGTCCTTCTAGGTGGAAGAGGTCGCGGGTTTGGGAGGTGCTACCGAAGAAGCCTTGGCGACTTGCTGCACTGCATCTTGTAGATGGTACACACTGCAGCCACGGTACACCGGTGGTGGAGGGAGTGAATGTTTAAGGTGGTGGATGGGGTGTCAATCAAACGGGCTGCTTTATCCTGGATGGTGTCGATCTTCTTGAGTGTTGTTGCAGCTGCACTCATCCAGGCAAGTGGAGAGTATTACGACGCACTCCTTACTTGTGCCTTGAAAATGGTGGAAAGGCTTTGGGGTGTCAGGAGGTGAGTCACTCGCCGCAGAATTCCCAGCCTCTGACCTGCTCTTGTTGCCACAGTATTTATGTGGCTGGTCCAATTAAGTTTCTGGTCAATGATGTTGATGGTGGGGGATTCGGCGATGGTAATGCCGTTGAATGTCAAGGGGCGGTGGTTAGACTCTTGCTTGTTGGAGATAGTCGTTGCTTGGCACTTCTGTGGCGTGAATGTTCCCTGCCACTTATCAGCCCAAGCCTGAACGTCGTCCAGGTCTTGTTGCATGCGGGCATGGACTGCTTCATTATCTGAGGAGTTGTGATGGCGCTGACACTGTGCAGTCATCAGAGGACATCCCAATTTCTGACCTTTTGTTGGAGGGAAGATCATTGATGAAGCAGCTGAAATGGTTGGGCCTAGAACACTGCCCTGAGGATCTCCTGCAGCGATGTCCTGGGGCTGTGATGATTGACCTTCAATCACCACAACCATCTTCCTTTGTGCTAGGTATGACTCCAGTTAGTGGAGCGTTTTTCCCCTGATTCCCATTGACTTGAGTTTTTCTAGTGCTCCTGATGCCAGACTCGGTCAAATGCTGCCTTGATGTCAAGGGCAGTCACTCTCACCTCACCTCTGGAATTCAGCTCCTTTTTCCATGCTTGGATTTACGACCGCATAGGCACTGGATAATCCGTGCCAATAATTTCAGTATATCGAATAAATTGGTAATTGTGTACTCTGGGTTAACGGGCTGAGGAAATTCACACGGACCCTTGAAGCCTTGTCCTGCAATTATCCCTGTGTGGAATTGTGAGGCCTCTGGAAATATCTTGATCACGTTTTCCGTCGGATGCAAAGCCTGATTTTCGTAATCTTAATTCAATTAATTAAAAGTCGGAACAGTAATGCATAATCGAACTTCCCAGCCTGATTTTCCATTCGGCGCAAGACCCAGTGGATGTTTTACATCCAGGAGGTAGAATCTTACAATTATAGAAACTTACAGCACAGGAGGAGGCCATTCGGCCCGCCGTGCCTGTGTTGGCTCTTTGAAAGCGCACTCAGTCTGAGTCCCGCATTCCCGCTTTTTGTCCGTGATCCTCTCGGATTCTCATCCTCAAGAACCCGCCCAACTGCTTTTTAAAATTGTTAATTGAATCAGCTTCCACCACCTTTTCAGGTAGAGCCTTCCAGATCCTGACAACTCTGTGAGTGAACAAGGTTCTCCTCTACTCCCCTCTAGACCTTTCTCCAATGATTTGGAAACTATGATCTCCAGATATTGACCCATTCGCCAGAGGGAATTTTTTTTCGCTATTTACTCCATCAAAACCTCTCATCATCTTGAAACCCACCATTAGATCACCACTTAACCTTCACTGTTCCAAGTGGAAAAATCCTAACGTTTCCAACCTCTTCCCACAACTGAATTGCCCCATGGTAAGATCCTGGTAAACCCGCTCTGCACCCTTTCTTAGGCCTTTACATATTTCCTGAAGTTTGCTGCACAGAATTGTCCAAAATAATCGAGCTGAGGCCTAGCCAGTGATTTATAAATTTCGAGTATGATCTCCTTGCTTTTATATTCTACTCCTCTATTTATAACCCAAGTAATGCATATGCTTTTTAACGGCCTTATCAAAAAGCCCTTTAAGGATTTGTGCATATGGAAACGAAGGTCTCTCTGCTCATCTATACTTTTCAAATTTGGGCTATTTATAGTATACTGTCTTTCCATAATAATCCTCCACAAGTGCATCACTTCACACTTCTACACATTGGACTCCATGTGCCGCGCTTCTGCCCATGTCACCATTTTAATGTCTATAACTATTCTCATCAAGATCTAGTATTTTGCCAAGTTTCATATCATCTATAAACTTTATAATGCTGCTTCCTACACACAAGCTTAAGTTTTTTTAAACAATGCAAATACTAATGGACCTGAACCTGACCCTTGGGGAACAACATTGCAAACCTCCTCCCAGTCTGAAAATCATCCATCCACCCCGCCCTTTGCTTCCTGTCACTGAGCCACTTTTGTAACCATACCGCCACTTTCCCCTTAATTCCATGGGCTTCCATCTGCGTAATACGCCTCCTGTGTGCTACTTGGTCGAATGCCTTCCGAAAATCCTTATATACAACATCTACGAAGGGATTAAATGTAATATCTCCAAATTTGCGGATGACACTAAATTGGGAGGCAGTGTGAACAATGAGGAGGATGCTAGGAGGCTACAGAGTGACTTGGACAGGTTGGGTGAATGGGCAAATGTATGGCAGATGAAGTACAATGTGGATAAATGTGAGGTTATCCACTTTGGTGGTAAAAATAGAGAGGCGGACTATTACCTGAATGGTGGCAGATTAGGGAAAGGGGACGTGCAACGAGACCTGGGCGTCATGGTACATCAGTCACTGAAGGTGGGAATGCAAGTGCAGCAGGCAGTCAAGAAAGCAAACGGAA
Organism: Squalus acanthias; assembly: GCA_030390025.1. Taxonomy (NCBI): domain Eukaryota; kingdom Metazoa; phylum Chordata; class Chondrichthyes; order Squaliformes; family Squalidae; genus Squalus; species Squalus acanthias. Next base: position 19,498 of record JASTWF010001987.1, on the reverse strand, counting down.
TGTTGGCCTTCATAGTAAGGGGATTTGAGTACAGGAGTAGGGAGGTGATGCTACAGTTGTACAGGGCCTTGGTGAGGCCACACCTGGAGTATTGTGCGCAGTTTTGGTCTCCTAACTTAAGGAAGGACATTCTTGCTATTGAGGGAGTGCAGCGAAGGTTCACTAGATTGATTCCTGGGATGGCCGGACTGACATATCAAGAAAGATTGGGTCAACTGAACTTGTATCCTCTGGAGTTCAGAAGAATGAGGGGGGATCTTATAGAGACATTTAAAATCCTGACTGGTTTAGACAAATTAGATGCGGGCAGAATGTTCCCAATGGTAGGGAAAACTAGAACCAGGGGTCACAGTCTAAGGATTAAGGGGAAGCCATTTAGGACTGAGCTGAGGAGGAACTTCTTCACCCAGAGAGTGGTGAATCTATGGAATTCTCTGCCACAGAAGGTTGTTGAGGCCAGTTCGCTAAATATATTCAAAAGGGAGTTAGATATAACACTCACAACTAAGGGGATCAAGGGGTATGGCGAGAAAGCAGGAATGGGGTACTGAGGTAGCATATTCAGCCATGAACGCACTGAATGGCGGTGCAGGCTCGAAGGACCGAATGGTCTACTCCTGTACCTATTTTCTATGTTTCTATGTTTCTAGGTACTGCATTGCTTTGATCAACCTTCGCTGTTAACTCATCAAAGAATTCAATCAAGTTTGTCAGACACGATTTAGCTTTAACAAATCCATGCTGGCTCTCCTTGATTAACCCAAGACGTTCCAAATGACAGTTTATTTTGTCCCTGATAATGGTTACCAATAACTTCCCCACCACCGCTGTTAGTCTGACTGGCCTGTAGTTTGCTGGTTCAGCCCTCTCCCATCCAAAGTACAAACTACAATCTACCTCGTTGAGTTAATGTGTAATAGTCTGTGAAAGATTGAAAGATGCTGAAGTCATTTGACATATTGGCAATTACTGTGCTGGATGACGTGAGAACGAAAGCGATGACCTGCGAAGGCCGAAAGGCCTCTGATCGCCGTTTATTTGTGTGGTCTTGCATGAAGAAACAGGAGTAGCGCGCGAACGAGCTGTCTTATCTTCATGGGGACATGACTGTTCAGTCAAGAGAAGTAATCAGGAAAGGGATACAAACACGAGCAACATTATCTCGAACGCACTACATGCTCGCCCCTGCACTCACACACTGACTGCACTGGAGAAGCTTGTTCGACGGTCTGGTGAGAAAGATTCCTTGGATTAAAAGTCAGTCGGGAAGCTGGAAGCTGGAGAATTCTGTAATATATTTTGATGTTGGATTTTTCTTGAATTATGGTGAGTGTTGCTTGTCAGTGGAGCAAAGCGACTTCATGTCAGCCCTTAAAGCTGCATTGACAGAACTATCCTTGGGCCTTTCCTGGGAGTCTGTAAAGAATCCAGTGCCTTGTGCTGTCAGCAGGCTCAGGCAGTTGCGCTCAAGGGAAGTGGGATCATTATCGTGGAAGCAAAGAGTAACAATATGTGATATAAAGTTTCAATGTCATTTATTAAACATACTGACCAATCGTTTCCTGGACCCCATGAATTAAAGGAGGACAAAAAAGGGAAAATTGGAATCAAAGTGAGAGAGGGAACGACAGGCAGCGGGAGAGAGGCAGAGATAGGACCTGTGAGAAGACCCGAAATCACCCAAATATAGAACAAGATGGAAAGGCCGAGGTAAGATCTCTGTGTGTTATTGAAAGAGGAAGGTGCGCACGCGGCAGGGTGAGCGACACAGCGAGGTCGCTGCAAAGCTCTGGCGCGCCATCATGTGGCCAGGCGCGGGATAAACAATGATGTTGCAGCATCATTATTTTATTAACTATTTCATTCCCTCGTTAGCAGGCACAGAAAGTGGTGCAGAGGGGAGCTGGAGGTTGAAAAGGAACAGCGACAGACTGAGTGAGTGGGCAAAACTGTGGCAGATGGAGTTCAACATGAGGAAGTGTGAGAGTATGCACTGTGGATTGGAGAAAGGCAAATAAGAACATTTTCTCAACAGCGAGAAATTAGGAACTGCAGAGCAGCAAAGAGATTAAGGTGTCCATGGACAAAAATCAATAAATCAACAATTAGTGGACAGGTACAAAAAATAATCAATATCCAAAAAAATGCTGGCCTTTTTCTCAGGGGAGCTGAAATACAATGGGGAGGATGATATGTTTCAGTTGTATAGAGCCTTGCTCAGACACAATCTGGAGCACTGCGGTCAGTTCTGGGCACCGCACCTCAGGAAGGATATATTGACCTTGGAGGGGTTACCGTGCAGAATTAACAGAATAATACCAGGCCTTTAGGGGAGGAATTACGAGGGCAAGTTCCACAAACTTGGGTTGTATTCCCTTGAGTTTAGAAGGATGAGTAGTGATCTGATCGCAGTGTTTAAAATGATAAAGGATTCGATAACATAGACATGGAGAAACTGTTTCCTCGGGCGGGGTATTCAAAACAAGGCGACAGCATCAGAAAATGAGAGTTAGTTCATTCTGGACTGAAATTAGGAAACAGTTTTTCACACAAAATGTAGTGAAAATCTGGAACTCTCCTTAAAAGTTAGTGACGCTGGGAAAATTGAAATGTGCAAGACTGAGATCGATAAGGTGTCACATAAAAGGTTGCTGAGAAAGAAAAGGGCTCATGGTGGTGGGGGGAATATACTAGCCCGGATAGAGGATTAGCTAACGGACAGAAAACAGAAAGTAAGAAAGAAAGACTTCCATTTATATAGCGCCTTTCACGACCACCGGATGACTCAAAGCGCTTTACAGCTAATGAAGTACTTTTTGAAGTTTAGTCACTGTTGTAATGTAGGAAACACGGCAACCAATTTGCGCACAGCAAGATCCCACAAACAGTAATGTGATAATGACCTGATAATCTGTTTTACTGATGTTGATTGAGTGATAAATATTGGTCAGGACACCGAGGATAAATCCCCTGCTCTTCTTCGAAATAGTGCTATGGGAAATTTTAAGTGCACCTGAGAGAGCAGATGTGGCTTTGGTTTAAAGTCTCATCCGAAAGAGGGCGCCAAACGGGTCATTTTCATGTTGGCAGGCTGCAACTGGTGGGGTGCCGCAAGTATCAGTGCTTGGACCTTAGCGATTAACAATCTATATTAATAACTTAGATGAAGGAACCGAGTGTAATATATCCAAGCTTGTTGACGAAACAAATCTAAGTGGGAAGTAAGCTGTGAGGAGGACACAAAGAGTCTGCAACGGGATGTAGACAGGATGAGTGAGCTGGCAATAATGTGGCAGGTGGAGTATAATATGGTGATACGTGAGGTTATTCACTTTGGTAGAAATAATAGAAAAACAGAATATTTTTTAAATAGTGAGAAATTATTAAATGTTTGTGTTGAGAGAGATTTCGGTGTCCTCAGGTACAGCAAGCAATTAGGAAGGCAAATGGCATGTTGGCTTTTATTGCAAGGAGGTTGGAGTACAAGTGTAAGGAAGTCTTACTACAGTTGTACAGGGCCTTGGTGAGACCACACCTGGAGTACTGTGCACAGCTTTGGTCTCCTTATCTGAGGAATAAAAAGGAAGACTTGCATTTATTTAGCGCCTCTCACGAACTCAGAACTTCCCAAAGCGCTTTAGAGACAAATGCTTTTGATGTCACTGTTGTACTGTAGGAAGTGCGGCAGCCAAATTGCGCAGAGCAAACTCCCACAAATGACCAAATAATCTGTTTTGGTGATGTTGTTTGAGGGGTGAAACGAAGGTTCACTATATTGATTCCTGGCATGAGAAGGCTGTCCTATGATGAGAGATTGTGTAGAATGGGCCGATACTCTCTGGAGTTTAGAAGAATGAGAGGTGATCTCATTGAAACATGCAAGATTCTGAAGGGGATTGACAGGGTAGATGCTGAGGTGTCGTTTCCTCTGGCTGGAGTGTCTTGAACTAGGGGGCATAGTCTCAGGATAAGGGGTAGGCCATTTAAGACTGAGATGAGGAGGAATTTCTTCACTAAGAGGGTTGTGAGTCTTTGGAATTATCTACCCCATAGGGCTGTGGATGCTGAATCGCTGAATATATTCAAGGCTGAGATAGAAAAATTATTGGACTCTGGGATAATCAAGGAATATGGGGATAGGGCGAGAAGGTGGAGTTGAGGTCGAAGATCAGCCATGATCATGTTGAATGGCGGAGCAGGCTCGAGGGGCAGCATGACCTACTCCTGCTCCTAATTCTTAAGTTCTAATGTACTTATGATAGATTTTTCTTTAGTAAGGTTATCAAAGGACGTGCAGTTAAGGCGGGTAAATGGAGTTGAGATAGATATCAGTCATGATCTAACTGAATGGGGGAACAGGCTCTGTGATCTGAATGACCGACACATGTTCCAACACTCCTATATTACTGCAATAGCAGCAATTAGTCAGTAGATGGCGCGCAATGCCGTCACACAATCTGAAGCTCCTTGGCATCAACACATCAATAACCAGAGATTGTAAATTGAGATCTGGTGACACTAGGACACGTCACCATTTCTGCTGGACATTCAGTTAATTTGCTTTAGTTTTATTTTAAGGGCATGGGTTATAATTGTGTTGTGGTATAATAGCTGAAGAACTTCTCCTGAATTCCCTTTCTGTGGTATTTTATTCTTGCATTAACTCCGCCATTTCAAACAGGTGCTTTCAGCCGGTCCAAACTAGCGCAGGTACTAATGGGTGGGAATTGCCTGGGCGATAGTTCAGATCAAGTGAATGAGAAGCAGGAGATTGGTGAACCCGGGCACAGGTTAATGTCTTCAGATGATAGCATCAATCAGAGGCATGTTTTAGTAAATTCCATACCACTCCTCCTGGAATTGAATTACATTCCCGTCAGGCTATTAGATTTATTTTTACACGGTTGTTTTGTTTCCTGTGTCTTGATTTATTCTGCGGGATAATAACTTTCCGCTGCTTTCTCAGTGTGCTTGAAATTCCTATTTTAGATAACATGTTAACCTATTTATGTTTAACAGGGCAGTGTCTCCGCCAATATAGCTCACAGGTAAATTTCCTCCAAAATGCTGAAGACGCTTTACGCCGGGAATTTCTTTGGAGCACCATCTGGCTCCATCACCATTACTTCAGAGGTTCCGCAAATTTACCCTGCAAAGCGGGAGAAGCTCCGAGTAAATTCCAATTTCGGTGAGCTGTGGAATTAAACTTTCGCCAGTATCTGCGGTGCATCGTTTCCCAAAATCACCTTCTGTGGCTCAGTGTCAGATGTTGTTTATAACACTCCTGTGAAGCGCCTTGGGACGTTTTACTAGGTTAAAGGCGCTGTATAAAAGTTGGTTGTTGTAATAAAATGATATTAGGAAGGCAAATGGCATGATGGCCTTTATTGCAATGGGTTGGCGTACAAGACTAAGGAAGACTTGCTGCAATTGTACAGGACTTTGGTGTGACCACACCTGGGGGCTGTGCACAGCTTTGGTCTCCTTATCTGAGGTAAAGAAAGAAAAATAAAGATTTGCAATTATATAGCATATTTCAGGGCCACAGGACGTCCCAAAGCGCTTTACAGCCAAATACGTTCGATTGGCTTTCACTGTTGTACTGTAGCAAATGCGGCAGAAATATTGCGCACAGCAAACTCCCACAAATAGTAATGTGATAATGACCAAATAATCTGTATTAGTGATGTTGGTTGAGGGGTGCAACGAAGGTTCACTAGATTGCTCCCTGGGATGAGAGAGTTGTCTTATGATGAGAGATTGTGTAGAATGGGCCGCTCCTCTCTGGAGTTTAGAAGAATGAGAGGTGATCTCATTGAAACATACAAGATTCTGAAGGGAATTGACAGGGTAGATGCTGAGAGATTGTTTCCCCTGGCTGGAGTGTCTAGAACTAGGGGGCATAGTCTCAGGATAAGAGGACGGCGACTTAAGGCTGAGATGAGGAGGAATTTCTTCACTCAGAGGGTTGTGAATCTTTGGAATTTTCTACCCCAAAGGGCCGTGGATGCTGAATCGTTGAGTATATTGAAGGCTGAGATAGATAGATTTTTGGACTCTAGGGGAATCAAGGGATATGGGAATCGGGCGGGCAAGTGGAGTTGAGGTCGAAGATCAACCACGATCTTATTGAATGGCTGAGCATGTACGAAGGGCCGTATGGGCTACTCCTGCCCCTATTTCTGAAGTTCTTATGTCCTTCTGATAGATTTTTGTTAAGTAAGGGTTCCAAGGACCATCCACCAAATGGAGTTGAGCTAGAGATCAGTCATGATCTCATTGAATGGAGGAACAGGCTCTGGGATCTGAATGATCTGCTCCTGTCCCTACACTCCTATATGACTGCAATAGCAGCAATTAGTCACTAGATGGCGCGTAATACCGTCAAACAACATGAAGCTTCTTGGCCCGAACACACCAATAACCGGAGATCGCAAATTGAGCTTTGATGACACGGCGACACTTCGCCCTTTCTGCTGGACATCCAGTTAATGTGTTTAAGTTTATTTGTTAAGGGCGTCGGTTAAAATTGTGCCATGAGATAATAGTTTCAAAAGTTCGTCGGAATTCCCGTTCTGTATTATTTCATTGTTGTGTTAACTCGTCTTGTCCTCTTTAGAACTGGACAATGTACACGGTAACATGTCTAACATGAACGTGTTACCGCCTGCCTTAAACAGGGACAACGGGGTATCATGGGAAGCTATGCAGCATTAGCCCCTGAATAGCACCAAGTAATTTTAGACTTTGTGTCCTTCTGGTCATTTGAAGGATGTGTCACTGGAAATTACCGATTGTGATATTAGGGCAGCAATACTTTGGAGTGACATCACTCGAATATTCTTTCAATGGAGGCACAACCGGTTTAAAACCAACGGCTTAAAGGTTCAAGTCATGAAACAGAGGAGAGCCACAGAATGCCGCTAAACCTGTGTAACGGAATATCACAGCCAGACTTTAGTTCCCGGGAGTTCACTACAGAACGGATTCACTCAATTTAGCTGCATTGAATTGAAAGCGTCACTTCGGTAAATTGTTGATTGGATTTCTGCGTTATTAATGAATGAATCAATTGATCCAAATAATAACCAGAACATTGCTGCTAAGGCTGAATATTCAATGTCGCAGAATGTATGAATCTTGTTGTACTAATAATCACACCGTTTAATGATACATACGAACATACGAATTAGGAGCAAGATTAGGTCACTCGGCACTTCGAGCCTGGGCCGCCATTCAATAAGATCATGGCTGATCCGATTACTCCACATTCCTGCCTACCCTCGATAACCTTTCACCCCCTTGCTTATCCAGAATCTATCTACCTCTGCCTTAAAAATATTCAAAGACTTCCACCGTCCTCTGAGGAAGAGAGTTCCAAAGACTCACGACCCTCTGTGAGAAAAAAATTCGCCTCATCTCTTTCTTAAATGGGCGACCCCTTATTTTTAAACAGTGACCCCTCGTTCGAGAATCTCCCACAAGAGGAAACATCCTCTCCACATCCACCCTGTCCAGACCCCTCAGGATCTTATATGTTTCAATCAAGTCACCTCTTACTCTTCTAAACTCCAGCGGATACAAGCCTAGCCTGTCCAACCTTTCCTCATAAGACAACCCGCCCATTCCAGGTATTAGTCTAGTAAACCTTCTCTGAACTGCTTCCAACGCATTTACATCCTTCCTTAAATAAGGAGACCAATACTGTACACAGTACTCCAGATGTGGTCTCACCAATGCCCTGTATAACTGAAGCATAACCTCCCTACTTTTGTATTCAATTCCCCTCGCAATAAACGATAACATTCTATTAGCTTTCCTAATTACTTGCTGTACCTGCATAGTAACCTTTTACGATTCATGCACGAGGACACCCAGATCCCTCTGCATCTCAGAGCTCTGCAATCTCTCACCATTTAGATAATGTGCTTCTTTTTTATTCTTCCTGCCAAAATGGACAACTTCACATTTTCCCACATTATACTCCATTTGCCAGATCTTTGCCCGCTCACTTAACGTATCTATATCCTTTTATAGTCTCCTTATGTCCTCTTCACAATTTACTTTCCTACCTATCTTTATGTCATCAGCAAATTTAGCACCCATACTCGGTCCCATCATCCAAGTCATTTACATAAATTGTAAAAAGTTGAGGCCCCAGCACTGATCCCTGTGGCACATCACTCGTTGCATCTTGCCAATCAGAAAATGACCCATTTATGACTACTCTCTGTTTCCTGTTAGCTAGCCCATCTTCTATCCATGCCAATATGTTACCCCCTACACCATGAGCGTTTACTTTCCGCAATAACCTTTGATGTGGCACCTTATCAAATGCCTTCTGGAAATCTAAGTGCAGTAAATCCACCGGTTCCCCTTTATCCACAGCACATGTTACTTCCTCAAAGAACTCCAATAAATTGGTTAAAAATGATTTCCCTTTCATAAAACCATGTTGACTCTGTCTGATTATTTTGAACTTTTCGAAGTGCCCTGCTATAACGTCTTTAATAATAGCTTCTAAAATCTTCCCCAGGACAGATGCTAAGCTAACTGGCGTGTAGTTTCCTGCTTTCTGTCTCTCTCCCTTTTTGAATAAAGGAGTTACATTCGCTATTTTCCAATCTAATGGAACCTTCACCAAATCTAGAGAATTTTGGAAAATTAAAACCAACGCATCAACTATCTCACTAGCCATTTCTTTTAAGCCCCTAGGATGAAGTCCATCAGGACCCGGGGACTTGTCAGCCCGCAGCTCCAACAATTTGCTCAGTACCACTTCCCTGATGATTATAATGTTCTTCAGTTCCTCCCTTCCTTCCATTTCCTGATTTACAGCTATTTCTGCAATGTTACTTGTATCCTCTATAGTGAAGACCAATGCAATATACCTGTTCAATTCAACTGCCATATCCTTATTTTCCATTATTAATTCTCCAGACTCACTTTTTATCTGACTAATGCTCACTTTGTTAAATCTTTTCTTTTTAAATATCTTTAGAAACACTTACTATCTGTTTTTATATTTCTAGCTAGCTTTCTCTCATACTGTAATTTTTCTCCTCTTATTAATATTTTAGTCATTCTTTGCTGTTTTTGATATTCTGTTCAATCTTCTGACCTGCCACCCATCTTTGCACAATTATATGTTTTTTCTTTAAGTGTAATACCTTTAACTTTTTTAGTTAAACACGGATGCTGGGTCCTCCCCTTGGAATGTTTCTTTCTTGTTGGAATGTATATATTCTGTGAATTTTGAAATATCCCCTTAAATGTCTGCCACTGCAACTCTATTGACCGATCCCTTAACCTATTTTGCCAGTTCACTTTAGCTAGCTCTGCTTTCATGACCTCATAATTGCCCTTATTTAAGTTTAAAATACTAGTCTTGGACCCACACTTCTCTCTCTCAAACTGAATGTAAAATTCAATCATATTATGAGAGAGACGGGGAGAGAGACAGATAGTGGGGAGAGAGGCAGACTGGACGAGAGAGAGACAGGGAGTGAGACTGGGGGGAGAGACAGTGAGTAGAGGAGACAGAGACTGGGGAGAGAGAGAGAGACTGGGGTGAAAGAGAAAGAGAGACTGGGGAGAGAGACAGAGATTACAGGAGAGAGAGAGACTGGGCAGAGAGAGAGAGAGAGAGACTGGGAAGAAAGAGTGGGAAGAGAGATAAAGACTGGGAGAGAGAGAGTGGGGGAAGAGAGAGAGAGACTGGGGAGAGAGAGAGACTGGGGAGAGAGAGACTGGGGAGGGAGAGGGTGAGAGAGAGACTGACAGAGAGAGAGACGGGGCGAGATAGAATGGGAGAGAGGGACTGTGAAAAAGAGAGACTGGGGAGAGAGAGACTGGGAGAGAGAAATTGTTGAGGGAGAGAGAGGAAGGTGTTAGAGATAGACTGGGGAGGGACAGACTGGGAGAGAGAGGGAGAAAGATAGAGACTCGGGAGAGAGACTGCGAGAGCGAGAGCGAAGGTGAGAGAGAGAAATTGGGGAGAGAGACTGCAGAGAGAGATTGCGAGAGAGAGAGACTGGGAGAGAGAGAAAGTATGAGAGAGAGACTGGGGAGAGGGAGACAGAGAGAGAGAGAGATAGTGGGGAGAGAGAGAGACTGGGCGAAAGAGATACTGGAGGGAGAGAGAGAGTGGGGCAGAAAGCGACAGACTGGCGGGAGAGAGAGACGGGGAGAGAGAGGCGGGTGGAGAGATTGGGGAGCGAGACAGAGACTAGAAGAGAGAGCGGACGAGATATAGAGGGAGACTGGGGAGATAGAGACTAGGAGAGAGAGAGAGTTGGAGAGAGAGAAAGACTGGGGAGAGATGGAGACTGGGAGAGAGATGGAGGAGAGAGAGAGGGGAGAGAGAGAACAGGGAGAGAGACTGGGAAAGAGAGAGACTAGGAGAGAGAGAGGGGGAGAGAGAGAGACTGGGGAGAAAGAGACTAGGAGAGAGAGGGGGGGAGAGAGAGAGACTGGAGAGAGAGGAGACTGGGGGTGAGAGAGATAGAGGGGTGAGAAAGAGAATGGTGAGAGAGAGAGACGTGGAGAGTGAAATAGAGAGAGAGAGAGACTCGTGAGAGAGAGAGTCTGGGGAGCGAGAGAGAGACTGGAAGAGAGGCAGAGATTGGGGAGCGAGAGAGAGACTGGAAGAGAGAGGGAGACTGGGAAGCGAGAGAGAGACTGGAATAGAGAGAGAGACTGGGGAGCGAGAGAAAGACTGGAATAGAGAGTGGGGGAGAGAGAGAGATACTGGAATAGAGAGAGAGACTGGGGAGCGAGAGAGAGACTGGAAGAGAGAGAGAGACTGGGGAGCGAGAGAAAGACTGGAATAGAGAGAGGGGGAGAGAGAGAGAGACTGGGGAGAGATAGACGGGGAGAGACAGTGGGGGAGAGATAGAGAGTGGGAGAGAGAGATAGCCGAAGAGAGAGAAAGAGAGAGAGAGACTTGAGAGAGAGAGGAACTGGGGAGCGAGAGAGACTGGGGTGCGAGAGAGACTGGTTGTGAGACAGAGACTGGGAGAAAGAGAGTGGGGAGGGAGAGACGGGGAGAGGGAGAGAGACTGGGGAGCGAGACCGAGAGCTGGGGAGAAAAGAGACTGGGGAGAGAGAGACACTGGGAAGCGAGAGAGACTGGGGTAAGAGAGAGACTGGGGGAGAGAAAGAGATTGGGGTGAGAGAGAGAGGGAAGAGAGAGAGAGCGAGACTGGGGTGAGAGAGAAGGGGAGGGGGAGAGGGACTGGGGAGAGAGAGAGAGACTGGGGTGAGAGAGACCGGGAGGGGGTGAGAGACTGGGGAGAGAGAGAGAAACTGGGGAGAGATAGACTGTGGAGAGAGAGACGGGAAGTGGGAGAGAGAGGGGGAGAGACAGAGGTTGGGGAGAGAGAGACTGAGAGAGAGAAAGAGAGAGAGAATAGGGAGAGAGAAAGACTGGGGAGCGAGAGAGACTGGGGTGATAGAGAGACTGGGGATGAGAGAGAGACTGGGGAGAGAGAGAGTGGGAGAGAGAGATAGAGAGACTTGGGAGAGAGAGACCGGGAGAGGGAGAGAGACTGGGGAGCGAGAGAGAGACGGGGAAAGACAGAGACGGGGCGAGAGACTGGGGGGTTAGAGAAAGGGGGGAGAGAGAGTGGGGGAGAGAGCGAGTGGGGAGAGAGAGAGTGAGGAGAGAGAGAGAGACTGGGAAGTTAGAGAGAGTCTTGTGAGAGAGAGAATCTGGGGAGAGACAGGGAGACGGGTGGAGATGGAGAGAGACAGAGCGAGATTGGGGAGAGAGAGAGAGACTGGGGAAGTTAGAGAGAGTCTTGTGAGAGAGAGAATCTGGGGAGAGACAGAGAGACGGCTGGAGATGGAGAGAGACAGAGCGAGACTGGGGAGAGAAAGAGAGATATTGGGAGAGAGAAAGAGAGATTAGGGGAGAGTGAGAGACAAGAGAGGGAGAGACTTGGGGTGTGAGAGAGACTGGGGAGCGAAGGAGAGACTTGGGGAGAGTGAGAGACTAGGGAGAGAGAGACTGGGAGAGGGTGAGAGTGTAGGTGGGAAAGAGAGACTGGGGAGAGAGAGAGAATCGGGAGAGAGAGAGAGAGAATGACAGAGGGAAGTCACGAGAGAGAGAGAGGGACAGAAGGAGAGAGAGAGACCGAGAGAGAGACAGGGACAGAGGGAGATTGAGAGAGAAACCGGGACAGAGGGAGATTGAGAGAGAAACAGGGAAAGAGGGAGATAGAGAGACAGGGACAGAGGGAGAGAGAGAGAGAGAGACAGCGAGGGAGATAGACGGAGAGACAGGGACAGAGAGAGAGAGAGAGAGACAGAGACAGACAGAGAAGGAAAGAGAGAGAGACAGGGACAAAGGGAGATTGAGAGAGAGACAGTGATAGAGGGCGATAGAGAGACAGGGATAGAGGGAGATAGAGAGACATAAGAACATAAGAACATAAGAAATAGGAGCAGGAGTAGACCAATCGGCCCCTCGAGCCTGCTCAGCCTTTAATGAGATCATGGCTGATCTGATCCAACCTCAACTCTAAAGAACACAAGAAGTTGGAGCAGGACCAGGCCACTCGGCCCCTGGGCCCGCTCCGCCACCCACTGGGCCTTGACCGATCCGAACTCAAACTCATGTCCAATTTCCAGCCCGCTCCCCGTAACCCCTGACTCCCTTTACTTCTAGGAAACGGTCTATTTCTGTTTTAAATTTATTTAATGAAGTAGCTTCCACAGCTTCCTGGGGTAGCAAATTCCACAGACCCACTACCCTCTGAGTGAAAAAGTTTCTCCTCATCTCAGTTTTGAAAGAGGAGCCCCTTTTTCTAAGATTATGTCCCCTAGTTCTAGTTTCACCCATCATTGGGAACATCCTCACCGCGTCCACCCGATCAAGCCCCTTCACAATCTTATATGTTTCAATAAGAACGCCTCTCCTTCTTCTGAACTCCAATGAGTAGAGTCCCAATCCACTCAACCTCTCCTCGTATGTCCACTCCCTCATCCCCGGAATTAACCGAGTGAACCTTCTTTGTACTGCCTCAAGAGCAAGTATGTCTTTTCTTAAGTATGGACACCAAAACTGTATGCAGTACTCCAGGTGCGGTCTCACCAAAACCCTATACAACTGCAGCAATACCTCCCTGTTTTTATATTCTATCCCCCTAGCAATAAAAGCCAACATTCCATTGGCTTTCTTGATCACCTGCTGCACCTGCATACTAACTTTTTGATTTTCTTGCACCAAGACCCCCAGATCCCTTTGTACTGCAGTACTTTCCAGTTTCTCGCCATTAAGATAATAACTTGCTCTCTGATTTTTCCTGCCAAAGTGCATAACCTCACATTTTCCAATATTGTATTGCATCTGCCAAATCTCCGCCCACTCACCCAGCCTGTCGATATCCCCATGTAGGTTGTTTATGTCCTCCTCACTCTCTACTTTCCCTCCCATCTTTGTATCATCTGCAAACTTTGATATGTTACACTCGGTCCCCTCCTCCAAATCGTTAATATAGATTGTAAAGAGTTGGGGACCCAGCACCGACCCCTGCGGAACACCACTGGCTACTGGTTGCCAGTCCGAGAATGAATCATTTATCCCAACTCTCTGCTTTCTGTTAGATAACCAATCCTCCACCCATGCCAGAATATTACCCACAATCCAGTGATTTTTTATCTTGAGTAATAATCTTTTATGTGGCACCATGTCGAATGCCTTCTGGAAGTCTAAATACACTACATCCACTGGTTCCCCTTTATCCACCCTGTACGTTATATCCTCAAAGACAGGGACAGAGGGAGAGAGAGAGAGAGACAGAGAGAGAGAGAGACAGGGACTGAGGGAGATTGAGAGAGAGACAGGGATAGAGGGAGATAGAGAGACAGGGACAGAGGGAGAGAGAGGGAGAGAGAGACAGCGAGGGAGATAGAGAGAAAGACAGGGACAGAGGGAGAGAGAGAGAGAGACAGAAAGAGAGAGAGAGACTGGGTCAGAGGGAGATTGAGAGAGAGAGACAGGGATAGAGGGCGACAGAGAGTGAAACAGAGGGAGGGACAGGGAGAGGGGCACACAGCGAGAGAGAGAGGGTGAGGGTCCAGGATCATGTGTTCCACTCGCGGGGACTGAGCCGGGTCTCACAACAACACAGGTGGAGGTGCAGCGCATGTACTAGGGCTGCTGGAAGGATGAGAAAGCAAACAAGTTTTAGGCCATCAGTGATTTTTTTTAAAAATCGGAAAATTACGTAAATCCGCAAAAAATACGGGAAAATGATGTTGCATGTCCCGCGGTAAGTTCCAGTTAAATTTTGCCAGAAATTGTCCCTTTTTTGAAATAGTTTATTCGGGTTATTTTATAATGTTATTGGGAGAGGGGGAAAAGATTGTGCCCCCGTTTGTACCTCCGAGTCTTTGAGAAACGGAGGGAACGGCAGCAGAAATAAAGGAAACACATTCTCCAGAACTGATCCCAGATCATCGCCAAGGCTGAGGACAGAAAACCTCACCGCCTTCTTTGGAAGTTTAATCACTTTATTCACTTTCTGATTTGAGCTCCGTTTGGAGTCAGCGTTTACTTTATTTTATTGTTGCATGTTTAGCGACAGCATTGAAGAGGGAAAGAGATCTTGGAGCAACTTCTTCTGTCAAAGCTGCAATGAGACTAGAAAGAATTTAAAGATTTTTAATTAACTTTTCACAAAAAATTAACGTTATAAACACTTTTCTCACCCTAATTTTCTGGTATGATTTTGGGAGAAACAAGGATAAATCAATGTTACCTTCGTCTAAACAAGTTTCAAGTGGGTCTTGAAGTCCGAACGCTGTTGAGGAGGCTCTGAAATGCTTAAAACATTTTATAATTGACATTTCTCAATATTTGATTTTGAACGATCGACTGAAGTGAGTAGCTTCACACAAACATGCAACCATGCTGTTCAGGAGCGGGAGGGCAGAGGAGAATTTGGGGAGTTACTTATTACTTTTTATTGACATTTTAAAAATATCATTAAGACGTTTAGAAAGAGAACCAAAAAAAGGAGAAAAACACAAACCATTTTATTTTATATAATATAAAAACAGAAAATGCTGAAAATACTCAGCAGGTCAGGCAGCATCTGTGGAGAGAGAAACAGAGTTAACGTTTCAGGTCTGTGACCTTTCGTCAGAACTGGACAATGTTAGAGATGTAACAGATTTTAACCAGGTGCAGAGGACAGGGAAAGGCGGGAGGGAGGAAGGAACACAAGGGATGGGCTGTGATATGGTGGAGGGCAGGAGTGGTTAAATCCGCCCTCTGCACCTGGTGAAAATCTGTTACATCTCTAACTTTTTTCAGTTCGGACGAATGGTCACAGACCTGAAACGTTAACTTTGTTTCTCTCTCTCTCTCCACAGATGCTGCCTGACCTGCTGAGTATTTCCAGCATTTTTTGTTTATATTTCAGATTCCAGCATCCGCTGTATTTTGCTATTGTGAATGATTTCATTGTGTCTGTCGTTCTATAGTCTGAACAAGTCCCAGGAATAATGTAAATAATGTAAATATAGATTTCCTCTTAAATGTTTAGTGGAGTGTTAATAGAAACAAGAAACTCTGTACTGATGTATGAAAAATGCAAGAAGCTACTTTAGAAGAAACCATTATTTGTTTATTGAGAAAGACACACAAAATACTTTGATTAAACTGATAATGTACAATTTCTATTTGCTATAAATGTTTGAATTAGGAGATTGAAAATTGAGAGCACAATGAAGTTTGTTTCCTGCAATTTAATTGGGAAGTACCTAAAATAATTCAACACTTTTCGTGACAAGAGCAGGGATTAATATTGTGGAGAATGCTTGAGAGAATAAACATTGGAAGCGAAATTTGTAAATTAACATCTTTACGTTAACATATTAGCAAACATTCCAAGTCAGTCTGATTGGTTCTCTTGTCCAGGAAGAATGATGAATATTTATTTGTGCTAAATCGTAGCTTTTCCTGCTTTTTGATTTAATTCAGTGACACACATTGTGTGTGTGTTTTTTTGCACTTGTGAATAAGTGCTGCATTTCTGACATGTTACATGGAGGGTGTTCTGGTTCAATAAGACCACTGTTATTAATGGAAGTGATTGAAGTGGAAATACGGATACCCGTTTTTGTTCAATTCTTTTTAATACTGTGAACTAAAGAACTACAGCACTTTATATTTGTTGGTTGTCTGGTTGCATTGTGATTAATATTCTGATTACATATCTGGACGTACAGCACGTCAGCGCCATAGGAAAGCCGCTGCTCCTGCTGCTTGAGCTGCCATTGCTATATTGACATGAGGGATTTGCTAATACGTTGAAAACCTTAAAATTAATACAAATTGCACGAATAGATCTGCCTCATTCAGCTCACCTTGGGCTTTTGGATTATTTGTCGATGTGTAACTGAGTGACGTTTCTGAACTGTTAATTTATTATTCTGCAGATATTTTATATCCCAGTCATTTCTGACAAGGATTTATTCAAATAGAGTTTGTACATGACGAACTAAAAGCTTTTAATTAATCCTACCATAAACAAACTTGCAGAATGGGCATGAAAATGATAAATTAATTTCAATATGGGTAAGTGTGAGGTGATGCATTTTGTTAGCACGAATAAGGAGCCCAGCTACTCCTTGTAAAATAAGGGGGGGAAATTCAGTATCGCCCCGTTTGGGGGCGCAATTATCGGCCGGCTGCAAAGATTAGCACCTGGCGCTAATTATCGCTTCCGACTGCAACCCTGAATTTAATCGCCCCTGGAGGTGATTGGAGTGATAAATCAGGCGCTACACACCTGTCTTAAGGTGCAAAGGCTGAGGAGCGAGGCGCTACCTCAGAGCACTGGCGAAGCTCATGTGATGTCAGTCAGCAATGGAACACACACACACAATGGCGTGGGCCAGTTCTTAAAGGGGAGGGTTGATCTTGCTCTCCATCCACATCCTGCTCATTGCAGCCTTGAATCTTGGCCTGGAGAGACCTGTACATCAAATCTGCTGGAAAGAATAATGGATAGCCCCAGGGAAAGAGCTCAGGATTGCAACCCCCACAGTCTCTTCAAATCGATACAAGGAAGGGCAAATCAAAACGAACCTGCAATGTGCTGCTCAGTACCCAAAACACCTTCACACAGCGTTGAATCTCTCCAAAAGTATCTCCTCTCTCTCTCAGAATGCGTGGTACAAAAATGGCACCAACAATAAAAGGCAGGAAGCGTTCGCCTTTAAATAGCGCTCCCCCCATTCCCTTCCTGACTACAAAACGCTCCCCTCAAACTGTCGTTGCTGGCGGCAGGCGGTAAGGCAGGGGGCGCCACTCAATACTCCGCACTGGGGCGTTGCGCACTCGACTGACGTCACGATCTGCCGGCGCAGGAGATCGTGGCGGTAGTGTTTAGCGCCGCCGCAAAATGTCTAGTTAATTTCGCGAGCGGCGCAAACATCGCCGCGCCCGGGCGCTAGTTGCTTTGCGCCCCATTAGCGCCCTCTTAAGGCACTAACGGGAGGCGCAACCAACTGAATTTTCCCCCCGAAGAGTCTAAATGGGGGTAAAGGTACAAAGGGATCAATGGGGTATAGCTTCACAAATCATCAGAAGTAGCAACGCAGGTTAAAAAGCTATAAAATTGCAAATAAATCACGGGTTCATTTCTAGAGGAATAGATTTCAAAAGCAGGGAAGTTATGTTAAACTTTCAGAACTTGTCTGATTGTCTCAAGATTTGAGACGGTGGGGTGGCAATGTCTCATTACTGAGTATATGATCTTAACTGGTTCTTGTTGCTGTCGTTGTTGTTAAAGTTGCTTTTCTAAAGATTCTCTAAAATTTATGTTGTAAAATTTGCCCACGGACAAAAAGGTTGCTCAAAGGAGTTAGTGGCCGCTCAGTACAAAAAAATTCGAGGGAACATTGATTGGGAGGAGCTGAGGATATTAGGTGGGGTGGGGAGGAGCTGAGGATATTAGGTGGGGAGGAGCTGAGGATATTAGGTGGGGAGGAGCTGAGGATATTAGGTGGGTTGGGGAGGAGCTGAGGATATTAGGTGGGGTGGGGAGGAGCTGAGGATATTAGGTGGGGTGGGGAGGGAGCTGAGGATATTAGGTGGGGTGGGGGGGAGCTGAGGATATTAGGTGGGGTGGGGAGGAGCTGAGGATATTAGCTGGGGTGGGGAGGAGCTGAGGATATCAGGTGGGGTGGGGGGAGCTGAGGATAATATGTGGGGTGGGGTGGAGATGAGGATATTAGGTGGGGTGTGGAGGAGCTGAGGATATTAGGTGGGTGGGGAGGAGCTGAGGATATGAGGTGAGGTGAGGAGGAGCTGAAGATATTAGGTGGGGTGGGGAGGAGCTGAGGATATTAGGTGGGGTGGGGAGGAGGTGAGGATATTAGGTGTGGTGGGGAGGAGCTGAGGATATTAGGTGGGGTGGGGAGGAGCTGAGGATATTAGGTGGGGTGGGGAGGAGCAGAGGATATTAGGTGGGGTGGGGAGGAGCTGAGGATATTAGGTGGGGTGGGGAGGAGCTGAGGATATTAGCTGGGGTTGTGGAGATTCTGAGGATATTAGGTGGGGTGTAGAGGAGCTGAGGATAATGAGTGGGGTGGGGAGGAGCTGAGGATATTAGGTGGGTTGTGGAGGAGCTGAGGATATTAGGTGGGGTGGAGAGGAGCTGAGGATATGAGGTGAGGTGAGGAGGAGCTGAAGATATTAGGTGGGGTGGGGAGGAGCTGAGGATATTAGGTGGGGTGGAGAGGAGCTGAGGATATTGAGGTGTGGTGGGAGGAGCTGAAGATATTAGATGGGGTGGGGAGGAGCTGACGATATTAGGTGGGGTGTGGAGGAGGTGAGGAATAATGGGTGGGTGGGGAGGAGCTGAGGATATTAGTGTGGTGGGGAGGAGCTGAGGATATTAGGTGGGGTGGGGAGGAGCTGAGAAATTAGGTGGGGTGGGGAGGAGCTGAGGATATTAGGTGGGGTGGGGTGGAGCTGAGGATATTAGGTGGGGTGGGGAGGAGCTGAGGATATTAGGTGGGGTGGGAGGAGCTGAGGATATTAGGTGGGGTGGGAGGAGCTGAGGATATTAGGTGGGGTGGGGAGGAGCTGAGGATATTAGGTGGGTGGGGAGGAGCTGAGGATATTAGGTGGGGTGGGGAGGAGCTGAGGTATTAGGTGGGGTGGGGAGGAGCTGAGGATATTAGGTGGGGTGGGGAGGAGCTGAGGATATTAGGTGGGTTGGGGAGGAGCTGAGGATATTAGGTGGGGTGGGGAGGAGCTGAGGATATTAGGTGGGGTGGGGAGGAGCTGAGGATATTAGGTGGGGTGGGGAGGAGCTGAGGATATTAGGTGGGGTGGGGAGGAGCTGAGGATATTAGGTGGGGTGGGGAGGAGCTGAGGATATTAGGTGTAGGGTGGGGAGGAGGTCTGAGGATATTAGGTGGGTGGGGAGGAGCTGAGGATATTAGGTGGGTGGGGAGGAGCTGAGGATATTAATGG
>JASTWF010001986.1:0-46308 GCA_030390025.1 Squalus acanthias | reverse complement strand
TTTTTTGTACCTATCCACTAGTTTTTAGTGATTTCTGTACTTGGACCCCTAAATCTCTCTGATCATCCACAGTTCCCAGCTTCTCCCCATTTAGAAATACTCCGATTTATCTTTCTAGGGTCCAAAGTGGATGCTTTCAAAACTTCCCACATTAAACTCCATTCAGCTGCAGTTTTGCCCACATTTAACCTATCAATGACCCTTTGCAACTTTCTGCTCCCATCTACACTACTTACTGTGCCACCTAACTAGGTGTTGTCAGTAAACTTGGGTATACAGCTCTCTATATTTATCAACGACTTAGATGAAAGAATAATGAAAAGCTGTGCTCCAGTACAGATTCCTGGGGAACACCACTAATCATCTCCTGCCAATTGGAGTAATACCTATTTTCCCATCTCCGTCTCCTACTCTTGACCAATTCCCTACCCACGGGTCAGACCAGCTTACCCTACCCGCTGGAGGACCGATGTGTGCTGGGGGTGGGTGGGCTTTGTGCTTGACATGAGTGTGTGAGTAACGAATGCGGGTCTTGTCTCTCGTTGTACAGTTAACGTGGAGATGGGCGACTGGCAGGAGGTGTGGGACGAGAACACTGGCTGCTACTATTACTGGAGCATTCAAACCAACGAAGTGACGTGGGAGCTGCCCCAGTACCTGGCCACTCAGCTTCAAGGACTGCATTACCAGGACAGGTGGAGTGCTCAACCACAGTGGGTCAACACACACACACTCACCGAGACACACTTTTAATACGGTTCCGGTGCTGTCTTGTGCAGTGATATTTGTCGACACAAGCTGGTGGTTTTTGATTGCCGGTTGGTTTGCATTATATAAAATTGCATTCATTTAAAAAATTAAAATAAAAGATAAACTTGAAAATTGGAACTTGCCTGTAAGTTCAGTTTCCCCCCCCCCCCCCCCCCCCCCCCCCCCCCCCCAACTGCACCCACCTTGGTGAGATTAACCAAGGGAGACAGAGCCTGGTTGCACACCAGAGTATTTAGGATTATTTGAGACATCTCAATGGTACTGGCTTGTCCCTGCAGGGTGGGGCAAACTACAGAAATTGCATGAGAGTTAACTCCAAGCTCCAGGAGCGTAATTGTGTGATGTTTGAGCCCATGCAGTAATTGGGCGCGTGCTGTGATTTTAATGCGCATGGCCTCGGTCCGAATCCAATGTTTCAGTTGTGTGGAATGCATGGAAATGCACACTTGACAGTTGTTGTTTACATCCGTTTGTATCTTCCATGAGAGAAAGTTAAAATCGTATTAATGGAGAAGACCCAGCAGTGGCAAAACCGTGGCCCAAGTTGAGGCCGTTGAAACTAAAGGACAGAGGGAGTCAGGTATGCGAGTACGTGCAAGAGGAGCGAGGTATCTGGGCCGGGCAGGGGCTGCGCCTCCTCGGCTCAGCTGTTGGTGCCAGGAGTCTCTGAAATATAGTGCTGATTTTACACCGTGATTCTAACCAAACAAACCGTCTGCGATGTCTCCAATCCTAGTAAAGTGTGAAAAGTGAAGGGCTGTCTCGTCAGAGGTCCGACACCTCGATTTACACAAGAGCAGGGGGTGATATGGCCAGTGGCCCGTCGCTGGGTAGTTCAAGTGGTGATCTTACACCTACCTGTGTCTGTTCCTGTACCTGTTTACTGTTGAGAGCATGCAAAAGGTAACGGATTGGCGTTCTGACATTATACACACAGGTTTTTAATTAAGTATTGCAACACAATGTAATTTTTAGGCAATTTATAATTTTGTTACAATGCTGGAGTCACCGAGCCTGGGAATTGGTTTGGCTCCATTTAACACAGAAGTGGATCATTCCATTCCTCCCGTCTCTTCCCCCCCCCCCCCCGACTCCAGTATCAATTTGGGGGAGGTGGACGGATGGATGGCAATAGTATGAGGTAGAAAATGGGGGAGAGACTTGGAGGTGAGAGGAGCTTGTGAGATTGGAGTACCAGTGCTCAAAACTGGCCTGTTAAATCTGGCACTGGTATGAACATAGCTCAGGATCTCCTCCACAGAGCAGATCCCTAAGTGCTGATGTAGAGGGGAGCAGTATCAAGATTAGCATGTTAATAGAGGCATTCAGAGTGCTAGAACATTACAGGACAATTCTTCAACTTGGTACATCAACTTTTTGAGATATTTGACCCTGGTATTCCAGTGACATAGGTTTATATTTCCTATACAATTTATCATTCATATTTTCCACTTTCCCCCATTTAAAAAGTAAGCCACTCACTATTTAATGTACTGATTTTGCTATTTTCTTTTAAACACTGATCCTGACTACTTGTTTGCCCAAAGGAGAGTGTGTAGAAAGGTTATGTCCAATTTTACACAGAAATCTAAGATTAGCCATTCTATATATGCACTGTACAGGAGTAATGGATAGCATGAGAGGGGTCTCAAGACAGTGACACAAGGAGAGGGGCTCACATTTGAACCTGCAGTGTAAAATACTCCTAGTAATACATATCATCTACTATCTGAGCTAACAGAGAAGAGAAGGCTGAGGGGTGATCTGATGGAGGTCTTTAAAAATAATGAAGTGGTTCGATTGGGTAGATGTAGAGAAGATGTTTCCACTTGTGGGGATGACCAAAACTAGGGACCATAATTATGAGAGTCACTAATAAATCCAATAAAGAATTCAGGGAAACTTCTTTACCCAGAGAGTGGTTAAAATGTGGAACTTGCTACCACGGAGTATTTGAGGTGAATAGCAGAGATGCATTTAAGGGAAAGCTGGATAAGTGTATGAGAGAGATAGGAATAGACAGATATGCTCATTCGCTAAGGTGCCGCATAAGAGGTTGTTACACAAGATTAGGGCTCATGGGATTGGGAGTAATATATTAGCATGGATTGAGGATTGGTTAACGGACAGAAAACAGAGCGTAGGAATAAATGGGTCATTTTCGGGTTGGCAGGCTGTAACTGGTGGAGTGCTGCAAGGATCAGTGCTTGGGCCTCAGTTATTCACAATCTATATCAACTATGAGGGGACAAAGTGTAATGTATCCAAGTTTGCTGACGGTACAAAGCTAGGTGAAAAAGTAAGCTGTCAGGAGGATGTTAAAGCGGCTGCAAAGGAATATAGACAGGTTAAGTGATTGGGCAAGAAGGTAGCAGATGGAGTATAATATGGGGAAGTGTGTGAAATTATCCACTTTGGTAGGATTAATGGAAAAGCAGAATTTATTTTTTAAATGTGAGACTAGTAACACGGATTTGGGTGAATTTGTACACAAATCACAAAGTTAACAATCGGGTACAGCAATAATTAGGAAGGCAAATAGTATGTTAGCCTTTATTGCAAGGGGGTTGGAGTACAAGAGTAAAAAGTCTTGCTGCAATTATATAGGGCTTTGGTGAGACCACACCTGGAGTACTGTGTGCAGTTTTGGTCTCCTTACCCAAGGAAGGATATACTTGCCTCAGAAGGGTGCAACAAACGTTCACTAGATTGATTCCTGGGATAAGAAGTCTGTCCTATGAAGAGAGATTGAGTAGAATGGCCTATATTCTCTGGCGGGGTCGGCCATTTAGGACTGAAATGATAAGAAATTTCTTTACTCAGAGGGTTGTGAATCTTTGGAATTCTCTACCCAGAGGGCGGTGGATGCTCAGTCGATGAGTATATTCAGGACTGAGATAGATTGATTGATTTTTGGGCAATGAGGGAATCAAGGGATATGGGGATAGGGCGGGAAAGTGGAGTTGATTTAGAAATTCAGCCATGATATTATTGAATGGCAGAGCTGGCTCGAAGGGCCGTATGGTCTACTCCTGCTCCTATTTCTTATGTTCTAATAGGTTAGGTGAAGTAGAGTGGGAGGAGGCTCACGTGGAGCATAAACACCGTCGTGGGCCGAATGGCCTGTTTCTGTGCTGTAAATTTTATGGAGCACATGGGAGCAGAGAGATCCTGGCTATAATCCGATTCACACAGATGAACCGTATGGGTCTACAGCGTCCCTTCAACTGAGAGCTGCAAGCTGTTATGTTTGATGGAAGTAGAGAGGCAACACTCTGTACGTGTTGTGTAGAGATTCCAGATAGCGGAGTTTGAAGTTCAGGTAATTATCTCATCACACGTGCAAGTTGGGGGTCTTTGCCTGAGCTCTGAAATAAGATAACCGCTTGCGACGTTGCCTTTGGCTAAGTGTATTTTCTTTGTACATAATGTGGGACAGCTGTGCAGTTTCTAAAGGCCACGTGCTGAGACTCTGTGCTCACCACTGTTAACGCTGTAGGGTTAGTTTAACAGCTGATTTCTGGGAAATCGCTGTATCCCTGTGTACATTATATCAAAATATTACAGGGCGAGAGGGAAATGAGAATTGGAGATATGAGTACAATTGTTTTAATTTAAAGTGTTGGGAGTAGGGGGAATAAACCCAAAAAGCAAAGAACGAGGTTAACCAAAACCTTGGGGACGCTGTTTAAAAAGACCGTCAGGAGATGAGGTTTAAGGTCAATGGTGGGAGTCGCAGTAGCTCTAAGTGTGCCTTAACTAGGCCCACAGTCAGCTTGCAGCTCCAGTGAAAGGCCAGCAACCCAGTGCCTTGTGCTGCAGTGCCTCCCGTCATACAGCTCCAATATAAGTTTCCTATTCTGTGTGCGGAGCAGCGTGCGGGCAGGTGTGTGGTAGGATTTATTTACAGCGAGGGCCTCGTGTAATGTCAGGATGCTCCTTGTCGTTGTGGGCGCTCCCTGGAACAAGTGGTGTCACGGGATCTTTTTGACATTTTCCACTCATGAGAACATAAGAACAGGAGTAAGCCATTCAGCCCCTCAAGCCTTTTTCCGCCATGGCTGATCTATAATCTTAACTCCATCTACCCGCCCTTTGCTCCATGTCCCTTAATACCCTTGCCTAACAAAATGTATCACTCCGTTTTTAATTTTTCAATTGACCCCCCAGCCTCAACAGCTTTTTGTGGTGGTGGAGGGAGTGCGGGTAAGGAAAGAGTTTCCAGATTTCTACTACACCTTTATATGAAGTACTTTCTGACATCACCACTGAATAACCTAGCTCTATCCATTCAAGACTGAAGATCGATAGACATGGGAATCTGGGGATAGGGTGGGAAAGTGGAGTTGCTGTCGAAGTTCAGCCATGATCTTATTGAATGGCAGAGTAGGCCCAAAGGGCTGTATGGGCCTACTCCTGCTCAAGGTTGTGCCCCCTTGTTCGGATTCCCCCACCAGAAGGAATAGTTTCTCTCTATCTACCCTATCCAACTCCTTTGATCATCTTAAGCACCTCATTTAGATCACCCCCTTAATCCTCTACATTCAAGGGAGTACAAGCCTAATCTATGCAACCTGTCTTCATAATTAGTCCCTTTCAGCCGCAGTATCATTCTGGTGAATCTGCGCTGCACCCTCTCCAAGGCCAATATGTCTTGAGTGCGGTACTCCAGATGAGGTCTGACCAGAGCTTTAAATAACTAACATAACTTCCACACTTGAAACCAGAAACCTGAGCTGTGCGAGGGTTTACCTACACCATGTATAGGGAACCATTAAGAGTCCCTTCAACTGTCATGTAAAACACATCCGTGGGGGGGGCGGGAAGGCCATTCAGTTTTGGGAACGCGTGTTGCCCGCAGAGCCTTTGAGCAGCACGGAGGAGACGCATGTTACTGTGTGTTGTCTTTTCAGCTCCGTGACCCTGTCCGCTGGCGAGGTGGAGAGTAGCTATCAGCACACGGGCGTCTATCACCATGACCAAACTGTGGCAAAGCCAGACAGCAGAAACCTGAAGAAGAAGGTAGGGTGAAATAAGGTGATATCTGTTGCTTTTCTGCCGGGGGCAAAGGGGGCAACAAAAATAAAATTCTTGTGTGGAACCCTGCATTTATTTCAATGGGGGCCACTGATGTACAGGTAACTTTGAATTCGCGGCCGTGCCGGCTCCTGTGGGTGTCACGTCTCTCTAACCTGCTCTTTTCTGCTTCCGAAGGAAGTTAACGAGATGTGTGTTTTGCACTGGCCTGCGAGAAGGAGGAACGCTCAGTGTTGCTGCGTCTCTGGCTGGCTCCGCTCATCCCCGAGGAGGTGAAGAAAGCGAGGAAAAGTGCGGAAGAAATTGATTTGCCAGGAGAGAACAGGAGGAGGCGGATGAGGAGGACGATGGCGGGAACAGCAGCAGTGTGCACGTGGAGGAAACACACAAGAGGATCGCCAGAGCTTGAACCTTTCCCCAGGAGAGCGCGGAGGGACGAGGAAGAGGAGGGGGTGGAGAAAGAAGAGGAGGAGGAGTATACGCGGGAACTGGAGCTGGTGCTAGAGAGAAAGAAGGTGAGATTATAACTGGGAGCGGATTGTCTCCTTAAACTAGTGCAGTGCTCTCGTAAGTGCTTGAGGGTTTTGTTTCCTGATGGATAAACCTTGTGACCATCGCACTTCATGGATGCAAAACTATCTGTAGAAAGAGGAGAGAGACTGGGTGCTTGTGATCAGCAGCACTAAATTACATTTCTAATTTGCACGTTCCCTCACAAAGCAATTGCATGATAATCTGAGGCTGTGCTTACTTAACAAATTACTCTCTGAAGTGACAGCATTGTGCATCATGGGCACGCGCTCCTATCCTTGAAGGAAGAAGGGTCACCCAAGTTACAATTAGCAATGCCACGAAAGATCCGCTAACAATATTTTTTTAACTTTTAGGGGAGCAGAATGATTTGAACAATACAATGTGTGCTATAAGCTGGTCGCTGGGACCAAGGGTAATGGACGGCTGTGAAGGACCAAATGCGCAGTTGTGCTGTGTTGGTGTTTATCAGTGTATTGGTAACCCATACACTGGGCAGAATCACACTTGTGCTGATTCGGCCCCAGCATAAAGCTGCTCTGAGCTGGTGCTCACGCCAAGGCCCAGAATACCTGGGGTGGGAAGTGACACCGAAGAAGGTCCTTCACTTTGGTAACTACAAAATACACCCGGGGGAAAAAAGCAACAAAAAAGACTGACACTCTGTTGCGTAGTACTGTTTTATCTGCTGTTTACCATCAACGCCGCTTTGTGTTACGGTGCTGACTCGGTCCGTGTGTTCACAGGCAGAGCTGCGTGCGCTGGAGGAGGGCGATGCCAGCTTGGCTGGGTCTAGTCCACGCTCTGATTGCAGCCAGACTTTAGTGCAGGAGGGGCAGGTGTCTGAGAGCAGCAAGCACATCCACAGGAAAGGGAAGTGGCAGGCACTGGCTCGCACATTCAGTCCTGAGTCTGCCGGCCGCGCTT
This sequence comes from Squalus acanthias, assembly GCA_030390025.1. Lineage (NCBI taxonomy): Eukaryota > Metazoa > Chordata > Chondrichthyes > Squaliformes > Squalidae > Squalus > Squalus acanthias. The sequence goes on along the minus strand of JASTWF010001986.1, from coordinate 39,042 downwards.
CGGATAACTGGAGCGTGACACCGCCCCCGGAGGGAGCGCACTGTGCTGAAACTGGTAAGTGATTGGAGAAGCTTCACCTCAAGGGTCTTGTCCTGTCTAGACTATCAATCTTTGTTTTTTGCATCCGGGAAGTGTGCGGCGCTGGCAAGGCCGCATTCGTACCCCCTCCCTAGTTTGCCCTGAGAAGATGATGGGCCCTTCATTTGTTTGTACATATGTGTGTCTTCTTGGGCTTCTCCAGAGGGGATTAAGACTGGACTGGCTAGCCGTGGCAAGTACAGACATTAGAGAAGCAGCTCAGTTTTATGCTCGTCTGGCAGCTTTTATGGTCAAATTCACAACTCATGGACCCCGGGATTGCTTGTCCAGTACCAGAACCACTACACTACCGTATCCATAATGTGCAAGCCTAACATGTTCTGAGAGGGCTAAATGGCTCGTAGTGAAGAAAACACATTGGGCCAGAATTCGGCGCTCCGGCTTCCCGCGGGTGCAAGGATCGCGCGCGTACTTACCTACCGCGCCTGACGTGTGCTTCGGGCCCGCGTGGGACTTCGGCTCCTGGGCCTCCTGCAGCTGCCGGTGTGCAGTGCTTGAGTATCCCAGGGGCGCAGTTAGTTCGAAGCATCCCCTGGGATCACGTGGGCCATGGAGAGCCAATCGGAGCAGGGAATCTTCATTCATAGGTTTGACAGGAAGACCTGTCAAATCTATGAATAGAGATCAGCCCCAAAACCTCACTAAACTTCAAATAAATTTAAAAAAAAATACATCACATTTTTAAAATAACTATAAATTACATAAATTAACTACTTTAAACAAAAATGTAAATTTTAGAAAAAATTAATTACACTTTTTAACGGTGCTAAAAATAACTTACCTTTAAAGTATGTTAAAAAAGAGAAACCTGTTGAAAAAATGTTTAAATTGTACTTAATTCACCACTTACCTTGTTAAAAGCAGGCCTTGCACTCCTTTTTCCCCGCGCCGCTTCTCCGTACTTACCCTCAGAGAAACCTGGAAAAAAAAAAACGAAGTTCGAGGTCTACGCGCTGCCTCTCTGGCGCACGCGTTCGACCTCTGAATCCCTTCCTTCAGGGAACAGAAGTTCCGGCTTCCAGCGCGTGCAGTGCTGCTGCGCGAAACCGGCACTTTCGTTGGGTCTACGGGTGAGTACACAGCGCGTACTCACCCGTGGAGACCCGAATTTCTGGGCCCATTGTGTTCACAATGTGTGAAGCTCCCTCTACACTGTCCCATCAAACATCCCAGTGCAGGTACAGCACGGGTTAGATACAGAGTAAAGCTCCCTCTACACTGTCCCATCAAACACTCCCAGGGCGGGTACAGCACGGGTTAGATACAGAGTAAAGGTCCCCTCTACACTGTCCCCATCAAACACTCCCAGGACAGGTACAGCACGGGATAGATACAGAGTAAAGCTCCCCTCTACACTGTCCCATCAAACACTCCCCAGGGCAGGTACAGCACGGGTTAGATACAGAGTAAAGCTCCCTCTACACTGTCCCAATCAAACACTCCAGGGCGGGTACAGCACGGGTTAGATACAGAGTAAAGGTCCCTCTACACTGTCCCCCATCAAACACTCCCAGGACAGGTACAGCACGGGATAGATACAGAGTAAAGCTCCCTCTACACTGTCCCATCAAAACACTCCCAGGGCGGGTACAGCACGGGTTAGATACAGAGTAAAGCTCCCTCTACACTGTCCCATCAAACACTCCCAGGGCGGGTACAGCACGGGTTAGATACAGAGTAAAGATGAGTATGTTGGATGCTCTAATGCCATATTTACATTCTTCACACCAGCTTTCGTAGCTATCATGAGTGAGACTGACTATTTGTACCAAGTAAAAGGCATTTCTATCCCTGCACAAGAGAACTAGGCTAAAGTCACCCCAATCTTGCTTCACTTGGCTCCTGCAGCCAGCAGGGAATTGCGCAGGAGCCACAATGTAGTAAATTATTTTGACAACTACGGTTTACAGTTAAATACAGAGGGAAATTGTTGCAAGTTGGGCCAGGAAGGCTTGAGGTTGAGAGTAAATGTTGAGTGTCATGTGTAACTTCATGTTGTAGCCGGGTGTTGTATAATTTCAGTCACCTGCTTGTCTATTTTCCTATTCTACCTCACCCATCCCAAGGAAGCGTTCGGATAATTTCAACCTTGCATTGTAAATCACTTTCTCTTGCAGCTCCTGAAAAGCCGATCATTGATCCTGAGGAAAGTGACATGGATCTTGAAGGGTCTACGGAAAAGCAAACGGCTGCACCAAAACATCCTCCAGAAGAAAAGGATGACCGTGGTGAACTGAAGGTGGGAAGGCCGTAGTCCAGGCTGTGCTGGCCATTTCTCTCTTGTTTTGCAATGTTGAGCGTGCACTGGAACATTTTCTGGGAATAGCATGACTCTGTATGCTGGGACATCTTCGGGGACCGCTGTGGGGGTGGGGCTAATTTGGGGGCATGGATGGTCTTGGGGAGGGGGATGTGGTTTTGGGGGTGCAGTCATGTGAACATTGATGCTGACTCCAAATCTTCTCAGTTTCAGATTGCTGAACTGGCAAACACTCTCTCCAGTAAACTGGAATTCCTGGGAATTAGCAGACAGTCTATCTCCAACTTCCACTTCCTGCTGCTCCAGATCGAGGTTTGAGACTGACTCATTTCATTCCACACTAAGTCTGAAGTGGTGTTTGAGGGCTGGGAGGGAGAGCGTTGTCTTTAATCGCTATGATATTGGACAGATTTCGTTTTATGAGCCTCTTTTCCTGTCCACGTTACTATCTGCACTGTCGCCTTCCAGAGCTGCCTCTGCATCCTTATTGCTATGTCTGCCAGCAGGTCTAACTGGGGCCCTGTGCCCCTGCCGCTATGTCAGATGATAGGCCCATTGTCCCGACATGAGGGTGGGCCTAACAGCTCACCCACTCGCATCCCCCACCCCCAGTTTTAGACGATGGGCTTACCCACCCGCCCTCTCTTTGTCCCCTGCCCACCCCGTGTTGGACTATAAGCCTACTTGCCCCCCCCCCCCCCCCTTCTCCATGTCAGATGATGGGCCTACCTGCCCCCTCTGTCTGCTGGTGGACCCACCGGGGCCCCCTGTGTCCTTGTTCCATCTGCCAGTGGGTCTCCCTGGCACTCCACGGCCTCAGAGCAGTGTGCATGTTGAGTCAGTGGCATGCCTCAGGACTGATCGAGCACCTCTACTCGAAGGGTGAGTTTTTACCAAAAGGTGGGTGATTTTGGCTGTGATCTTTTTTCCTTTGCATAAACTTGTGTTGTAGTGACTCTCGGTGCTCTGCTCAGTTTAGTGGCCTTCCATCCTTTAATAACATCTCTCTTGGGTTTCAGACTCGAATATCAGACTGGCGAGAAGGAGCACTGAATGGCCAATACCTCAAACGCAAACTGCAGGAAGCTGATTTACAGATTAAACACTATGAATCTAATGCATCCCCAAAAGGCTGGTCCTGCCATTGGGACAGGTACGCACTCTTCTACTTTTTCACCTTTCACCTTTGACACGTGACAACCGAACTGTGACTCCCCTCCCCATCTCCACATGACGACGTGGCAACAGTAGTTGCAGACTGCCAGCTCACTAAACTGCTAATTTGGTAACACTCCTCCCGCATGTGTTCAAATCCCAAAAGCAAAACAGAAATCATTGGACCAGCCTAAAATGTAACCCACAAAATTTGGCAATTTCTCATGCTGAGGTTTGAGTGTTGGAGTTGAACAGATAGACTACTCATATAATTGTGTTGAGTAAGGGAGTAACGATAAAAGGGGAAAGGGGCGGGAGAGAGAGAGTGCGCATGCAAGAAATGTCTGCGCTTTGCTGGAAATTTCTGGGATGGAATTCCTGAACCGACCACACGAGAGAAAGAGGGAAGGTGCCTCCTGCAGCAGCTGCGAGAGAAGACGAAGGTTATTGCCGGAAGCACAGGTCAGAATTATTTTATTTTCTCTCTTATTACAGTTTACTGCATCTATAAAATATGTAAATGTGTTTTCATATATTTTTTTAAAAAATTACTATTTTATTTTTCAGCTTGAAGAATATTTTTGCACTAATTCCTTCCTTGTTTGCTTCTAGATTAAAAGGGATGTCTGAGTTACCGTCAGATACCCTGCTCAGTGCCACCGTTGTTATCAGGCAGCCGTTTTCACCCACCGAAAACGATGATAATTGGGCCGAAATTTGTAACTGTTTCGTTTTTAAAAGGCACGCTATATAAAACAAAACAAACCAAAAATCCAAACCAAAATTGAATCCTGAGGTTTTCTGTTTGACCTCTGCTTTCCTAGACTGCTAGGAGCAGGAGGTGCCAAACCTCCTGTCGGCAAAAAAAGCTCACCTGTTTTTTTTTTTCGCCTCTGGCAGGGTCCACCTGCTGCCGCCCCCCCCTGTACTAAGTGTGTCCTTTCTGTCACGCCGTAGGGAGCACCGGCGCTATTTCTATCTCAATGAGCAGACGGGCCAGTCGCAGTGGGAGTTCCCGGACGTGGACGAGGAGGAGGAAGCGGCCGAGTGCGCCTCGAGGCTGAATGTTGGCAAGAGCGTGTTCTCCGCCAGCGCTCCAGTGAAAGAAACCGCCGGCGCCCCGAGTGATCCTGCAGGTGAGGGGTTTTGCTGCTGGCTGTGTCTGTACCTGTGGTTGGTGGGAGGTGGGTGAGCAGCAATCCACACTCCTTTCAAACTTCTGGGCCTTAGTCACCTGTCGGTTCCCACTCCTGTGGAGTTGACGGTGGATTGCAGGTTACCCCAGGTTGGGAGCGATGGGCTGACTGCAGTAGCTGATATTCTTCAGTATCGGGCTCTGGAATCGTTCTCCGTACGTCAACAGTGATCAGCTGGTTTAGAAAGAATCGCTTGGAGTGGTGTCGGTTGAGCAGGCGTGGGAGGGGTGTGGCTTTAGACTCCGGTCTAGATTCATCTGTTTAAAGAGCAGGCTGGGTTTCCTGGGTGGGTGCTGTATAAGTGCAGGTAGTTTGAGCGAGGAGGGCCTCTGGGAGGAGCAAGAAAATTCAGGCTTCTCCTTTAAGACCCTGCTTAAAGTCTACCTATTTGACCAAACTTTGACCTGTCCTAATGTCTCCTTTGGCTTGCTGTCAGTTTTTTGCCTGGTTACACTCCTGTGGAAGCGCCTTGAGGTGTTTCTGCTGCGAGAAAGGCTCAATATAAATGCAAGTTGTTGAACAGGTTAATGAGCTGCATGAGCCTCTTTAAAAACTCCTAAAACTCTCTCAAACCCACCTAGCTACCATCCGGATAACGAGCAGCAAGTCCCAGAAGACGACTGTAGCCTAAGCCCCTCACGTAGTGGCAGTCTTGAGGATTTTTTTCCCCCTATCGAATCTCTGCATTTATTCTGTCCTTTTATTCGGCCTCTCAAAACATCCCAAACCACTTCCCAGGTGATGCATTACTCTCCAGTGCAGGGACTGTTACACAGCCCAAATACAAGAGCCATTTTCCTTCAGGTCTGTTCCAGTGGACTCGCAGGTGTCGGGTAAAGGGAGTCTCCCTGCAACGGTAGACTGTGCGTTCTGTGTCTGTCGCTTTCTCTGTGTTGCTCGCTCGGTCTCTGTCTGTAAGCGGTCCAATCCCTTGTGCGGTGCTTTGCACAAGGCTCTGAAAAGCACAGCATGGCATCCACAAGATGGGAGCTGGAGCTCGCCCTGCATTTTAACAATAAATGACATTTTAAATGAGACAGTGCTGCTGTCTCTCCCGCCGTCACCCCAAGTGAAGGCAAGTCACTCATGCAGTGCCCAGGTCTGAACACCAGAAACATTCAGAGTTCGAGGCATGTGTGGCAGTGGGAAGCGATGGTGTTTGAGGGATTACAGTGACATGCTGAATTTAGTATACAGGGGTATGGATGTTCAGGCAGGGTGGGAATCAGTGGAGAGGATGGGGAAACTGGGTTAAGCAGACTTGGAGCCCTAAAGGGGACAGAATGGCCTTTCTGTTGCTTCTCAGGAATTCCTGGAAAGTATGTATGTGAATGCTTGCTGAACAAATGATTGGGCTTTGTCATTCCTGCTGTGGACACTCAGCTGTTGCCACCCAAGCCCAGTTGGGTCGCCAGTGTGGCAGTAACTCGCATTGTATACACTAGCACTCTTTCATTTCAGTTCATTTCTGTGTAATGTTACTCTGCCTGTTCTGCTTACAATCAGGTCCCGTGCATATGGAGCTATGTGCTAGCCAGGCTTCTGTTCCTCAGCCAATCAATATTGCTTCTGTAGGAAACAGTGCCCAGCCTCCCCTCCCCCCTCTTCCCCCTCAACCCCCCCTCCCACTGGACCTTCCTCCCCCGCCCCCGCCCCCACCTTCCTCCCCCCCTCCCCCGCCCCCCACCTCCTCCCCCCTCCAAATGACGACGGAGACATACAGGAAGTGGAGATGGAAGTGGAGAGCAAGGAGCCACCAGCGCCAGGGACTGAAGAGGATTGTTTGGAAAGAGCCCTTCTCCCCATCATCCCAGTTGCAACAGTCCAGCCTCCAGCAGTGAAGAAGGTGAGATTGTTGTGGTGGTACAGTTTTTAAAAAAAAAAAAGAAAGCCGTACCCCTCCCTACCAAGGCTCAGCTGGTCATGGCATTGAGTAGCTGAAACGTATAGGCGGTCTTTTATATGGACGGATGCTATAGCAGTGAGCTCTTTAGACAGGCATCAGAGAATAGATTACTGCCTTGTACAGCATCGTGTTACTGACTGACCACAGATCCTGATTTCAAAGCCCAGCTCCAATTGGCTTTCCAATTTGGTATGGGTCAGTTTCTGAAGAGGCTGGAGCAGCTCTCAGGCATCTGATCCCTGTTCTGTGGTGAGTTGGCTAATCTCAGTTGGCCTGGCGAATAGGGCGCTGCAATTGGATCGCGTGCAGTATGTTACCAAACACTACTGAGATGGCCTGAGTAGGGTCGTGCAGTGCACCACAGACTGTGTGCTATCTAATACATAACCTATTACAGGCCAAGGAACGCAGCACGGGCCGTGCACTGTCCTATACATAAGCCAAGGAGCTCAGCACAGCCTGTGTGCTATCCTGTGCACAACCCATTGCACGCCAAGGAACACAGCATGGGCCATGCACTGTCCTGTATATAACCTTGTCTGGCTAAAGAAGCTGTTCTATGCACAGGATATGAGTGTGAAACATATGCTGTGTTCTGTTACTTCCTCGGAACGTGTTTAGGAATCCCCCATGCATGTTGAGCACCATTTGTGCGGATGGGCTCCATCGAGCAGTTGTCACTCAGTAATGATTGTGTGTGTGTAAATTGGACAAACAAGGTCTTTCTGGAATGCCTACAAAACAGAACTGGTTATCTTTCAGAGTAACTCTGCTTCAACTGCACCTCTGAACACGTCAGCCCCAAGTCAGACTGCCAAAACCAGCAAGAGGAAGGCAGCAGTGCTGGCTTCTGCACCAATGCCACGCACCGTCACCATTGGGAGCAGTCCTGTCCTCTACACTCAGTCAGCCATGATTCCAGGTAAAAGGGATGCATGGTGGCATTTGGTGTTTATTGGGGGATGGTACATGGGGCACTCTGGCGGTGGGACTGAATGGGCGGGGCTTTACAACTGCTCTCGTAATTTGCAGGATGTATAGTGCTTTGGGACGTCACGAGGTTGTGAAAGCTGCTATATAAATGCATGTTTGTTATTTAAACTGCGCATCTAAATGAGAGAGGGGTTCAGGTGGGAAATGAGAGTCAGAGTGTGATTGGTTGTTTTGCTAGGTTTGCGAATTTATCTCTACTTTGTACACAGGCAGAACCGAGACCGAGAAGAGTGCTGCATGGACTCTGCCTTCTACTCTGCTAGGAGTCTGTGTGGGTGGATGTGTCTCTGTCCCGCTGGCCCCGCCTGCCGGCCCCACCTGCCGGCCCTGCCCCCCCCTTTCCTGACCCCTCAATTGTGTTGTGGCCTTTGTGTAGGGTTCTCCGAGGGCCCTGGGGCTGTCAGCGGCACCAGATGGGAGGGGTGCTTCATGCCATTTGAACACTGGATGAATTTCTACCGTTCTCATTCGTGTATCTGCTTAACTATAAGAACGGGAACGGCTCAAATAAGAATCTGTCTTGTACGCGTGGCGTGTTTTGCCCACATAGGAGGTATTGCATCACGTGACGGGTGCCCTCTGTATAAGCATGGAGCTGTAATTTAATCCCACTTTGAGTGGCACTCATTAACCACGCGCACTTTGCTCTCGGGGTTAGCGGTGACCTTTGATCTATAGTGAGCGAGGCTGACGGAATTCTCTTTCCCCTTTTTGTCGAGCTGCAGGTCCCCAGATGCTGGCCACGATGGTACCCGTTCCTCCCATGCACCAGGCTGTGCCTGCACCGACACCCCCTCTGCTGCCCACGCCGGCCAACACAGTGCAGGCACCATACGCTATTCCACAACATCAAGTGCCAGTCGCCCAAGCAAACCCGCCACCTCTTAACATGCCGGAGACACTGCCGACTGGCACGGCGGCCCAAGCAGTGGAGAAGAGCAAGAAAGTGAAGAAAGACAAGGTAGAGTGTGGCTCGCTGTGTGTGTCTGTCTCTGGGTGTAACGCCTGGTGAATGGGAGCAACACGGAATTAGTGGAGTGCAAATTGATCTCCAACACCAGGCGTGTTGAGAGTCATTCTTGCCTAATGACTCTCACTCTCACACTCTCACTCTCACTCACACTCTCTCTCTCACTCTCACTCTATATAATATATATATATATATATATATATATTATACTGCCTCTGGTAAATATATTTTTGCTGAGCTGGGACCCAGGTTGGCACTGCCCAGCGACCATGCTCCTGAGGCGTTTGTACCTAAGTGCCTCGGGTGGCAGTCCGCAGCCTCCTCCCATTCCGATCGCTCCCAGCTCTTGGGAGTTTTGCTTTCATTTCTTCTGGGGTGTGTGCTGGGGCCGTGATGAGATGGTGACTTGGGGAACAGGCCACTTCCAGTTGGGGCCTCTTCACAATTCCTGTGAATTACTGACCCCAGGGATTGGTTACTGATGGTGGAGGTGATTTCTGTCTCTATATTGGCTGGCTGGCTCCATTTGCAGAAAATGAAGCAAGCTCTTATCTCTCTCCCCCCCCCCCCCCCCCCCCCCCCCCCCCCCCCCCCCCCCCCCCCCCCCGGACTGGTGCTTTAGCATGCGCTCAGATTTTCCAGCAGCCATAATTGCTGGTGGCCAGGAGCCCCAGGAATGCATGCAAATAAGGGTCAGGTGGCATTATTTAGACCCCCCCCCCCCCCCAACCGCCTGACTGCTGCCAGTTCCTACTCACGCCCACCTCCATGGGTGGTACTAGTTGGGAGGCAGCCATTTGGTGCAATATTTAATGGGAAACCCTGCTGGTGTTGGGAACTTTTGGAGACATTTTTCTTACTGTACCTTGAGGTTTTTTTTTCCACCCACAGTGAAGGATTTGAAAGGACTTGTCATTGCTGCTGCAGGTTCTAAACTCGCGTTGATTGCTGCTCCACAGTGTTGCTTCTCTCTGCTGCACAAAAAATGGACCTTCCCTTTAACCTGTCGCTGCATGCCCTTAAAATGCGGCCACACCACCCATTTCCCGCATCTAAACCAGCAAGCTGCCCGAGAAACAGGTTTTGCGCCGGCAGCTCACCGACCACAGCTTAACGAAGTTCCTGGAATTGGCACACTTTAATTGTTTCCAAGTTCCTCAGGTAAATTGGACTGGTGTCCTATTCTCCCCCCGCCCCCCCAATCCCCCACGGCTGCCGTTTACTGCTCTGACATCAAAACCACCCCCATTGGTGTGTCATGGCACATGTTGTATTAGCCGATGGTTCTGAACCACTGCACTGGAGCCTGAAATATCCCAACTGCAGAAAATGTTCTCCCTGCCAATCGGAATGGAAACGCTGTCATTTAACTAAAGTTGAAATATCTAATGGTAAAAGTACTCTGTCGTCCCCCAATGCCTGTCTGTTTATCCACTGAGTAACAAGACCAGGATGGTCCCAGGCTCTGCGCCTCATTGACTCTGGGCAGCAGTAGGTGATACAATTGCCCTCGGCATCACTTAGAGGGAAGAAATCGGTACAGGGAGAGTAACTATTACTGATTCCTACCTACAGTCCTCCCCACCTGGGGGTATAATAACAGTTTAGTCCTGATCCTTGGCCACAGTTCTTCCTGCCTAGCATAGTAACAGTGTGTTAAAGGATTTAACGTGAGGAGAGGTATGTCACACTGATCATCTATCTGTACCAGCAGTGCTATGTTGACCATTTTTCAAGTAATTAGAGTATGGTTTGGTGAGATCAGTGAGCTAGACTGTACCCTCTGTCTCTTCCCTTTCACCCTTCCAACTATCACATTTTCTAGGCCAATCTTGTTCACATCCCTGTTTGCCCCTATTGTATTATTTAATTGAAATGGCACACCCACGGTAATGGTTGCCATTTTCAGTGAGTGGCCTTGTAGCACTGGGTGCTGACACTTTCTTTTTGCCTCTGATCAGGGATAGCTCCATCATATGGCCGTGTTCAGGGTGCCTTATCTTCTAAACACTCTTCCTCTTTCAGAATAAGAAGAGTAAAACAAAGATGCCATCACTGGTGAAAAAGTGGCAGAGCATTCAGCGGGAGTTGGACGAGGATGAACACTCCAGCTCCAGCGAAGATGAGCAGAGGGGGATTTTGGCGCACAAACGGATTGAGGAGTGGAAGCAGCAACAGTTGGTCAGGTGAGCACACTGCTCTTAGGGACACTGGAACCCACATCCAGTTTGAAAGACTTTATACACCATTGGTCACAAGTAGTGCAAGGCACATCTGGGGAGCGGAGTAGTCATGGAAACAGGAATTAGAATCATAGAATGGTTACAGCACAGAAGGAGGCCATTCGGCCCGTTGAGCCCATGTCGGCTCTCTACAAGAGCACTTCAGCTAGTCCCACTCCCCCACCCTTTCCCCATAGCCCTGCAAATTTTTTTCCTTCAGGTACTTATCCAATTCCCTTTTGAAAGCCACGATTGAATCTGCCTCCACCACCCTCTCGGGCAGTGCATTCCAAATCTTAACCACTCACTGCGTAAAAATGTTTTTCCTCATGTTACCTTTGGTTCTTCTGCCAATCACCTTAAATCTGTGTCCTCTGGTTCTCGACCCTTCTGCCAATGCGAACAGTTTCTCTCTATCTACTCTGTCTGGACCCCTCATGATTTTGAACACCTCTATCAAATCTCCTCTCAACCTTCTCTGCTCTAAGGAGAACAAACCCAGCTTCTCCAGTCTATCCACGTAACTGAAGTCCCTCATTCCTGGAACCATTCTTGTAAATCTTTTCTGCACCTTCTCTAAGGCCTTCACATCCTTCCTGAAGTGCGGTGCCCAGAATTGGGGACAATACTCGAGTTGAGGTCGGACCAGTGTTTTATAAAGGTTCATCATAACTTCCTTGCTTTTGTACTCCCTGCCTCTATTTATGAAGCCCAGGGTGGCCAGTCACTCACTGAGGCTGTCCACTCGGCCTTCAGTGCTTCGACTACCTTGCAGTTGAATCCCTCCAGAATTTGGGCGTGGAAGGAAAACATCTCCGCATTTACAACACACAAAGTATTCCATCCTCATGCAACTTCAAATTTTTTAAACTTCAAACTACTACAAAAGTTTGAGTTTGAAAGTTTCCGAGTTGGTTAAAGGTTAAAAATGTATAAATATTTCAAAGTTCACAGAATCCCCACAGTGCAGATAGAGGCCATTTCGGCCCATTGAGCCTGCACAGACACATATCCCACCCTATCCCCATAACCCCACTTATTTAATCCCCCCCTAACACTAAGGGTCAATTTATCATAGCCAAATCAACCTAACCCGCACATCTTTGTACTGTGGGAGGAAACCGGAGCACCCGGAGGAAACCCACGCAGACACGGGGAGAATGTGCAAACTCCACACAGACAGTCAGCCGAGGCCGGATTCGAACCCGGGTCCCTGGCGCTGTGAGGCAACAGTGCTAACCACTATGCCACCGTGTTGTCCAAAGTTGTTGAAAAGTTTCTCCAAGCTGACTTAAAAAAAATTCTCTCCGAGCTGATTTAAAAAAAAAAAAAAATTCTGGGTTGTTTAAAAATTGCTCTGATTTGGTCCAGGCTTCTCAGTTGAAAAATTTCTGAATTGATTGCAAACTTTGAGTTGGTTACACGTTTCTGGGTTATTTTAACAGTCAGGTGGGAAAGTGGGCATGGGGCCAAAGGGGATCAACTTCCAGTCGACTGGCTTGGCTGCATTGCAAGAGAGTGTGTGCCGCCTTCGATAGTAGCCCAGTAGCATCGAGACGTACGGGCGCTGAAGAATGCGAAATGGGCAGCATTGGGAGCGGTCATTATTTGGAGATCAAGAAATAACACTGGAGCGTCTGGCACAGGAGAATTTAAAGGGGCAATGTCTGAGCTAAGTGAAATGAAAAGGGAAGCACCATAGTTAGAACCTTGTAAAGAGGGAGAGTGAGTCAAATGATACCAAGAATGAAAGAAGGCACAATAAATTGGTGCTTCGTCACTGGAACAGAAGTCTGGGGAAGGGCTAATAGAGTATACAGCAAAACCTAAAGAGTGAAAGATTGGTTCCACTTGTTGGTGAATCGGTAACGAGGGGACGTTAAGTCAGGATTTTCACTAGAAGAATGGAGAGGGTAACGGAGGATATTAAAATGGAATGCCTTACCACAAAGCACCATTGAGGCAGAGATTGGAACATCATCTAAATATGAATAGGATAAGTGTTTGAAAAGGAAGAATATAAAAGGACATTGGGAGAGGGCATGGAAACAGGATTAGAGGAGGCGGCTATTATCCCTGCCCTGTGTCTGCACTCCGGTCTTAGTCCATTATATTGCCCAGTAAACCCTGCCCTGTGTCTCTCTTTATTGTTCCTGGAGCATTATATTGCCCTGTGTCTGTGTATTGTTCCTGATCCATTATATTGCCAAGTAACCCTGCCCTGTGTCTGTGTTCACTCCTCCTACAGTGGCCAGGCTGAGAAGAATGCCAACTTTGAAGCACTGCCAGAAGACTGGCGAGAGAGACTGAAGAGGAGGAAAATGACTTCAAACTCCTAATGTTTTATGAGTTTTATACTGTTTGTGTAAACTATTTTTCTACGTTTCTATACAGAACTGTTTATATTTGTGTAAATCACTGTGACTGAGTTAGGTAGTGGGTCTGTGAGCAGCTTGGTGCATGAGCAGTAGATTTAGTGGACTGTATCCTGCTTTCATTACTTTTTTAAATATTTGAGCTACAAAAAAATCCATGTATTAAAATGACGTGCACCCGGGCTGTGAACTAATGGTGCCCATTTGCAGTTTCATATCTGTGCTGTACATTTGTATATAACATCAATAAAACCTCTTTTTTACAATGGCTTGGGGTCTCCTTTGTCCGAACTCATGGTGCATTTTGTTGTTTGCCCACCACACACTCCATTGTGTTCCTAATAAGCCACACAAATTCTACCCTGTTGCTGATGAACAACACACACTCCATCCTGTTCCTAATACCTGTTCCCAGAGGACTTGTGGACAGCTAATGTTGTTACTATATTTAAAAGGGGCAATAGAACAAGTCCAGGGAGCAATAGACCAGTTAGCTTAATGTCAGTGGTAGGAAAGATAATGGAATCTTTACTCAAAGATGTAATAGAAAAACATCTAGAAACCAAAAATAAGGATTTTTTTTTTTTACATGGCTATGGGGAAAGAGCAGCAGAGTGGGATTAATTGGATAGATCTTCCAAAGAGCTGGCACAGGCACAATGGGCCGAATGGCCGCCTTCAGTGCTGCATCATTCTATGTAATAAGGTTGGATTTTCAAAAGGCCTTCAATAAGTAGACTCATGACTATGGTCAGAGCATATGTTGTCAGGACAAGTAGCAGAATGGAGAGCAAGCTGGCCACAACACAGAGCGAGGGTTAAGTTTTGCTACTCAAACTGGCAAAAGGTGGGAAGTGGTGTTCCATAGGGATCGATGCTGTTTACAATGATTTGGGCTCGGGAATCGGAAGTACAATGTCAAAAGTTGACGACACCAAATTGGTAGGTGTAGTTAATACAGAAGAGGACTATGACAAAATACAGGAATACATTAATAAAATTGAAGAATGGGTGTGTAATTTGCAAATGAATTTAAATACAGATGAGTATGAGGTGTTACATTTTTGTGGGAAGAATAAGGAGGCCACATACTACTTGGATAATGCGAGTCTGAATGGGGTAGAGGAGGAAGGGGGTCTATGGGTGCAGGTACACAAATCACTAAAGGTATTGACACAGGTTAAAAAACCCAAGCATGGGTTCATTTCCAGAGGGATAGAATTGAAAAGCAGAGAAGTTAAGTTAATCTTGTAGCAAACCTTCATTAAACCACACTTGGAGTTTAAACAGCTAATGGGAGGAGGAGTCTCCATGAACACTGGTATCTACCTGACAAAGGAAAGATAATGGAATCTTTACTCTCAGATGTAATAGAAAAACATCTAGAAAGCCAAAATATGAGTCAGCATAGATTTCAAAAGGGAAGGTCATGTTTGACCAACCTTATTGAATTCTTTGAAGAAGTAGACCAGGGTAATGCAGAAGGACAAAGTGGAAAATTGCCCACGTATGTCCTGTCGACAAAAAAGAAAAATCCAATCCGGTCAATTACAATCTACTCAATCATCAGCAACATGACGGAAGGTGTCGTCGACAGTGCTATCAAGCGGTACATACTTGCCAATAACCTGCTCACCAAAGCTCAGTTCAGGTTTGGCAAGGATCACTTGGCTCAAGACCTCATTACAGCCTTAATCCAAACATGGACAAAAGAGTTGAATTCCAGAGGTGCGGTGAGAGTGCCCTTCACAGCAAAGCAGCATTTGCCCGAGTGGCATCAAGGAGCCCGAGTAAAATGGAAGTCAATGGGAATCAGGGAAAAATCTCCACTGGCTGGATACAAAGGAAGACAGGTATGGTTGTTGGAGACCATTCACCTCAGCCCCAGGACATCGCTGCAAGAGTTCCTCAGAGCAGTGTCCAAGGCCCAACCATCTTCAGCTGTGGCATCAATGACATTCCCTACATTAGAAGGTCAGAAGTGGGGATGTTCGCGGATGATTGCACAGTGTTCAGTTCCATTTGCAACTCTTGAGATAATGAAGCAGTCCGTGCCTGCATGGAGTAAGACCAAGACAACATTCAGGGTGTTCGCAATATATCTCTGACCTGGGTGCTCTCTATATATCCCTGCCCAGCATGCTTGCTAGAAATCCCTGCCCTGAGTGATCTCTATATATCCCTGCCCTGGGTGTTCTCCATATCTCCCTGCCCTGGGTGATCTCTATATATCCCTGCCCTGGGAACTCTATATATCCCTGCCCGGGGTGTTCTCTATATATCCCTGCCCTGGGTGATCTCTATATATCCCTGCCCAGCGTGCTCGCTAGAAATCCCTGCCCTGAGTGATCTCCATATATCCCTGCCCTGGGTGTTCTCTATATATCCCTGCCCTGGGAACTCTATATATCCCTGCCCGGGATGTTCTCTATATATCTCTGCCCTGGGTGATCTCTATATATCCCTGCCCAGCGTGCTCGCTAGAAATCCCTGCCCTGGGAACTCTATATATCCCTGCCCTGGGTGTTCTCTACATAACCCTGCCCTGGGTGTTCTCTATATATCCCTGCCCTGGGTGTTCTCTACATATCCCTGCCCTGGGTGTTCTCGATATATCCCTGCCCTGGGTGATCTCTATATATCCCTGCCCTGGGTGTTCTCTATATATCCCTGCCCTGGGTGATCTCTATATATACCTGCCCTGGATGTTCTCTATATATCCCTGCCCTGGGTGTTCTCTACATATCCCTGCCCTGGGTGTTCTCTATATATCCCTGCCCTGGGAACTCTATATATCCCTGCCCTGGGTGTTCTCTACATATCCCTGCACTGGGTGTTCTCTATATATCCCTGCCCTGGGTGATCTCTATATATCCCTGCCCTGGGTATTCTCTATATATACCTGCCCTGGATGTTCTCTATATATCCCTGCCCTGGGTGTTCTCTACATATCCCTGCCCTGGGTGTTCTCTATATATCCCTGCCCTGGGTGTTCTCCATATCTCCCTGCCCTGGGTGATCTCTATATATCCCTGCCCTGGGTATTCTCTATATATACCTGCCCTGGGTGTTCTCTATATATACCTGCCCTGGGTGTTCTCTACATATCCCTGCCCTGGGTGTTCTCTATATATCCCTGCCCTGGGTGTTCTCCATATCTCCCTGCCCTGGGTGATCTCTATATATCACATGGGATTGGGGGTAAGGTACTGACTTGGATAGAGAACTGGTTGGCAGACAGGAAGCAAAGAGTTGGAATAAACGGGTCTTTTTCCGAGTGGCAAGCAGTGACTAGTGGGGAACCGCAGGGATCGGTGCTAGGACCCCAGTTATTCACAATATATATTAATGATCTAGACGAGGGAACTAGATGTAATATCTCCAAGTTTGCAGACGACACAAAGCTGGGTGGGCGTGTGTGTTGTGAGGAGGATGCAGAGAAACTCCAGTATGATTTGGACAAGTTGGGTGATTGGGCAGATGCATGGCAGATGCAGTATAATGTGGATAAATGCGAGGTTA
The DNA here is from genome assembly GCA_030390025.1 of Squalus acanthias. Taxonomy (NCBI): domain Eukaryota; kingdom Metazoa; phylum Chordata; class Chondrichthyes; order Squaliformes; family Squalidae; genus Squalus; species Squalus acanthias. The sequence goes on along the minus strand of JASTWF010001986.1, from coordinate 22,344 downwards.
TCCACTTTGGTGGCAAAAACAGGAAGGCAGATTATTATCTGAACGGCAATACAATTGGGAAAAGGGGAAGTGCAATGAGACCTGGGAGTCCTTGTGCACCAGTCGTTGAAAGTAAGCATGCAGGTGCAGCAGGCGGTTAAGAAGGAAAATGGTATGTTGGCCTTCAAAGCGAGAGGATTCGAGTACAAGAGCAAGGATGTCTTGCTGCAGTTGTACAGGGCCTTGGTGAGACCACACCTTGAGTATTGTGTGCAGAATTGGTCGCCTTATCTGAGGAAGGATGTTCTTGCCATGGAGGGAGTGCAGCGAAGATTCACCAGACTGATACCTGGGATGGCAGGAATGACGTATGAAGAGAGATTGGGTCGATTGGGCTTGTATTCGCTAGAGTTTAGAAGAATGAGAGGGGATCTCATTGAAACTTATAAAATTCCAACAGGACTAGACAGACTAGATGCAGGAAGGATGTTCCCGATGGCAGGGGAGTCCAGAACCAGGGGTCACAGTCTAAGGATAAGGGGTAAGCCATTTAGGACTGAGATGAGGAGGAATTTCTTCACCCAGAGAGTGGTGAACCTGTGGAATTCTCTACCACAGAAGGCAGTTGAGGTCAATTCATTAAATATATTCAAGAAGGAGTTAGATATATTTCTTAAGGCTAAGGAGATCAAGGGATATGGGGAGAAAGCAGGGACAGGGTACTGAATTTGGATGATCAGCCATGATCTCATTAAATGGCGGAGCAGGCACGAGGCGCCGAATGGCCTACTCCTGCTCCTATCTTCTATGTTTCTATGTTTCTATCCCTGCCCTGGGTGATCTCGATATATCCCTGCCCTGGGTTTTCTCTATATATCCCTGCCCTGGGTGATCTCTATATATCCCTGCCCTGGGTGTTCTCTATATATCCCTGCCCTGGGTGTTCTCTATATATCCCTGCCCTGGATAATCTCTATATATCCCTGCCCTGGGTGATCTCTATATATCCCTGCCCTGGGTGATCTCTATATATCCCTGCCCTGGGTGTTCTCTATATATCCCTGCCCTGGGTGTTCTCTATATATCCCTGCCCTGGGTAATCTCTATATATCCCTGCCCTGGGAACTCTATATATATCCCTGCCCTGGGTGTTCTCTATATATCCCTGCCAAGGGTGATCTCTATATATCCCTGCCAAGGTTGATCTCTATATATCCCTGTCCTGGGTGATCTCTATATATCCCTGCCCTGGGTGTTCCCTATATATCCCTGCCCTGGGTGATCTCTATATATCCATGCCCTGGGTGTTGCCTATATATACCTGCCCTGGGTGATCTCTATATATCCCTGCCCTGGGTGATCTCTATATATCCCTGCCCTGGGTGTTCTCTATATATTCCTGCCCTGGGTATTCTCGATATAGCCCTGCCCTGGGTGTTCCCTATATATTTCTGCCCTGGGTGTTCTCTATATCTCCCTGCCCTGGGTGATCTCTATATATCCCTGCCCTGGGTGATCTCTATATATCCCTGCCCTGGGTGTTCTCTATATATCCCTGCCCTGGGTGATCTCTATATATCCCTGCCCTGGGTGATCTCTATATATCCCTGCCCTGGGCGATCTCTATATATCCCTGCCCTGGGTGTTCTCTATATATCCCTGCCCTGGGTATTCTCTATATAGCCCTGCCCTGGTTGTTCCCTATATATTTCTGCCCTGGGTGTTCTCTATATATCCCTGCCCTGGGTATTCTCTATATAGCCCTGCCCTGGGTGTTCCCTATATATTTCTGCCCTGGGTGTTCTCTTTATCTCCCTGCCCTGGGTGATCTCCATATATCCCTGCCCTGGGTGATCTCTATATATCCCTGCCCTGGGTGTTCTCTATATACCCCTGTCCTGGGTGATCTCTATATATCCCTGCCCTGGGTGATCTCCATATATCCCTGTCCTGGGTGATCTCTATATATCCCTGCCCTGGGTGATCTCTATATATCCCTGCCCTGGGTGATCTCTGTATATCCCTGTCCTGGGTGATCTCTTTCTATCCCTGCCCTGGGTGTTCTCTATATATCCCTGCCCTGGGTGATCTCTGTAGAATTCGCAATTATCGCGATTTCATTTTATTAAGGAGAAAACACAAGTTTCATTCAAAACAGCTTTTATTTCAGCGGAATGCTGTCAGGTTTAAATTGGACACAAGCAGCCTGTAAAATGGCCGCCGCACCGCGTGACAGAACATTCGAGACTTTTCGGCAGGCAGACAAGATGGCGTTCCAATAAACATTTTTGCAGGATCGATAACGATTCAGCACAGTGAAGACAATACACAGGACATTATGGGTTTACAGTATAAACATCGATACTGGAATCGGTCTCCCAGGTACAAAGGAAAGCCATCAAGGGCCCATCCAAAGGACATTAATATGTAAACTCCCAACGGCTCTACGATGAGAGAGCCGTTAGCAGGTAGTTATACAGGACACTTGGAAGCCCCAAACCCCTCCAGGGGGAACACCGACCGATTTAACAATGGGAGAAGTATTAGCAGGTACTCAAACATTCAGGAGTAGCCCCGAAACCCATTAAAGACAGAGATCACCCATACAGGACTTTTTGGGCGCCAAACCTTAAACAAAAGAATGGACATTATAGTTGGGCGGGAAACGGAAGAACTGTGCACTATAATTGCAGGCCCAAACCGTCCATTCTGTCTCTTGACTCTTGATTCTTGCTCCTGCCTCGTGTTCGTGACTCTTGCCGCTTGCTGCTGTTATCATCGTGGCTGCTCCTGGGTGAAAGACTGTTGCAAAGACCTATGTTGGTAGCTGGCAGCGGAACCGAAGGCCCGGGATGAGATGAGATGAGATGAGATGAGAGGAGAAGAGAAGAAGACCTTATCCATCGCCACGGTCAGTAAATCCCGACCGCGCCTGTAGGTCGATCAGCCAAGTCTTCTTGACAACGAAGTTTTCTTCTTTAACAAGACATATTGCATCGACGATAACTGGACTGTGCAAACACATCGTATCAATGATATTGACAACGGTGCTCCTCGACTGAACTGTAAGTCCACCAACAGAGGTCTTCACTACAGCGGACGGTCCAGCCGACTGACCGAGCAGCAGAAGCAGTAAACAAGTGGGACCAGGAGATCTCCTGACCAACACGTGGGTGCTGCGGTGAAAAACATCCGATCAGCTATTCGGGATTTTCTCCGAGTTATTACGAGTGGTGAGCATGAGTCTCGGGATCCTGCGAAGCTAGTTTTAGGATAGTTATTGATAGGGGAGGGTTTAAATTAAGGATATTTGTAATGTGTGCCCTATTTACGTTGTGCTGGTCGTTCCTCGTTTCCCTAAGAGTGATTATAACTGTTTGTAAGATTGTACTGTCATTAATCTGTGCATATGACATGTATTTCATAATTTTAAGTATCATGCAATAAAGATTTTCCATTTCGTACCGTTCAAACCAAGTCTACATGAGTTTTATCTCCATTACTGCTCTCGCATCTAAGTCCAGTGTCTAGAACCGTAAGGGAGAGTGATTCGAACCACTCACAGGGGTGTCTAGTGTTCCCAGACTGGCTGGAGACCAGGCCTAGACCCGCACTGACATACAGGCTGCACAGAGCCGCGTGAATCTCACAGGCTACGAGACACGCAGGGTCAGGAGAGTATCCCTTACAGAAAATGGCGACCGCGGCAGGACATTGGCAGCGAGAGGGTGGTGTGTTGGATTTTGGAATGACTGTACGAAATGTGATGCAGGAAAAGATAGCGGATTACGTGTTTGGAAAGGTTAATCTAACGAAAAAGTGGATAAGCGAATTGTTAGCGGATAAGAGCCCACTAGAGGCAGCTGAAAGGTGGACGGATAGTAAGGAGCATAAAAAGGCAGTTGAGAAAGCAGTCTGGCTTATGTGCTACAAAAGGCAGGTCCAGATTTCAAACCAGACCAATACAGCGCTAACCGCTCGAATCAAGCAGTTAGAGGAGGAAATGGAGGAGAAGGTTTCTGGAGGGGAGGTGCTCATTAAGAGTTTAAATGAGTTACGCCAGGAAAGCCAGGAAGTCTCCAGCTACCTTAAAACAAGGGTAGAGTATCTCGAGTGCCAGATCACTGAAGCAAAATTAAACGAGAATAGGATGAAGGAAAGATGTAACCGTCAAGCTGCCCAGATAAGAACTCAAGAAGAGAGCTTAATGGGGGTTAGGTCGGCGTATAAGTTGGCCCTTGAGGATAAGTTTCAGGGAGCCGACCATAGCGCCTGCGAAAAAGAGATAGAGAGCCTCAAAAGGGCCGTGAATAATGCGAACGGCATGGTGTGCCTTATTAATCCGTCGGCACGCCAGCCGCTAGTAAGTGAGAGATTTAGAAATTCCCCACCAAGTAAAGCAGAAGAAGTAGTAGCCACTGCGCCCTCCGCGCCACCCAGCTATTCAGAAACCTGGGTTAGGGAGGAAGCAACGGAAGAAACAAAAGAGCCCGTTGAAAAGGAGGTAGAAAAGGGATCGTTGTATCCAGTAACGGGGATTAAAAGGGGCCCAAGCAGAAACGGTGGGGAAGAACCGGGGGATCTCCTCGGACAGCTGGTGTTGCCTCACAGTTCACATCAGCTGAGGGCTATGATAAACCACGTAAGGAAGCTGACCGAGATAGACGACCCTTCCGTACATTTTAGGGAAGTTGAGCAAGCCGCAGCCATTAACGGCTGCGATGATGGGGAGACAGCAAAAATGCTGCTGTTCTCATTAGATAGCTCGGTCCTTCAGTGTCTCTCAGGCGATAGCAAGAGGGGTAATAAAAGTTATGAGGAATTGAAAAATGAGGTCCTAGAAGTAGTGGGAGCGAACGACGGAGGTCCGTTTGCTAGAGTGGGACAGACAGTGCAGATGGAGGGAGAACCCCCGAAGGTTTTTGCCGACAGGCTGTGGCCAGTATATGAGCGCAGCTGTCTAGGTGCGCCCGAGCGCGAAGATGTGGAAGGCGCCGCTTTAATTCATTGGCTTAGGTGCATAATAGCCAACAGTTTACCAGCCGTTAGAGAGCAGGCAAAAGCCTGGTTCGATCCCAATGACCTCAACCTTACGGAAGAGTCGGTCTTGAATCGACTCACGTTAGGTTACCGTAACATAAGGGGTATGGCAACACGTCCCTTTAAGGGAAGAGTACATGAGGTACGACCCGCAGCCCCGGCTCAAAGAGAGTGGCATCAGGAGGGTAATCGCGCCCCACAGGCAAGTAATGCCTGTTACGGGTGTGGGAAGACAGGGCACTGGCGCAAGCACTGCAGGAACCCTTGGAAGGATTCCAAGGATAAAAATCCCGCGGTCCGAACCCAGGCGCCTGTCCCGGCTAAGGAAGCAAAGGCACCCACCTCTCCCGAAGACCTCGAAGCAGTGTTAGGAGTCATGCGCAAGATGGTTTTGAATGCGCGTGGACAGGTGGCGGTCGCAACCGGCCCCGTAGGTGCCGCAGGACCGTCTAATAGTACCCAATGACTAGAGTCCACGCAGCCTGCCTACCTGTGTCCTTTTAAAAGACACGCACAGGAGGGGGTCTGCGGTGAGGAGGCCAGGTTAAAAGAGCAGGCCTTGCGGGAGGAGAACGCCCGCTTAATAGGGAAAATAGATGGGCTGGAAGGGCAGCTTAGAGAGCAGACCCTGCGGGAGGAGAACGCCCGATCAATGGGAAAGTTAGACGTGCTCAGGCTAGAAGGGCAGCTTAGAGAGATAAAAGCAGCCTACAGGGTAGCCAGGAGCAGGGAGTATGAGGATTTAAAACAGGACAGAAATCTGCAGCCTCCAGCAGGTGAGATTTCACAGAAACAAGCAGGGGCGGTGGCCTGTCTTAAGGGAGGGGCCAGACCTGCGAGTGGGGAAAGCACAGCCCCAGGTAGGACCACAGGCACACAGGCAGGCGTAGCAGCTTGCATCAGGGGAAGGGACATCCCGGACGATCATGCAGCGTTTTTCTGGAGTTGGGGGTTAGATGACGAGGACCCCAGGGTACCCTGGTCAGATGAGGATAGTGCAGATGAGCATAGTGATGATGACGGGTGGTTTCAGAGGAACGGTCTGGAAGGATTGGGGCCGCTAGGTAGAGATCCATACGGGGTGGACACACAAGCTGCAGGTCCCGACAGCAGGAGGAAGGAGCTAGAGGAGGCCGGGCCAGCCGCTATGTGGTTCCCAGAGGTGTGGCCGCCCGCTTTAAACGTCCAGTCCTCAGGGGAGGCAGAGTTCGCGAGTGAAGGGCTGCCTGCTGGGCCGAGCAGGGCGGGGCCCCGAACTGCCAGCCCCGAGGTTAGGGAGGCGGAGTCAGCGGAGGCGGGGCTGGCGCCTGTGATGGAACCCCAGGTCATCCCGTTGAAGGTCTCGGGACCCGGTCCGTCCGTCACGGAGCCCCCGCCCATAGCAGTTCCCCGTAGGTCAAGCAGAGTACCCCAGCCCAGGAAGACGTGGTCAGGTCCACAGGCTGCCCCAGGGCGTAAGTTTCAGGTTAAGATAACCCGGGTAGAGACAGGCCACATCGAGCAGTAACAGGCTGCGGCAGATCAGAGGAAAGGGTCAGCGCAGCAACAGGCTGCGGCAGATCAGAGGAAGGGTCAGTGCCCTCCCACCGTCGGGAAGAGCTCGCAGCAGCCTTCTCAGGATTTAAAGGGGCCGCCCTGAGAACGGGCGGCATTGTAAAGTTATTAGTTTAAGGTTTTAAGTTTAGTTTAAAGTTTTAAGTAGTTTTAATAAGTTTAAGTTTGTAGTGGTTTTAACAGATAACGACAAATGATGGGAGTTTTAAGGCTAGGTTTAGAGGAAGTCTGTTTAGCAAACGTTGAAGTTTACGTGAGGCGAGGTCAGGGGACCCGCTCACCCTTCACAAAAGCCAGAGACTTTTTGCGAGGCTGGCTACCTCATTCTATCTGATCACAGGAACCAAGGAAGGATGGAACGACTCATAGTATTGCTCGTGGCAATCGGATGTGGATTGGCCTATCGGGGCCTCACCAAGGATGTCGTGGTGTTTGGATGTTCCGGGGACACGGCCCCCATCGCGGTGGATGGGACCGGGAGACGGAAGGCAGAAGGGACCAGCACCTATTTCCACAAGGGAAGGTGGCCAGGATGGCTGGGAACGAACTCAACGGAGTATTCCAGCACATCGGGGTTCGCCTACAAAGAGACTTCTTTAATGTGCCCCAAAGTACGGATCATCGCACCCAGGATCAGCGTCACCGTCGGCAAACGGATTTGTTTGACTTGCAGTGGGAATGTCCCATTGAGCCGATGGTGGTGGCTGCGAAAGCTGAGCAAAACTATGAGGAACTCTTCGGTTGAGTGGGAGCGACTGGGTAATAATACCCATCGGACAATTACGGGGACTGATGGACAAGTGAAAGTCTGTTGGGACAAATGGTGGGAACCAGATGAGGGGATTTATGTTTGTATGTGGGGGTCAAAGTACGTTTGCCCCAAAGGCATCTCCATATTCTTTATTAACCAGTGGCAGGATAACGGACAGGGGATGAGGTGGGATGCGAGCACCAGGGGGTGCGGAGCCCCATTCTCCCCGATCCCAGTAAATGCCACTGAGCTCATTACGCGCCCACGCAAAGCCCCGCCCACGATTCCGGTAGTTCTAACTGAGGAAGAAGGGTGCCCTAAAACTAGTAAGGGACCCGGGAACGGTTTGGTACTGGTCCCCACAGACCAGATACTATTTCAGGGAGTGCATTACGCGGTGGCCTCGGTGATTTTAAATCTCACTGAGGTACGGTTACCAGAGTGGTGCCCCAAAAAGACGGAACAGTTGTACCAGGTCCTGTTGACCAAGATGTTCAGGCAGTTTTACGAGTTTGATTTTGCAGAAATTGATAAGACAAGTTTATACACCGCACCGCAGGAAGTTTTGGATCAAGTTGGGAGGCAAAGAAGGGGTTTGGTGAACGATGCGTTCACTGCTTTTAACACAGGGACATCTGTGGTCAACGCTCTAGACAGTGTGGAGCTGCAGACCCAGATTAATGGTTTAAAAACACAGTTAAAGGATATTCTCACAGATGAGAATAAAGTGGTAGGGTCGGGTCTGCACGAGGACCAAGCCATGACACTACACTTAAAAGAGATTATAGCAGAGCTGGAGAAACATGCGCGTACGGTAAATGCCCTGATTAGGGAAGATCGGAATGCATCCGATCAAGCTGCGCAGAACGAGGTGTGCGTGCTTTACGGGGCGTGGTTACTGGGCGAGGGCCGCAGTAATTTGGAGGATTTAAAACAAGGTTTGGTCCCGTCCTGGATAAGTAACAAACACCTGCGGGCGCTCCACCCTTTTCAGAATGCATTAAGTCCGTGCCAGCTCAGGCTAGCTTCAGAAGCTTACCCAGTCCCCGTGGACTGCGGACGTTCAAACCATACTATTATGGGAATAGTATTACGCATGCCGGTTTTGGGCAACACAGCAAAGCCCGCCCCGGTGTATCGGGTAGAGAACATTGGTGTCATTCAGGGGGGAGCCCACATTCGTTATGCAGCGGTTCCACCTTACGTCATCCGCTGGGAGCAAACGATGACAGGTACAGATCTCTCTGGTTGTCGTGGCAGGGGAGCACACATAATACTGTGCCCCCAGCACTTGAATGCCTTTTTAACACCACAGTGCGGGTTCAGAACGGCTGGCGCCAAGTCCATGAATTGCACCATGGAGGCAATGGCACAAGATCATGTGCCTCCGCAGGTAGCATACATCGGGGGTGGAACATATTGTGTTACCACTGCAGCGCAACACTACCAGCATGGAAACCGTAGCCGGTGTCCGGTGAGTGACAGCAGTTTCTGTTTTAAACCCAGGGCTGAAGTTCAAGTAGCACAACAGCGAATTATCCCAATCCCTGAACCATCCACTGTTCATCTCACAGTAAAAGAGAATTTTACCGACTTGCAGCGATTTGTCGCGCATTTTGGATACCTCATTCCCCCTCTCCCTGAGCATTTAACCAGACTTCTGAAAGCCGTCGCGGTGTCACAAAAGCATTTTTATACATTAGAACAGAAAACCGTCGAGATAGGTACAGACATTTTGGACATAGTGGTTCCACCGTGGTGGAATCTGTTCACGAATATTGAAGTGCCCTCATGGGTCAGAATAGCCTCCCACATTTTAGTCGTCTGTCAAGTGTTTATTGTAGTATACCTTTTGTTTATACATTGTAAAAGAGACAAGCGCCTCACCAAGCATGAGAACACGGGAGAGTGGCGAGAACGTTACGTGCGCGTGCACGATGAGAGCGCAGTGTAATGGGAAAACGGCGTCACTCCCGCTCGCCACGTGCGCCGCGGAAGTTTGTACTCAGTGTAAATACGTTGGAAACTCGACATGTTTAAGAGTCGGGATTTGTTTATTTTGGTGATGGTGTTGATTGTTTGGTTTTTATGGGTTTTGTTTTTCCTTTCCCTGAATAAAAGATAAATATACAGGTGATGCGTGAGGTATCGGCCTGGTTACGCCGGGAAGGAAGACAAGTGGTGTAAGTTTAAGGGCAAATGATGCCTATGGTGATATAAAATGTGATTTTCTTGGGAAATAAGGACGACACAGAGACCCTAGTGAAGTTAAAATTTTATGGGATTAATTTACTGGATTCGGAGTGAAATCGAGATAAGATTGCTCACCACTGAGATTTTTGATACGATAAGCGGAGTTATTCGCATCAACAGGAGGGACTGTAGAATTCGCAATTATCGCGATTTCATTTTAATAAGGAGAAAACACAAGTTTCGTTCAAAACAGCTTTTATTTCAGCGGAATGCTGTCAGGTTTAAATTGGACACAAGCAGCCTGTAAAATGGCCGCCGCACCGCGTGACAGAACATTCGAGACTTTTCGGCAGGCAGACAAGATGGCGTTCCAATAAACATTTTTGCAGGATCGATAACGATTCAGCACAGTGAAGACAATACACAGGACATTATGGGTTTACAGTATAAACATCGATACTGGAATCGGTCTCCCAGGTACAAAGGAAAGCCATCAAGGGCCCATCCAAAGGACATTAATATGTAAACTCCCAACGGCTCTACGATGAGAGAGCCGTTAGCAGGTAGTTATACAGGACACTTGGAAGCCCCAAACCCCTCCAGGGGGAACACCGACCGATTTAACAATGGGAGAAGTATTAGCAGGTACTCAAACATTCAGGAGTAGCCCCGAAACCCATTAAAGACAGAGATCACCCATACAGGACTTTTTGGGCGCCAAACCTTAAACAAAAGAATGGACATTATAGTTGGGCGGGAAACGGAAGAACTGTGCACTATAATTGCAGGCCCAAACCGTCCATTCTGTCTCTTGACTCTTGATTCTTGCTCCTGCCTCGTGTTCGTGACTCTTGCCGCTTGCTGCTGTTATCATCGTGGCTGCTCCTGGGTGAAAGACTGTTGCAAAGACCTATGTTGGTAGCTGGCAGCGGAACCGAAGGCCCGGGATGAGATGAGATGAGATGAGATGAGAGGAGAAGAGAAGAAGACCTTATCCATCGCCACGGTCAGTAAATCCCGACCGCGCCTGTAGGTCGATCAGCCAAGTCTTCTTGACAACGAAGTTTTCTTCTTTAACAAGACATATTGCATCGACGATAACTGGACTGTGCAAACACATCGTATCAATGATATTGACAACGGTGCTCCTCGACTGAACTGTAAGTCCACCAACAGAGGTCTTCACTACAGCGGACGGTCCAGCCGACTGACCGAGCAGCAGAAGCAGTAAACAAGTGGGACCAGGAGATCTCCTGACCAACACGTGGGTGCTGCGGTGAAAAACATCCGATCAGCTATTCGGGATTTCTCCGAGTTATTACGAGTGGTGAGCATGAGTCTCGGGATCCTGCGAAGCTAGTTTTAGGATAGTTATTGATAGGGGAGGGTTTAAATTAAGGATATTTGTAATGTGTGCCCTATTTACGTTGTGCTGGTCGTTCCTCGTTTCCCTAAGAGTGATTATAACTGTTTGTAAGATTGTACTGTCATTAATCTGTGCATATGACATGTATTTCATAATTTTAAGTATCATGCAATAAAGATTTTCCATTTCGTACCGTTCAAACCAAGTCTACATGAGTTTTATCTCCATTACTGCTCTCGCATCTAAGTCCAGTGTCTAGAACCGTAAGGGAGAGTGATTCGAACCACTCACAGGGGTGTCTAGTGTTCCCAGACTGGCTGGAGACCAGGCCTAGACCCGCACTGACATACAGGCTGCACAGAGCCGCGTGAATCTCACAGGCTACGAGACACGCAGGGTCAGGAGAGTATCCCTTACAGAAAATGGCGACCGCGGCAGGACATTGGCAGCGAGAGGGTGGTGTGTTGGATTTTGGAATGACTGTACGAAATGTGATGCAGGAAAAGATAGCGGATTACGTGTTTGGAAAGGTTAATCTAACGAAAAAGTGGATAAGCGAATTGTTAGCGGATAAGAGCCCACTAGAGGCAGCTGAAAGGTGGACGGATAGTAAGGAGCATAAAAAGGCAGTTGAGAAAGCAGTCTGGCTTATGTGCTACAAAAGGCAGGTCCAGATTTCAAACCAGACCAATACAGCGCTAACCGCTCGAATCAAGCAGTTAGAGGAGGAAATGGAGGAGAAGGTTTCTGGAGGGGAGGTGCTCATTAAGAGTTTAAATGAGTTACGCCAGGAAAGCCAGGAAGTCTCCAGCTACCTTAAAACAAGGGTAGAGTATCTCGAGTGCCAGATCACTGAAGCAAAATTAAACGAGAATAGGATGAAGGAAAGATGTAACCGTCAAGCTGCCCAGATAAGAACTCAAGAAGAGAGCTTAATGGGGGTTAGGTCGGCGTATAAGTTGGCCCTTGAGGATAAGTTTCAGGGAGCCGACCATAGCGCCTGCGAAAAAGAGATAGAGAGCCTCAAAAGGCCGTGAATAATGCGAACGGCATGGTGTGCCTTATTAATCCGTCGGCACGCCAGCCGCTAGTAAGTGAGAGATTTAGAAATTCCCCACCAAGTAAAGCAGAAGAAGTAGTAGCCACTGCGCCCTCCGCGCCACCCAGCTATTCAGAAACCTGGGTTAGGGAGGAAGCAACGGAAGAAACAAAAGAGCCCGTTGAAAAGGAGGTAGAAAAGGGATCGTTGTATCCAGTAACGGGGATTAAAAGGGGCCCAAGCAGAAACGGTGGGGAAGAACCGGGGGATCTCCTCGGACAGCTGGTGTTGCCTCACAGTTCACATCAGCTGAGGGCTATGATAAACCACGTAAGGAAGCTGACCGAGATAGACGACCCTTCCGTACATTTTAGGGAAGTTGAGCAAGCCGCAGCCATTAACGGCTGCGATGATGGGGAGACAGCAAAAATGCTGCTGTTCTCATTAGATAGCTCGGTCCTTCAGTGTCTCTCAGGCGATAGCAAGAGGGGTAATAAAAGTTATGAGGAATTGAAAAATGAGGTCCTAGAAGTAGTGGGAGCGAACGACGGAGGTCCGTTTGCTAGAGTGGGACAGACAGTGCAGATGGAGGGAGAACCCCCGAAGGTTTTTGCCGACAGGCTGTGGCCAGTATATGAGCGCAGCTGTCTAGGTGCGCCCGAGCGCGAAGATGTGGAAGGCGCCGCTTTAATTCATTGGCTTAGGTGCATAATAGCCAACAGTTTACCAGCCGTTAGAGAGCAGGCAAAAGCCTGGTTCGATCCCAATGACCTCAACCTTACGGAAGAGTCGGTCTTGAATCGACTCACGTTAGGTTACCGTAACATAAGGGGTATGGCAACACGTCCCTTTAAGGGAAGAGTACATGAGGTACGACCCGCAGCCCCGGCTCAAAGAGAGTGGCATCAGGAGGGTAATCGCGCCCCACAGGCAAGTAATGCCTGTTACGGGTGTGGGAAGACAGGGCACTGGCGCAAGCACTGCAGGAACCCTTGGAAGGATTCCAAGGATAAAAATCCCGCGGTCCGAACCCAGGCGCCTGTCCCGGCTAAGGAAGCAAAGGCACCCACCTCTCCCGAAGACCTCGAAGCAGTGTTAGGAGTCATGCGCAAGATGGTTTTGAATGCGCGTGGACAGGTGGCGGTCGCAACCGGCCCCGTAGGTGCCGCAGGACCGTCTAATAGTACCCAATGACTAGAGTCCACGCAGCCTGCCTACCTGTGTCCTTTTAAAAGACACGCACAGGAGGGGGTCTGCGGTGAGGAGGCCAGGTTAAAAGAGCAGGCCTTGCGGGAGGAGAACGCCCGCTTAATAGGGAAAATAGATGGGCTGGAAGGGCAGCTTAGAGAGCAGACCCTGCGGGAGGAGAACGCCCGATCAATGGGAAAGTTAGACGTGCTCAGGCTAGAAGGGCAGCTTAGAGAGATAAAAGCAGCCTACAGGGTAGCCAGGAGCAGGGAGTATGAGGATTTAAAACAGGACAGAAATCTGCAGCCTCCAGCAGGTGAGATTTCACAGAAACAAGCAGGGGCGGTGGCCTGTCTTAAGGGAGGGGCCAGACCTGCGAGTGGGAAAGCACAGCCCCAGGTAGGACCACAAGGCACACAGGCAGGCGTAGCAGCTTGCATCAGGGGAAGGGACATCCCGGACGATCATGCAGCGTTTTTCTGGAGTTGGGGGTTAGATGACGAGGACCCCAGGGTACCCTGGTCAGATGAGGATAGTGCAGATGAGCATAGTGATGATGACGGGTGGTTTCAGAGGAACGGTCTGGAAGGATTGGGGCCGCTAGGTAGAGATCCATACGGGGTGGACACACAAGCTGCAGGTCCCGACAGCAGGAGGAAGGAGCTAGAGGAGGCCGGGCCAGCCGCTATGTGGTTCCCAGAGGTGTGGCCGCCCGCTTTAAACGTCCAGTCCTCAGGGGAGGCAGAGTTCGCGAGTGAAGGGCTGCCTGCTGGGCCGAGCAGGGCGGGGCCCCGAACTGCCAGCCCCGAGGTTAGGGAGGCGGAGTCAGCGGAGGCGGGGCTGGCGCCTGTGATGGAACCCCAGGTCATCCCGTTGAAGGTCTCGGGACCCGGTCCGTCCGTCACGGAGCCCCCGCCCATAGCAGTTCCCCGTAGGTCAAGCAGAGTACCCCAGCCCAGGAAGACGTGGTCAGGTCCACAGGCTGCCCCAGGGCGTAAGTTTCAGGTTAAGATAACCCGGGTAGAGACAGGCCACATCGAAGCAGTAACAGGCTGCGGCAGATCAGAGGAAAGGGTCAGCGCAGCAACAGGCTGCGGCAGATCAGAAGGAAGGGTCAGTGCCCTCCCACCGTCGGGAAGAGCTCGCAGCAGCCTTCTCAGGATTTAAAGGGGCCGCCCTGAGAACGGGCGGCATTGTAAAGTTATTAGTTTAAGGTTTTAAGTTTAGTTTAAAGTTTTAAGTAGTTTTAATAAGTTTAAGTTTGTAGTGGTTTTAACAGATAACGACAAATGATGGGAGTTTTAAGGCCAGGTTTAGAGGAAGTCTGTTCAGCAAAAGTTGAAGTTTACGTGAGGCGAGGTCAGGGGACCCGCTCACCCTTCACAAAAGCCAGAGACTTTTTGCGAGGCTGGCTACCTCATTCTATCTGATCACAGGAACCAAGGAAGGATGGAACGACTCATAGTATTGCTCGTGGCAATCGGATGTGGATTGGCCTATCGGGGCCTCACCAAGGATGTCGTGGTGTTTGGATGTTCCGGGGACACGGCCCCCATCGCGGTGGATGGGACCGGGAGACGGAAGGCAGAAGGGACCAGCACCTATTTCCACAAGGGAAGGTGGCCAGGATGGCTGGGAACGAACTCAACGGAGTATTCCAGCACATCGGGGTTCGCCTACAAAGAGACTTCTTTAATGTGCCCCAAAGTACGGATCATCGCACCCAGGATCAGCGTCACCGTCGGCAAACGGATTTGTTTGACTTGCAGTGGGAATGTCCCATTGAGCCGATGGTGGTGGCTGCGAAAGCTGAGCAAAACTATGAGGAACTCTTCGGTTGAGTGGGAGCGACTGGGTAATAATACCCATCGGACAATTACGGGGACTGATGGACAAGTGAAAGTCTGTTGGGACAAATGGTGGGAACCAGATGAGGGGATTTATGTTTGTATGTGGGGGTCAAAGTACGTTTGCCCCAAAGGCATCTCCATATTCTTTATTAACCAGTGGCAGGATAACGGACAGGGGATGAGGTGGGATGCGAGCACCAGGGGGTGCGGAGCCCCATTCTCCCCGATCCCAGTAAATGCCACTGAGCTCATTACGCGCCCACGCAAAGCCCCGCCCACGATTCCGGTAGTTCTAACTGAGGAAGAAGGGTGCCCTAAAACTAGTAAGGGACCCGGGAACGGTTTGGTACTGGTCCCCACAGACCAGATACTATTTCAGGGAGTGCATTACGCGGTGGCCTCGGTGATTTTAAATCTCACTGAGGTACGGTTACCAGAGTGGTGCCCCAAAAAGACGGAACAGTTGTACCAGGTCCTGTTGACCAAGATGTTCAGGCAGTTTTACGAGTTTGATTTTGCAGAAATTGATAAGACAAGTTTATACACCGCACCGCAGGAAGTTTTGGATCAAGTTGGGAGGCAAAGAAGGGGTTTGGTGAACGATGCGTTCACTGCTTTTAACACAGGGACATCTGTGGTCAACGCTCTAGACAGTGTGGAGCTGCAGACCCAGATTAATGGTTTAAAAACACAGTTAAAGGATATTCTCACAGATGAGAATAAAGTGGTAGGGTCGGGTCTGCACGAGGACCAAGCCATGACACTACACTTAAAAGAGATTATAGCAGAGCTGGAGAAACATGCGCGTACGGTAAATGCCCTGATTAGGGAAGATCGGAATGCATCCGATCAAGCTGCGCAGAACGAGGTGTGCGTGCTTTACGGGGCGTGGTTACTGGGCGAGGGCCGCAGTAATTTGGAGGATTTAAAACAAGGTTTGGTCCCGTCCTGGATAAGTAACAAACACCTGCGGGCGCTCCACCCTTTTCAGAATGCATTAAGTCCGTGCCAGCTCAGGCTAGCTTCAGAAGCTTACCCAGTCCCCGTGGACTGCGGACGTTCAAACCATACTATTATGGGAATAGTATTACGCATGCCGGTTTTGGGCAACACAGCAAAGCCCGCCCCGGTGTATCGGGTAGAGAACATTGGTGTCATTCAGGGGGGAGCCCACATTCGTTATGCAGCGGTTCCACCTTACGTCATCCGCTGGGAGCAAACGATGACAGGTACAGATCTCTCTGGTTGTCGTGGCAGGGGAGCACACATAATACTGTGCCCCCAGCACTTGAATGCCTTTTTAACACCACAGTGCGGGTTCAGAACGGCTGGCGCCAAGTCCATGAATTGCACCATGGAGGCAATGGCACAAGATCATGTGCCTCCGCAGGTAGCATACATCGGGGGTGGAACATATTGTGTTACCACTGCAGCGCAACACTACCAGCATGGAAACCGTAGCCGGTGTCCGGTGAGTGACAGCAGTTTCTGTTTTAAACCCAGGGCTGAAGTTCAAGTAGCACAACAGCGAATTATCCCAATCCCTGAACCATCCACTGTTCACCTCACAGTAAAAGAGAATTTTACCGACTTGCAGCGATTTGTCGCACATTTTGGGTACCTCATTCCCCCTCTCCCTGAGCATTTAACCAAACTTCTGAAAGCCGTCGCGGTGTCACAAAAGCATTTTTATACTTTAGAACAGAAAACCGTCGAGATAGGTACAGACATTTTGGACATAGTGGTTCCACCGTGGTGGAATCTGTTCACGAATATTGAAGTGCCCTCATGGGTCAGAATAGCCTCCCACATTTTAGTCGTCTGTCAAGTGTTTATTGTAGTATACCTTTTGTTTATACATTGTAAAAGAGACAAGCGCCTCACCAAGCATGAGAACACGGGAGAGTGGCGAGAACGTTACGTGCGCGTGCACGATGAGAGCGCAGTGTAATGGGAAAACGGCGTCACTCCCGCTCGCCACGTGCGCCGCGGAAGTTTGTACTCATTGTAAATACGTTGGAAACTCGACATGTTTAAGAGTCGGGATTTGTTTATTTTGGTGATGGTGTTGATTGTTTGGTTTTATGGGTTTTGTTTTTCCTTTCCCTGAATAAAAGATAAATATACAGGTGATGCGTGAGGTATCGGCCTGGTTACGCCGGGAAGGAAGACAAGTGGTGTAAGTTTAAGGGCAAATGATGCCTATGGTGATATAAAATGTGATTTTCTTGGGAAATAAGGACGACACAGAGACCCTAGTGAAGTTAAAATTTTATGGGATTAATTTACTGGATTCGGAGTGAAATCGAGATAAGATTGCTCACCACTGAGATTTTTGATACGATAAGCGGAGTTATTCGCATCAACAGGAGGGACTGTAGAATTCGCAATTATCGCGATTTCATTTTAATAAGGAGAAAACACAAGTTTCGTTCAAAACAGCTTTTATTTCAGCGGAATGCTGTCAGGTTTAAATTGGACACAAGCAGCCTGTAAAATGGCCGCCGCACCGCGTGACAGAACATTCGAGACTTTTCGGCAGGCAGACAAGATGGCGTTCCAATAAACATTTTTGCAGGATCGATAACGATTCAGCACAGTGAAGACAATACACAGGACATTATGGGTTTACAGTATAAACATCGATACTGGATCGGTCTCCCAGGTACAAAGGAAAGCCATCAAGGGCCCATCCAAAGGACATTAATATGTAAACTCCCAACGGCTCTACGATGAGAGAGCCGTTAGCAGGTAGTTATACAGGACACTTGGAAGCCCCAAACCCCTCCAGGGGGAACACCGACCGATTTAACAATGGGAGAAGTATTAGCAGGTACTCAAACATTCAGGAGTAGCCCCGAAACCCATTAAAGACAGAGATCACCCTTACAGGACTTTTTGGGCGCCAAACCTTAAACAAAAGAATGGACATTATAGTTGGGCGGGAAACGGAAGAACTGTGCACTATAATTGCAGGCCCAAACCGTCCATTCTGTCTCTTGACTCTTGATTCTTGCTCCTGCCTCGTGTTCGTGACTCTTGCCGCTTGCTGCTGTTATCATCGTGGCTGCTCCTGGGTGAAAGACTGTTGCAAAGACCTATGTTGGTAGCTGGCAGCGGAACCGAAGGCCCGGGATGAGATGAGATGAGATGAGATGAGAGGAGAAGAGAAGAAGACCTTATCCATCGCCACGGTCAGTAAATCCCGACCGCGCCTGTAGGTCGATCAGCCAAGTCTTCTTGACAACGAAGTTTTCTTCTTTAACAAGACATATTGCATCGACGATAACTGGACTGTGCAAACACATCGTATCAATGATATTGACAACGGTGCTCCTCGACTGAACTGTAAAGTCCACCAACAGAGGTCTTCACTACAGCGGACGGTCCAGCCGACTGACCGAGCAGCAGAAGCAGTAAACAAGTGGGACCAGGAGATCTCCTGACCAACACGTGGGTGCTGCGGTGAAAAACATCCGATCAGCTATTCGGGATTTCTCCGAGTTATTACGAGTGGTGAGCATGAGTCTCGGGATCCTGCGAAGCTAGTTTTAGGATAGTTATTGATAGGGGAGGGTTTAAATTAAGGATATTTGTAATGTGTGCCCTATTTACGTTGTGCTGGTCGTTCCTCGTTTCCCTAAGAGTGATTATAACTGTTTGTAAGATTGTACTGTCATTAATCTGTGCATATGACATGTATTTCATAATTTTAAGTATCATGCAATAAAGATTTTCCATTTCGTACCGTTCAAACCAAGTCTACATGAGTTTTATCTCCATTACTGCTCTCGCATCTAAGTCCAGTGTCTAGAACCGTAAGGGAGAGTGATTCGAACCACTCACAGGGGTGTCTAGTGTTCCCAGACTGGCTGGAGACCAGGCCTAGACCCGCACTGACATACAGGCTGCACAGAGCCGCGTGAATCTCACAGGCTACGAGACACGCAGGGTCAGGAGAGTATCCCTTACATCTCTATATATCCCTGCCCTGGGTGTTCTCTATATATCCCTGCCCTGGGTGATCTCTATATATCCCTGCCCTGGGTGATCTCTGTATATCCCTGTCCTGGGTGATCTCGATATATCCCTGCCCTGGGTGTTCTCGATATATCCCTGCCCTGGGTGTTCTCTATATATCCCTGCCCTGGGTGATCTCTATATATCCCTGCCCTGGGTGTTCTCTATATATCCCTGCCGAGGGTGATCTCTATATACCCCTGCCAAGGTTGATCTCTATATATCCCTGCCCTGGGAGATCTCTATGATCTCTATATATCCCTGCCCTGGGTGTTCTCTATATATCCCTGCCAAGGGTGATCTCTATATATCCCTGCCAAGGTTGATCTCTATATATCCCTGTCCTGGGTGATCTCTATATATCCCTGCCCTGGGTGTTCCCTATATATCCCTGCCCTGGGTGATCTCTATATATCCATGCCCTGGGTGTTGCCTATATATCCCTGCCCTGGGTGATCTCTATATATCCCTGCCCTGGGTGATCTCTATATATCCCTGCCCTGGGTGTTCTCTATATATCCCTGCCCTGGGTGTTCTCTATATATCCCTGCCCTGGGTATTCTCTATATAGCCCTGCCCTGGGTGTTCCCTATATATTTCTGCCCTGGGTGTTCTCTATATCTCTCTGCCCTGGGTGATCTCTATATATCCCTGCCCTGGGTGATCTCTATATATCCCTGCCCTGGGTGTTCTCTATATATCCCTCCCCTGGGTGATCGCTATATATCCCTGCCCTGGGTGATCTCTATATATCCCTGCCCTGGGTGTTCCCTATATATTCCTGCCCTGGGTGTTCTCTATATCTCCCTGCCCTGGGTGATCTCTATATATCCCTGCCCTGGGTGTTCCCTATATATTCCTGCCCTGGGTGTTCTCTATATATCCCTGCCCTGGGTGATCTCCATATATCCCTGTCCTGGGTGATCTCTATATATCCCTGCCCTGTGTGATCTCTATATATCCCTGCCCTGGGTGATCTCTGTATATCCCTGTCCTGGGTGATCTCTATATATCCCTGCCCTGGGTGTTCTCTGTATATCCCTGCCCTGGGTGTTCTGTATATATCCCTGCCCTGGGTGTTCGGTATATATCCCTGCCCTGGGTGATCTCTATATATCCACGCCCTGGGTGATCTCTATATATCCCTGCCCTGGGAACTCTATATAACCCTGCCCTGGGTGTTCTCTGTATATCCCTGCCCTGGGTGATCTCTATATATCCCAGCCCTGGGTGATCTCTATATATCCCTGCCCTGAGTGATCTCTATATATCCCTGTCCTGGGTGATCTCTATATATCCCTGCCCTGGGTGTTCTCGATATATCCCTGTCCTGGGTGATCTCTATATATCCCTGCCCTGGGTGTTCTCTATATATCCCTGCCCTGGGTGTTCTCTATATATCCCTGCCCTGGGTGATCTCTATATATCCCTGCCCTGGGTGATCTCTATATATCCCTGCCCTGGGAACTCTATATAACCCTGCCCTGGGTGTTCTCTGTATATCCCTGCCCTGGGTGATCTCTATATATCCCTGCCCTGGGTGTTCTCGTTATATCCCTGCCCTGAGTGATCTCTATATATCCCTGCCCTGGGTGTTCTCTATATATCCCTGCCCTGGGTGATCTCTATATATCCCTGCCCTGGGTGATCTCTATATATCCCTGCCCTGGGTGTTCTCTATATATCCCTGCCCTGGGTGTTCTCTATATATCCCTGCCCTGGGTA
The DNA here is from genome assembly GCA_030390025.1 of Squalus acanthias. Classification (NCBI taxonomy): domain Eukaryota; kingdom Metazoa; phylum Chordata; class Chondrichthyes; order Squaliformes; family Squalidae; genus Squalus; species Squalus acanthias. The sequence goes on along the minus strand of JASTWF010001986.1, from coordinate 1,639 downwards.
ATCTCTATATATCCCTGCCCTGGGAACTCTATATATATCCCTGCCCTGGGTGTTCTCTATATATCCTGCCCTGGGTGTTCTTTTATATATCCCTGCCCTGGGAACTCTATATTTCCCTGCCCTGTGTGTTCTCTATATATCCCTGCCCTGGGTGTTCTCTATATATCCCTGCCCTGGGTGTTCTCTATATATCCCTGCCCTGAGTGATCTCTATAGATCCCTGCCCTGGGTGTTCTCTATATATCCCTGCCGAGGGTGATCTCTATATATCCCTGCCAAGGTTGATCTCTATATATCCCTGCCCTGGGAGATCTCTATATATCCCTGCCCTGGGTGTTCTCTATATATCCCTGCCAAGGGTGAATCTCTATATATCCCTGCCAAGGTTGATCTCTATATATCCCTGTCCTGGGTGATCTCTATATATCCCTGCCCTGGGTGTTCCCTATATATCCCTGCCCTGGGTGATCTCTATATATCCATGCCCTGGGTGTTGCCTATATATCCCTGCCCTGGGTGATCTCTATATATCCCTGCCCTGGGTGATCTCTCTATATCCCTGCCCTGGGTGTTCTCTATATATCCCTGCCCTGGGTATTCTCTATATAGCCCTGCCCTGGGTGTTCCCTATATATTTCTGCCCTGGGTGTTCTCTATATCTCCCTGCCCTGGGTGATCTCTATATATCCCTGCCCTGGGTGATCTCTATATATCCCTGCCCTGGGCGATCTCTATATATCCCTGCCCTGGGTGTTCTCTATATATCCCTGCCCTGGGTATTCTCTATATAGCCCTGCCCTGGGGTGTTCCCTATATATTTCTGCCCTGGGTGTTCTCTATATATCCCTGCCCTGGGTGATCTCTATATATCCGTGCCCTGGGTGATCTCTATATATCCCTGCCCTGGGTATTCTCTATATAGCCCTGCCCTGGGTGTTCCCTATATATTTCTGCCCTGGGTGTTCTCTTTATCTCCCTGCCCTGGGTGATCTCCATATATCCCTGCCCTGGGTGATCTCTATATATCCCTGCCCTGGGTGTTCTCTATATACCCCTGTCCTGGGTGATCTCTATATATCCCTGCCCTGGGTGATCTCCATATATCCCTGTCCTGGGTGATCTCTATATATCCCTGCCCTGGGTGATCTCTATATATCCCTGCCCTGGGTGATCTCTGTATATCCCTGTCCTGGGTGATCTCTTTCTATCCCTGCCCTGGGTGTTCTCTATATATCCCTGCCCTGGGTGATCTCTATATATCCCTGACCTGGGTGATCTCTATATATCCCTGCCCTGGGTGATCTCTGTATATCCCTGTCCTGGGTGATCTCTATATATCCCTGCCCTGGGTGTTCTCTATATATCCCTGCCATGGGTGTTCTCTATATATCCCTGCCCTGGGTGATCTCTATATATCCCTGCCCTGGGTGTTCTCTATATATCCCTGCCGAGGGTGATCTCTATATACCCCTGCCAAGGTTGATCTCTATATATCCCTGCCCTGGCAGATCTCTATGATCTCTATATATCCCTGCCCTGGGTGTTCTCTATATATCCCTGCCAAGGTGATCTCTATATATCCCTGCCAAGGTTGATCTCTATAGATCCCTGTCCTGGGTGATCTCTATATATCCCTGCC
>JASTWF010001985.1:0-46382 GCA_030390025.1 Squalus acanthias | reverse complement strand
TCTCTCTCTCCCCCGGGTCTCTCTCTCCCCCTGGGTCTCTCTCCCCCACTCCCCGCGTCTCTCTCTCCTGGGTCTCTCTCTCCCCCCGGTCCCCGGGTCTCTCTCTCTCCCCCCGGTCCCCGGGTCTCTCTCTCTCCCCACCCCCCACCCCGGTCCTCTCTCTCTCCCTTCCCCCACCCCCCCGGTCCCCGAGTCTCTCCCCCCCCCCCCCCCGATTACCAGGTCTCTCTCCCCCGGGTCTCTCTCTCTCCATGTTCCACTCTTTACCCACTCCCCGGGTCTCTCTCACCCCCCCCGGTCCCCGGGTCTCTCTCTCGCCCCCCCCGGTCCCCGGGTCTCTCTCTCTTCCCCCCGGTCCCCGAGTCTCTCTCTCCCCCCGGGTCTCTCTCTCCACCCGGGTCTCTCTCCCCCTCTCCCTGGGTCTCTTTCTCCCCCTGGGTCTCTCTCCCCCACTCCCCGGGTCTCTCTCTCCCCCCGGTCCCCGGGTCTCTCTCTCGTCCCCCTGGACCCCAGATCTCTCTTTCGCACCCCCCCCCCCCCCCGGTCCCCGTGTCTCTCTCTCGCCCCCCCCCCACCCGGTCCCTGGGTCTCTCTCTCGCCCCCCCCCCGGTCCCCGGGTCTCTCTCTCGCCCCCCTGGTCCCCGGATCTCTCTCTCGCTCCCCGGTCCCCGGGTCTCTCATTCGCCCCCCGATCCCCGGGTCTCTCTCTCTCCCCCCGGTCCCTGCGTCTCTCTTCCCCCGGTCCCCGGGTCTCTCATAGAAACATAGAAGATAGGAGCAGGAGTAGGCCATTTGGCCCCTCGAGCCTGCTCCGCCATTCAATGAGATCATGGCTGATCATCCAAACTCAGTACCCTGTACCTGCCTTCTCCCCATATCCAGTGATACCTTTAACTTTAAGAAATATATCTAACTCATTCTTGAATATATTTAATGACTTGGCCTCAACTACCTTCTGTGGTAGAGAATTCCACAGGTTCACCACTCTCTGGGTGAAGACATTCTTCCTCATTTCTGTCCTAAATGGCTTACCCCTTATTCTTAGATTATGACCCCTGGTTCTGGACTCTCTGACCATCGGGAACATTCTTCCTGCATCTAGTTTGTCCAGACCTGTCAGAATTTTATATGTTTCGATGAGATCCCCTCTCATTCGTCTATACGCCAGCGAGTATAAGCCCAATCGACCCAATCTCTCCTCATATGTCATTCCTGCCATCCCAGGTATCAGCCTTGTGAATCTTCGCTGAACTCCTTCCATGGCAAGAACATCCTTCCTCAGATAAGGCGACCAAAACTGCACACAGTACTCAAGGTGTGGTCTCACCAAGGCCCTGTACAACTGCAGCAGGACATCCCTGTTCCTATACTCAAACCTTTTCGCTATGAAGGCCAACATACCATTTGCCTTCTTCACCGCCTGCTGCACCTGCATGCTTACCTTCAGCGACTGGTGCACAAGGACACCCAGGTCTCGTTGCACTTCCCCTTCTCCCAATCTATTGCCATTCAGATAATAGTCTGCCTTTCTGTTTTTGACACCAAAGTGGATAACCTCGCATTTATCCACGTTATATTGCATCTGCCACGCTTCTGCCCACTCACCCAACCTGTCCAAATCATCCTGGAGTTTCTCAGTATTCTCCTCGGAGCACACACGCCCACCCAGCTTTGTGTCATCTGCAAACTTGGAGATATTACATTTAGTTCCCTTATCCAGATCATTAATGTATATTGTGAATAGCTGGGGTCCAAGGACCAAACCCTGCGGTACCCCACTAGTCACTGCCTGCCACTTGGAAAAAGACCCATTAATTTCTACTCTCTGCTTTCTGTCCGCCAACCAGTTCTCTATCCAAGTTAATACCTTGCCCCCAATCCCATGTGCCTTAACTTTACACGCTAATCTCTTATGCGGGACCTTATCGAAAGCCTTTTGAAAGTCCAAATACACCACATCTACTGGTTCTCCCTTATCTATTTTCCCAGTTACATCCTCAAAAAATTCCAGTAGATTAGTCAAGCACGATTTACCTTTTGTAAATCCAAGTTGACTTTTCAAGTGCTCAGCTATTACATCCTTTATAATGGACTCTAGCATTTTTCCCCACTACCGATGTCAGGCTTACCGGTCTGTAATTCCCCGCTTTCTCTCTACCACCCTTTTTGAATAGTGGGGTAACATTAGCTACCCTCCAATCCATGGGCACAGTTCCAGATTCCATCAAATGTTGGAAGATGATCAGCAATGTATCTACTATTCCTAGGGCCACTTCCTTAAGTACCCTAGGATGTAGATTATCAGGCCCTGGGGATTTATCGGCCTTCAATCCCGTCAATTTCCCTAACACCATTTCCCTGCAAATACTGATTTCTTTCAGTTCCTCCCTTTCATCAGACCCTATGTTCTCCAACATCTCTGGGAGGTTATTTGTGTCCTCCTTTGTGAAGACAGAACCAAAATATGCATTTAATTGGTCTGCCATTTCTTTGTTCCCCATTATAACTTCCCCCGCTTCTGACTGCAAGGGACCTACACTTGATTTCACTAATCTTTTTCTCTTCACATATCTATAAAAGCTCTTACAGTCAGTTTTTATGTTCCCTGCAAGCTTACTTTCATATTCTATTTTCCCCTTCTTAATTAATCCCTTTGTCCTCCTTTGTTGAATCCTAAACTGCTCCCAATCCTCAGGGTTACCGCTTTTTCTGGCCAATTTATATGCCCTCTCCTTGGATCTTATGTTATCCCTAATTTCCCTTGTTAGCCACGGTTGAGTCACCCTTTTTGTTTTATTCTTATGCCACACTGGGATGAACAAATTCTGTAGTTCATCCATGCAGTCTTTGAATGTTTGCCATTGCCTATCCACCGTCAACCCTTTGAGTGACATTCCCCAATCAATCCTACCCAATTCGTGCCTCATACCATCGTAGTTTCCTTTATTTAAATTCAGGACCCTAGTCTCTGATTCAACTACTTCACTCTCCATCCTGATGAAGAATTCTATCATATTATGATCACTCTGACCCAAGGGGCCTCGTACAACAAGATTGCTAATTAATCCTTTCTCGTTACATAATACCCAGTCTAAGATGGCCTGATCTCTGGTTGGTTCCTCGACATATTGTTCCAGAAAACCATCCCGTAAACATTCTAGGAATTCCTCCTCCACAGTATTTTTACTAATTTGGTTAGCCCAATCTATATGTAAATCAAAGTTACCCATGATGACTGCTGTGCCCTTACTGCATGCTTCTCTAATTTCCCTTTTAATGCCGTCCCCAACCTCCGTATTACTGTTTGGAGGTCTATATACCACTCCCACTAACGTTTTCTGCCCCTTGTTATTTCTCAGTTCTACCCATACAGATTCCGCATCATCAGAGCTAATATCCTTCCTCTCAATTGTGTTAATCCCCTCTTTAACCAGCAATGCTACCCCACCTCCCTTTCTTTTTTGCCTATCTTTCTGAAATATTGAATACCCCTGGATGTTGAGTTCCCAGCCTTGGCCACCCTGGAGCCATGTTTCTGTAATCCCAATCAAATCGTATTCATTTACCTCTATTTGTGCAGCTAATTCATCCACCTTGTTCCGAATGCTCCTTGCATTAAGACACAAAGCCTTCAGGCTTGTTTTTTTAACGCTCTCAGACCTATATGAATTATTATTTACTGTGACCATGTTTGATTTAAACTGTTGAGTTCTTTGCCTTCTACTTTTGTTTTTCTCCTTCCTGTCTTTTGCTTTTATCCTTGTTTCCCTTTCCTCTGTCTCCCTGCTCAGGTTCCCAACCCCCTGCCACTTTAGTTTAAACCCTCCCCAACAGCACTAGCAAACACTCCCCCTAGGACATCGGTCCCGGCCCTGCCCAGGTGCAGACCGTCCCGTTTGTACTGGTCCCACCTCCCCCAGAACCGGTTCCAATGTCCAAGGAATTTGAATCCCTCCCCCTTGCACCATTCCTCTAGCCACGTATTCATTTGAAATATCCTTCTATTTCTACTCTGACTAGCACGTGGCACTGGTAGCAATCCTGAGATTACTACCTTTGAGGTCCTATTTTTTAATTTACCTCCTAACTCCCTATATTCAGCTTTTAGGACCTCATCCCGTTTTTTACCTATATCGTTGATGCCTATGTGCACCACGACAACTGGCTGTTCACCCTCCCCCTCCAAAATGTTCTGTAGCCGCTCCGAGACATCCTTGACCCTTGCACCAGGGAGGCAACACACCATCCTGGAGTCTCGTTTGCGGCCGCAGAAACGCCTATCTATTCCCCTTACAATTGAGTCCCCTATCACTATAGCTCTTCCACACTTTTTCCTCCCAGCCTGTGCAGCAGAGCCACCCATGGTGCCAGGAAGTTGGCTGCTGCTGCCTTCCCCTGATAAGTCATCCCCCCCAACAGTATCCAAGTGGTATATCTGTTTGAGAGGGGGATGGCCACAGGGGACCCTTGCACTACCTGCCTGCACCTCTTACTCTGCCTGGTGGTCACCCATTCACTTCCTGCCTGTACACCCTTTGCCTGCGGTGTGACCAACTCGCTAAACGTGCTATCCACGACGTTCTCAGCGTCGCGAATGCTCCAATATTCATCCATCCGCAGCTCCAGCACCGCAATGCGGTCTATCAGTAGCTGCAGCTGGATACACTTCCCACACACATAGTCGTCAGGGACACAGGAAGCGTCCCTGATTTCCCACATATAGCAGGAGGAGCATATCACGGGGCGGAGCTCTCCTGCCATGGCTTACCCTTTAATTAATTAATTAAAATTAAATTAAATGAATCCCACCAATTTCACTTCAATTAAATGATATACTCAAGGGCCCTTTCTTAACAGTAGTCCCCGCTACACAACAGAGACCCTAGAAACCGCAAAATTTTAAGTTTAGAAAAGTTTAGAAGGAAAATACTCACAAACCAATCACTTACCTGCTTCTTGGTGACGTCACAGTTCGATTGTTTTTTGCTTCCCTCTCCTGGACCTGGATTAGGGAAAATCCCCCTAGCTCACCTTTATACCGCAGCTCGCCACTCCTCGGACTGGCTCCGCTGCTCTGGGCCTAGCACGCCTCGGGGCTCACCTTTATACCGCCGCTCGCCGCTCCTCGGACTGCCTCCGCTGCTCTGGGCCTACCATGCCTCGGGGCTCACCTTTATACCGCCACTCGCCGCTCCTCGGGCTGCCTCCGCTGCTCTGGGCCTACCACGCCTCGGGGCTCACCTTTATACCGCCGCTCGCCGCTCGCCGCTCCTCGGGCTGCCTCCGCTGCTCTTGTAGCCACAGTATTTGTGTGGCTGGTCCAGTTAAGTTTCTGGTCAATGGTGAACCCCCAAGATATTGATGGTGGGGGATTCGGCGATGGTAATGCCGTTGAATGTCATGGGGTGGTGGTTAAATTCTCTCTTGTTAGATAGTCATTGCCTGACACTTATGTGGCACGAATGTTACTTGCCACTTATCAGCCCAAGCCTGAATGTTGTCCAGGTCTTGCTGCATGTGGGCATGGACTGCTTCATTATCTGAGGAGTTGTGAATGGCACTGAACACTGTGCAGTCATCAGCGAACATCCCCACTTCTGACCTTATGATGGAGGAAAGGTCATTGATGAAGCAGCTGGAGATGGTTTGGCCTAGGACACTGCCCTGAGGAACTCCTACAGCTATGTCCTGGGGCTGTGATGATTGACCTCCAACCACCCATTAACTTCAATGTTACTAGGGCTCCTTGATGCCACACTTGGTCAAATGCTGCCTTGATGTCAAGGGCAGTCACTTTCACCTCAAGTCTGGAATTCAGCTCTTTGGTCCATGTTTGGACCAAGGCTGTAATGAGGTCGGGAGCCGAGTGGTTCTGGCAGAACCCAAACTGAGCATCGGTGAGCAGGTTATTGGTGAGTAAGTGCCACTTGATGGCACTGTCAACAACACCTTCCATTACTTTGCTCATGATTGAGAGTAGACTGATGGGGCGGTAATTGGCCAGATTGGATTTGTCCTGCTTTTTGTGGACAGGACATACCTGGCCAGTTTTCCACATTGTCGGGTAGATGTACTGGAACAGCTTGGCTAGAGGTGCGGCTAGTTCTGGAGTGCAAGTCTTCAACACGACAGCTGGGATGTTGTTGGGGCCCATAGCCTTTACTGTATCCAGTGTGCTCAGCCATTTCTTGATATCATAGAACATAGAACATAGAACAGTACAGCACAGTACAGGCCCTTCGGCCCTCGATGTTGTGCCGAGCATTGTCCGAGACCAAGATCAAGCTATCACACTCCCTATCACTCTGGTGTGCTCCATGTGCTTATCCAATAACCGCTTGAAAGTTCCTAAAGTGTCCGACTCCACTATCACAGCAGGCAGTCCATTCCACACCCCAACCACTCTCTGAGTAAAGAATCTACCTCGGACATCCCTTCTATATCTCCCCCCATGCACCTTATAGTTATGCCCCCTTGTAACAGCTGCCTCTACCCGAGGAAATAGTCTCTGAACATCCACTCTATCTATCCCCCTCATCATCTTATAAACCTCTATTAAGTCGCCTCTCATCCTCCTCCGCTCTAAAGAGAAAAGCCCCAACTCCCTCAATCTTTCCTCATAAGACCTCCCCCCCAAACCAGGCAGCATCCTGGTAAATCTCCTTTGCACTCTTTCCAATGCTTCCACGTCCTTCCTATAGTGAGGTGACCAGAACTGCACACAATATTCCAAATGTGGTCTCACCAAGGTCCTGTACAGTTGCAGCATAACCTCACGGTTCTTAAACTCAAACCCTCTGTTAATAAACGCCAACACACCATAGGCCTTCTTTACTGCTCTATCCACTTGAGTGGCAACCTTCAGAGATCTGTGGATATGAACCCCCAGATCCCTCTGCTCCTCCACATTCCTCAGAACCCTGCCGTTGACCCTGTAATCCTTATTCAAATTTGCCCTACCAAAATGAATCACCTCGCACTTATCAGGGTTAAATTCCATCTGCCATTTTTCGGCCCAGCTCTGCATCCTATCAATGTCTCTTTGCAGCCTACAACAGCCCTCCACCTCATCCACTGCTCCACCAATCTTGGTGTCATCAGCAAATTTACTGATCCACCCTTCAGTCCCCTCCTCCAAGTCATTGATAAAAATCACAAACAGCAGAGGACCCAGCACCGACCCCTGTGGCACACCGCTGGTAACTGGTCTCCAGTCCGAAAATGTTCCATCCACCACCACCCTCTGCCTTCTATGAGATAGCCAGTTACTTATCCAATCGGCCAAATTTCCCTCTATCCCACAACTCCTTACTTTCTTCATGAGCCGACCATGGGGAACCTTATCAAACGCCTTACTAAAATCCATGTATACGACATCAACTGCTCTACCTTCATCTACACACTTAGTTACCTCCTCAAAGAATTCAATCAAATTTGTTAGGCAAGATTTACCCTTCACGAATCCGTGTTGACTATCCCTGATTAAGTTGCCCCTTTCCAAATGGTCATAAATCCTATCCCTCAGGACCTTTTCCATTATCTTACCAACCACCGAAGTAAGACTAACCGGCCTATAATTACCAGGGTCATTCCTATTTCCTTTCTTGAAGAGAGGAACAACATTTGCCACTCTCTAGTCCTCTGGCACCATTCCCGTGGACAGTGAGGACCCAAAGATCAAAGCCAGAGGCTCTGCAATCTCCTCCCTTGCCTCCCAAAGAATCCTAGGATATATTCCATCTGGCCCAGGGGACTTATCGACCCTCAGGTTCTTCAAAATTGCTAAAACATCTTCCCTCAGAACATCTACCACCTCCAGCCTATCCACCTTTATCACACTCTCATCCTCAAGAACATGGCCCCTCTCCTCGGTGAACACTGACGAAAAGTATTCATTCATCACCTCTCCTATCTCTTCTGACTCCATGCACAAGTTCCCACTACTGTCCTTGACCGGCCCTACCCTCACCCTGGTCATTCTTTTATTTCTCACATAAGAGTAAAAAGCCTTGGGGTTTTCCTTGATCCTCTTGACTAGACATTCAACCTCTTTTGTGAACCATGGTTCTCTCACTCGGCCATTTCCTCCCTGCCTGACAGGGACATACCTATCAAGGACATGCAGTAATTGCTCCATGAAAAAGCTCCACTTTTCATTTGTGCCTTTCCCTGATAGTTTCTGTTCCCATCTTATACTCCCTAATCATGTGGAATGAATCAAATTGGCTGAAGACTGGCTTCTGTGATGGTGGGGACATCAGGAGGAGGCCAATGTGCATCAACCACTCGGCACTTCTTGCTGAAGATGGTTGCAAACACTTCAGCCTTGTCTTTTGCACTCACGTGCTGGGCTCCACCATCAGTGAGGATGGGAATATTCATGGAGCCTCCTCCTCCCATTAGTTGTTTAATTGTCCACCACCATTCACGACTGGATGTGGCAGGACTGCAGAGCTTTGATCTGATCCGTTGGTTGTGGGATCTATTAGCTCTGTCTATAGCATGCTGCTTTCACTGTTTAACATGCATGTAGTCCTGTGTTGCAGCTTCCCCAGGTCGGCACCTCATTTTTAGGTACGCCTGGTGCTGCTCCCAGCATGCTCCTCTGCACTCCTCATTGAACCAGGGTTGGTCCCCTGGCTTGATGGTAATGGTAGAGTGAGGGATATGATTGGCACCCCATCCACCACCTTAAACATTCACTCCCTCCACTACCAGCGCACCATGGCTGCAGTGTGCACCATCTTCTCTCAGAGGCTTGTGAATCTTTGGAATTCTCTACCCCAGAGAGCTGTGGAGGCGGAGTCATTGAATATATTCAAGGTGGAGTTAGACAGATATTTGAGCTACAGGGGAGTCGGGGGTTATGGGGAGCGGGCGGGAAAGTTTAGTTGAGGCCAAGATCAGATCAGACATGATCTTATTGAATGGCGAACCAGGCTCGAGGGGCCAAATGGCCTACTCCTGCTCTTATTTCTTATGTTATAAGATGCACTGCAGCAACTCGCCAAAGCTTCTTCGGCAGCTCCTCCCAAACCCGCGACCTCTACCACCTAGAAGGACAAGGACAGTAAAAGCATGGGAACATCAGCACCTCCAAGTTCCCCACTATCCTAACTTGGAAATATATCGCCATTCCTTCATCGTCATTGGGTCAAAATCCTGGAACTCCCTCCATAACAGCACTGTACGAGTACCTTCACCACACGGACTGCAGTGGTCATGAGGTTACAGACTGTGGTGGAATACAATTCTGCTGCTGCTGATGGCCCACAGCGCCTCATGGACGCCCAGTTTTGAGCTGCTAGATCTATTCTGAATCTATCCCATTTAGCACGGTGGTAGTGCCACACAACACGATGGAGGGTGTCCTCAGTGTGATGACGGGTCTTCGTCTCCACAAGGACTGTGCGGTGGCCACTGCTACCAATGCTGTCATGGACAGATGCATTTGTGACAGGTAGATTGGTGAGGATGAGATCAAGTAGGTTTTTCCCTCGTGTTGGTTCTCTCTCCACCTGCCGCAGGCCAAGTCTGGCAGCTATAATCCTTCAGGATTCTGCCAGCTCGGTCAGTAGTGGTGCTACCGAGCCACTCTTGGTGATGGACATTGAAGTCCCCCACCCAGAGTACATTCTGTGCTTCTTCCAAGTGGTGTTCAACATGGAGGGGTAATGATTCATCAGCTGAGGGAGGGCAGTAGGTGGCAATCAGCAGGAGGTTTCCTTGCCCATGCTTGACCTGAAGTCATGAGACTTCATGGGGTCAGGAGTCAATGTTGAGGACTCCCAGCACCACTCCCTCCCGAATGCCACTGTGCCACCACCCCTGGTGGGTCTGTCCTGCCGGTGGGACAGGACATACCCAGGGATGGTGATGGAGGAGTCTGGGACATTGGCTGAAAGGTATGATTCTGTGAGTATGACTATGTTAGGCTGTTGCTTGACTAGTCTGTGTGACAGCTCTCCCAATTTTGACACAAGTCCCCAGATGTTAGTGAGGAAGGACTTTGCAGGGTCGACTGGGCTGGGTGTGCCGTTGTCATGTCCAAAGTCAGTGCCGAGGTCGATCCGGTTTTATTCTTATTATTGTTTTATGTTGCGGTTTGTTACAACTGAGTGATTTGCTAGGCCATTTCAGAGAGCAGTTAAGAGTCAACCACATTGCTGTGGTTCTGGAGTCACATATAGGCCAGACCTATAGATGGCAGATTTCCTTCCCTGAAGGACATTAGTGAACCAGATAGGTTTTTAAACGACCATCCGCTAGTTTTATGGTCGCCATTACTGATACTAGCTTTTTATTCCAGATTTATTTAATTAACTGAATTTAAATTCCCCAGCTGCTATGGGGAGATTTGAACTCATGTTTCTGGATCATTGGTCCAGCCTCTGGATTATTAGTCTAGTAACATAACCACTATGCTACTGTTCCCGATATTGCACCGGGAGGAACAGGAACCCCTCCCAACAACCCCACATTAAAGGAACCGATCAGCCCCGCTCCCAACCCCAATGTCCCCACTCACGACCCTAGTGTCCCTCGCTCTCGACCATAATGTTCCTCGCTATCAACCCCAAATCCCCTCGCTCCTGACCCCAATGTCCCTTGCTCCCAACCCTAATGTCCTTTGCTCCTGACACAACATCCCTCGCTCCCGATCCCAATGTCCCCACTCACGGTCCTAATGTCCCGACCCCAATATGTCCCCGCTCCGACCCTAATATCCCTGCTCTGACCCTAATATCCCCGCTCCGACCCTAATATCCCTCGCTCCCGACCCTAATGGCCAAACTCACAACCCTAATATCCCTCGCTCCCAACCCTAATATCCCTCGCTCCTGACCTTAATATCCCTCGCTCCCGACTCTATTGGCCAAACTCACAACCCTAATATCCCTCGCTCCCGACCCTAATATCCCTCGCTCCCGACTCTAATGGCCCCGCTCATGACCCTAATATCCCTCGCTCCCGACCCTAATGGCCAAACTCACAACCCTAATATCCCTCGCTCCTGACCCTAATGGTCCCGCTCATGACCCTAATAGCCAGACTCACAACCCTAATGGCCCCGCTCCGACCCTAATATCCCTCGCTCCCGACTCTAATGGCCCCGCTCCAACCCTAATGGCCCCGCTCTGACCCTAATGTCCCCGCTCCGACCCTAATGTCCCCGCTCCAACCCTAATGTCCCCGCTCCGACCATAATGAACCGCTCCGACCCTAATGTCCCCGCTCCGACCCTAATGTCCCCGCTCCAACCCTAATGTCCCCGCTCCGACCATAATGAACCGCTCCGACCCTCATGTCCCCGCTCCGACCCTAATGTCCCCGCTCCAACCCTAATGTCCCCGCTCTGAACCTAATGAACCGCTCCGAACCTAATAACCCCGCTCCGACCCTAATGGCCCCGCTCCAACCCTAATGCCCCCGCTCCGACCCTAATATCCCTCGCTCCCGACCCTAATGGCCCCGCTCACAACCCTAATATCCCTCGCTCCCGACCCTAATGGCCCCGCTCCAACCCTAATGTCCCCGCTCCGAAACTAATGTCCCCGCTCCGACCCTAATGTTCCCGCTCCAACCCTAATGTTCCCGCTCCGACCCTAATATCCCTCGCTCCCGACCCTAATGGCCCCGCTCCGACCCTAATGGCCCCGCTCACAACCCTAATATCCCTCGCTCCCGACCCTAATGGCCCCGCTCCAACCCTAATGTCCCCGCTCCGAACCTAATGTCGCCGCTCCGACCCTAATGAACCGCTCCGACCCTAATGTCGCCGCTCCGACCCTAATGAACCGCTCCGACCCTAATGTTCCCGCTCCGACCCTAATGAACCGCTCCGACCCTAATGTCCCCGCTCCAACCCTAATGTCCCCGCTCCAACCCTAATGTTCCCGCTCCGAACCTAATATCCCCGCTCCGACCCTAATGGCCCCGCTCCAACACTAATGCCCCCACTCCGACCCTAATATCCCTCGCTCCCGAACCTAATGGCCCCGCTCCAACCCTAATGTCCCCGCTCCGACCCTAATGTCCCCGCTCCGACCCTAATGTCCCTGCTTCGACCCTAATGTCCCCGCTCCAACCCTAATGTTCCCGCTCCGACCCTAATGTTCCCGCTCCGAACCTAATATCCCCGCTCCGACCCTAATGTTCCCGCTCCGACCCTAATGTCGCCGCTCCGACCCTAATGGCCCCGCTCCAACACTAATGCCCCCACTCCGACCCTAATATCCCTCGCTCCCGAACCTAATGGCCCCGCTCCAACCCTAATGTTCCCGCTCCGAACCTAATGTCCCCGCTCCGACCCTAATGTCGCCGCTCCGAACCTAATGTCGCCGCTCCGAACCTAATGTCCCCGCTCCGACCCTAATGTCGCCGCTCCGAACCTAATGTCGCCGCTCCGACCCTAATGTCCCCGCTCCGACCCTAATGTCGCCGCTCCGACCCTAATGTTCCCGCTCCGAACCTAATGTCCCCGCTCCGACCCTAATGAACCGCTCCGACCCTAATGTCGCCGCTCCGAACCTAATGAACCGCTCCGACCCTAATGTTCCCGCTCCGAACCTAATGTCCCCGCTCCGAACCTAATGTCGCCGCTCCGACCCTAATGAACCGCTCCGACCCTAATGTTCCTGCTCTGACCCTAATGTCCACGCTCCAACCCTAATGGCCCCGCTCTGAACTTAATGTCCCCACTCTGAACCTAATGAACTGCTCCGACTCTAATGGCCCCAATCACAACCCTAATGGCCCCGCTCCGACCCTAATGTTCCCGCTCCGACCCTAATGTTCCCGCTCTGACCCTAATGTCCACACTCCGACCCTAATGGCCCCGCTCCGACCCTAATGGCCCCACTCCGACCCTAATGTTCCCGCTCCGACCCTAATGTTCCCGCTCTGACCCTAATGTCCACACTCCAACCCTAATGTTCCCACTCCAACCCTAATGGCCCCGCTCTGAACTTAATGTCCCCGCTCCGAACCTAATGAACCGCTCCGACCCTAATGTTCCCGCTCCGAACCTAATGTCCCCGCTCCGAACCTAATGTCGCCGCTCCGACCCTAATGAACCGCTCCAACCCTAATGGCCCCGCTCTGAACTTAATGTCCCCACTCTGAACCTAATGAACTGCTCCGACTCTAATGGCCCCAATCACAACCCTAATGGCCCCGCTCCGACCCTAATGGCCCCACTCCGACCCTAATGTTCCCGCTCCGACCCTAATGTTCCCGCTCCGACCCTAATGTCCACACTCCGACCCTAATGGCCCCGCTCCGACCCTAATGGCCCCACTCCGACCCTAATGTTCCCGCTCCGACCCTAATGTTCCCGCTCTGACCCTAATGTCCACACTCCAACCCTAATGTTCCCACCCCAACCCTAATGGCCCCGCTCTGAACTTAATGTCCCCACTCCGAACCTAATGAACCGCTCCGACCCTAATGTCCCCACTCCAACCCTGATGTCCCCGCTCCGAACCTAATGTCCCCACTCCGACCCTAATGTTCCCGCTCCAACCCTGATGTCCCCACTCCAACACTAATGTCCCCGCTCCGACCCTAATGTTCCCGCTCTGTCCCTAATGTCCCCGCTCCAACCCTAATGTCACCGCTCCGACCCTAATATCCTCACTCCGAACCTAATGAACCGCTCCGACCCTAATATCCCCGCTCCGACCCTAATGTCCCTGCTCCGACCCTAATGAACCGCTCTGGCCCTAATATCCCCGCTCCAACCCTAATATCCCCGCTCCGAACCTAATGAACCGCTCCAACCCTAATATCCCCGCTCCGACCCTAATGTCCCTGCTCCGACCCTAATGAACCGCTCTGACCCTAATGAACCGCTCCGATCCTAATGGCCCCACTCCAAACCTAATATCCCCGCTCCAACCTTAATGGCCAAACTCACAACCCTAATGTTCCCGCTCCAACCCTAATGTCTCCCACTCCCGAACTATGGACTTTGTCTATCTACATTTATCTAGGTTTAGCTACAATAAGGGTGAAATTCAACTTCGACAGGGGCTATAAATGGGCGGGAGCAGTTTGACCGAATGTTATATACCTCGTCCAATCTTCCTTTCCACTGATCCACTACATCCCATTTGTGCTCCAGCTGAAGTTGAATTTTACCCCAATATCACACAGGAGGTTGATCCAAAGAATATAATAGCTGCTAATGCAGTGGAATAGTAACTGGCTACATCAGACATTGTTGTGTTTGGAACTGCATTAGAGTGGTAGATCGGTGCTGGGCCCGGAAGATCGGTGCTGGGTCCCGAAGATCAGTCCTGGGACTCAAAGATAAGTGCTGGGACCATTGCTATTCACATTGGACATCACTGATTTGAAAGTGAAGATGGAAACAAAAATATAAAGCTTTGCTAATTACACAAAGGCAGGGTGGGGCTGATACAACCATTGGCAGCCTGTTCAGCTGCAGAGGGAGCTAGAGAGATGTTAATGTCAAAAAGTGGTAGTGATGAGAGTAGGGAAGCTCACATTCCACTCTTATGCCCCAATTGCCCTCAATTATGGAATCTTATGCAGCCTACAATTGGGGCTTTTGTTCTTAATAATCACAAATAAAACAGAAATAGAAAATAAATGATACTAAATATATTGAGAGAATGATTACCTGGTGCCTGTGTTTATTTAGCATTGTAATCAATAGTTTGCCTCTCAAACACTTCACAAAGAGAGAGCTATTCACGCCTTTTGCTCCCTCTTCAACAGAAACATCAACTCTTTTAGATGAAGTATGTAAGGACAGTGTAGTAGATGTAATATATTTGGATTTCCAAAAGGTCTTCGATAAGGTACCCAATAGTAGACTCATGACTAAGGTCAGAACATGTGGAGTCAGGGGACAAGTAGCAGAATGGATAGTAAGCTGGCTACAAAACAGAAAACAGAGAGTAGGGGTTAAAGGTAATTACTCAGACTGGCAAAAGGTGGGAAGTGGTGTTCCACACGGATCGATGCTGGGACCACTGTTTACCATTTATATAAATGATTTGGACTTGGGAATCGGAAGTACAATTTGAAAATATGTGCATAACACGAAATTGGGGGGATGTAGTTAATACTGAGGAGGACTGCGACAAAATACAGGAAGGCATAAATAAACTTGCAGAATGGGCGTGTAGTTGGCAAATGACCTTCAATATAGATAAGTATGAGGTGGTACATTTTAGTAGGAAGAATAAGGAGACCACATACTCCTTGGAAAATGAGGGGGAAAAATTAGGTCGCGCCCCATTTGGGGCGCAAATATCGTCTGGACGCAAATATTAGCGCCTGGCGCTAATTATCGGCACTGACTGGAAACTTCACTTTTACCGCCCCGGGAGGTGAGTGGAGCGCTAAATCAGGCGCTGCACACCTGCCTTAAGGCGCAAAGGCCGAGCAGTGAGGCGCTAACTCAGCGCGCGAGCGCAGCGCAGCTGCTGCCAGTTAGCGAGGGAACACAGACACACTGGCGCCGGCCACTTCTTAAAGCGGGGGGGGCCAACTTGCTCCCCAGCCACGCCCTGCTCATTGCAGCCTTGAATCTCGGCCTGGAGAGACCTGTGAATCCATTTTGCTGCCAAGGATGGAGAGGGTGAGAGAACGAGCTCATCGCTTCACCGAGCGGGCCTTGGATGCTCTGGTTGGCGCAGTGGAGCGCAGAAGATGTATGCTCTTCCCTGAGAGTGGCAGGAGGCCTTTGCCACGCGAGTTCAGAAGAGTGTGGAGGGAGGTGGCTCAGAGCGTCTCCTCCAGGAGCATGGTGCCCAGGACCCATACTCAATGCCGCAAAAAGTTCAACGACATCACTCGGGTCGTCAGAGTGAGTGGCTTTTTCTCAATACCTCTCCATCCCTCCATCTCAACCTCACTCTATGGCCAGAGGGTCTTAAAACCCCAATGCACAACACTCATCCAACACCTATGGCCCTTTCATGAAACACACACACACATTCCACACTTTGCATACAGTAAGGGCTATTCACCTATGGGAGGCACATCAGGCAAGACCATGGCTGCATACAGTAAGGGCTATTCACCTATGGGAGGCACATCAGGCAAGACCATGGCTGCATACAGTAAGGGCTATTCACCTATGGGAGGCACATCAGGCAAGACCATGGCTGCATACAGTAAGGGCTATTCACCTATGGGAGGCACATCAGGCAAGACCATGGCTGTATATTTACTCAGATGCTGTCCTTTTTCTTACAGGCCAAGCTGGCGCATAATCGGAGACAGCAGCAACGGACAGGTGGAGGGCGGCCTCAGCTGCAATCCCTCAGCGATCTTGAGGAGCGCGTCCACAGGATTGTGGCAAGCCAGGTGATCGGTCCCGTCGCCACTGGAGACGCCGACCCCGTTCTGGACAGCAATGGTAAGGTCATCACCTTTTTGTCCTCTGTCCTTCCACTTGTCCCTCACAACACCAGCCTTTGACACTTTCAATCCAACTTGCTAACTCGCTGCACTTATTCCTCCCTTACTGCCACCCTGTCCTCACGCTAAAGCCACTCTTGTACCTCCCTGCTTTCAGATGGTGATTCACCAGCTGAGGAGACGGGCCCTGAAGCTGCCACTGGGAGTGATGCTGCAGCTGAGGAGGAAGAGGAAGCCGGAGCATCAGTGCCACCCTCTCCCGAGGAAGCCCATGCCCACACTGGGAACACGCCTTCCCTGGAGGGGAGCAGGGGGGAAGGGTCTGATGAGGGTGAAGCTCCAGGACCCAGCGGGCAGCAGCAATGCCATGGGGGGGGTAGGGAAGAACGGGGGCCTTCTCCCCAGAGGGAGAGTATGCCAGACACTCCTACTGCAATGGACGCAGAGGAGGAGCGGCTGATCGCAGAAATGAACACCCAGGCGGTGGGCATGCACACTGAGCTCATGGGTGCAGTGGGAAGGGTGCCCGAATGCATTGAGTCACTGGCAAGGAGTGTGGAGCACTTCGCTGTAGCACAGGCGGATGCCACACTAACGCTTAGTGCTGCAATTCAGTCACTGGCTGCCGTGATCCCATCTCTGACTGCTCTCATACAGACTCAGATTGAGGCCACGCGAGCACAAACTGCTGCCAACCTCGATGGTTCGTGCACATGTCCCCGGGGCTGTCACCGCGCCGCAGCAGGCCAGCAATCTGTTCTCCAGCAGATTACTCCGGATGCTGAAGTGCTGCCCCGTGGGAGTGCCAGTGTGTCGGGCGAGCAGGGAGTTGCTGTCCTCTCTCACGATGACAGCATTCCTGCTGCCAACACTGTCACTTCTCCACTGCACTTGCCACCGCCAGTAGGACAGACTGCTGCCGCCCATGCAGAGTTGGTGCAGTCTGCAGCCGGGCCCTCCAGGCCCAGAAGTGGTCGAGGCCGTCCTTCAGGGGCATCTGCAGTGTCAGGGTCTGACGAGCAGCAGCCTTCCACCAGCCTTGCTGCAGCCACTGAGGTCCCATTACGGAGGAGCAGTAGGGTTAGAAGGGGGGAAGTGCGCAAGGGAAGGAGATCACCCTCGAAGGGCAAAAAGTAGGAGGTGTGACAAAATGCTGGTCATTTTTTTATTAAAGGTCGAGGTT
This sequence comes from Squalus acanthias, assembly GCA_030390025.1. Classification (NCBI taxonomy): domain Eukaryota; kingdom Metazoa; phylum Chordata; class Chondrichthyes; order Squaliformes; family Squalidae; genus Squalus; species Squalus acanthias. The sequence continues at coordinate 28,801 of JASTWF010001985.1, read as the reverse complement.
CATGGTCCAACTTTTGTTTAGTGTTTTGGACATTATCTCCAGGTTGTGAGAACCAGTTATGTTATTGACTGTTTTTTTGTGTTTATTTCTATGAGTTTGTCATGAGGAATTGACACACACAGAGTTTGTAAAATAAATAAGTTTCTGTATTCAAAATATACATGGTTGGTGGTTGGAATTATTGGTGCCTTGGCCGGCTTCGGGGTTGCGTGCTGGGTTCATTGATGTTGTTAGCAATGGCAGGGGCCCTAGAAGCGGCTTGCTATTAGCCGTTGACGGACGGCCCTTGCAGTTTGACCATTGTGGGCCGCCCTCCCGCCTTGGTGCTGCTGATGATCATCCTCCTCGTCCTCTTCCTCCTCTTCCTCCTCCTCCTCTGGTGGTGCTCCAAGGCCTGGTGGCATTGGCTGGGTCCTGAGGATTGCCATGTTATGCAACATGCGGCACACAACTACGAAGTTCGATACTCGCTCAGGCGAGTACTGCAGGGCTCCTCCAGAATGGTCGAAACAGCGGAACCGTTGCTTCAGCACGCCGATTGTGCGCTCAATTATGTTCCTGGTAGCTTGATGGCTTTCATTGTACCGCAGCTCAGCAGCGGTGTTGGGCGTACGGAGCCGTGTCATCAGCCAGGTGCTCAATGCATACCCCTTGTCCCCGAGAAGCCAACCAACTGGCTGATGCGGTGCCTCGCAAAGTTCTGCCACAGTAGTCTGGCGCAGGATAAAAGCATCGTGGCAGCTGCCAGGATACTGGGCATTGACAGCGAGTATCAGCTGTCTGTGGTCACAGACCAACTGAACATTCAAGGAATGGAACCCCTTTCTGTTCCGGAATTCCTCGGCATTCTCATGCGGAGCACGCAAAGCCACATGCGTGCAGTCAATGGCACCCTGCACCATGGGGAAGCCCGCTACCCTCGCAAAGCCCAGAGCGCGGTCACGCTGCTTGTCTGGGGTCATGGGGAAAGAGATGAACTCTCGTCTCCTTTTAAAGAGGGCATTTGTGACCTGCCGGATGCAGCAATGCACCGCGAACTGGGAGATATTGGCGAGTTCCCCAGCAGCAGCTTGAAATGAGCCAGTAGCGTAAAAGTTGAGAGCTACTGTGACCTTCACTGCCACCGACAGAGACGTCCTGGACCTCAGTTGAGGCTGCAGATCTGGCTGCAGCAGGTGGCAGAGCTCAGTGACCACCTCCTTGCTGAATCGCAGCCTTCGCAAACACAGCTCCTCAGACATATGGATGTAGGAGAGCTGTTCACGATATACCCTGGGAGGGTAAACTCTCCTGTACATACGCCTGTTGGCCCTCCTCCGTCTGGCCATCATTGCCACTCTCTCTCTGCGTCTCTGTATCCTCCGATTCAGCTGGAGCAGGACGACGCCCCCAATCAGTGCAGCCCCCATATTCTCTTTGCAAGCAAAGTAATGAAGGACAGCAACTAAAGTACCAGCGAAGTTAGGATCAATAGGCAAAACTACCTCACAAAGCGTTGAGTCAATGTAGAAGTCTCTCTTTCTCTCTCTCCGAATCTCTCTCTCTCTCAGAACGAGTGGTGCAAAAATGTCGACCACAGAAAAAGACAGGAAGAGGCCCCCTTTAAATAGCGCCCCCCCCAGCCCCACAGCGATTGATAGCGTTCCAGTCTTCCGGTCGTTGGATGCGCCAGGCGGTAAGGCAGGGGGTGCCACTCAATTTCCGCTCCGGGGCGCCACAAGGGCGTTGCACCATGGAATGACGTCACAATCTGCGCGCGCAGGTGGTCGCAGCGGTAAGTTTTAGCGCCGCCGCACAATCTCTAGTTAAGTTCCCGAGCGGCGCAAACATCGCTGCGCCCGGGCGTTAGCGGCTTTGCGCCCCATTAGTGCCCTCTTAAGGCGCTAACGGGAGGCGCAACCAACTGAATTTTTACCCCTAAGTGTTTAAATGGGGTAGAGGAACAGAGGGATCTGGGGGTACAGATCCACAAAGCTCTAAAAGTAGCAACGCAGGTTAATAAGGCCATAACAAAAATCAAAAAAAGCATAGGGATAGAATTGAAAAGCAGAATAGTTATGTTCAACTTGTATAGAACCTTGGCTACACCACACTTGGAGTACTGCAAACAGTTCTGGTCTCCATATTATAAAAAGGACGTAGATGCACTGGAGAAGGTGCAAACAAGATTTATTAGAATGATACCAGAACTGAGAGGTTATACCTATCAGGAAAGATTGAACAGGCTGGGGCTCATTTCTCTAGAAAAGAGAAGACTGAGGGGTGACCTGATAGAGATCTTTAAGATTATGAAAGGGTTTGATAGGGTAGGCTTGGAGAAGATGTTTCCACTTGCAAGCAAGAGCAGAACTAAATATAAGATAGTCACTAATAAATCCAATAGGGAATTCAGGAGAAACTTCTTTACCCAGAAAGTGGTCAGAATGTGGAACTCGCTGCCACAGGGAGGGGTTGAAGCGAAAAGCATCGATACATTTAAGGGGAAGCTCGATAAACACATGAGGGAGAAAGGAATAAGAATAGAGAACATAAGGAATAGGACCAGGAGTCGGCCATACGGCCCTTCGAGCCTGCTCCACCATTCAATAAGATCATGGTTGATCTTTTACCTCATCTCCGCCTTCCTGCACTATCCCCATATCCCTTGATTCCCTTAGTATCCAAAAATCTATTGATCTCAGTCTTGAATATACTCAACGACTGAGCCTCCACAGCTCTCTGGGGTAGAGAGTTCCAAAGGTTAACAACCTTTTGAGTGAAGAAATTTCTCCTCATCTCAGTCCTAAATGGCTGACCCCTTATTATGAGACTGTGAACCCTTGTTTTATAATCCCCAGCCAGGGGAAACATCCTCCCAGCATCTAACCTGTCAAGCCCCTTAAGAATGTTATATGTTTCAATGAGATCACCTCTTAGAAAATTACAGCACGGAAGGAGGCCATTTCGGCTTATCGTGTCCGCGCCGGCTAACAAAGAGTTATCCAGCCTAATCCCACTTCCCAGCTCTTGGTCCATAGCCCTGCAGGTTACAGCATCCCAAGTGCACATCCAAGTACTTTTTAAGTGTGGTTAGGGTTTCTGCCTCTACCACCCTTTCAGGCAGTGAGTTTCAGACCCCCACAACCCTCTGGGTGAAGAAATTTCCCCTCAAATCCCGTCTAAACCTTCCACCAATTACTTTAAATCTGTGCCCCCTGGTTTTTGACCCCTCTGCTAAGGGAAATAGGTCCTTTCTATCCACTTTATCTAGATCCCTCATAATTTTATACACCTCAATAAGGTCTCCCCTCAGCCTCCTCTGTTCCAAGGAAAACAAACCCAGCCTATCCAGTCTTTTCTCATAGCTAAGACTCTCTACTCCCGGCAACATCCTTGTAAATCTCCTCTGTACCCTCTCTAGTGCAATCACATCTTTCCTATAATGTGCTGACCAGAACTGCATGCAGTACTCTAGCTGTGGCCTAACTAGTATTTTATACAGTTGAAGCATAACCCCCCTGCTCTTGTATTCTATGCCACGGCTAATAAAGGCAAACATTCCGTATGCCTTCTTAACCACCTTATCTACCTGGCCTGCTACCTTCAGGGATCTGTGGACATGCACTCCAAGGTCCCTTTGTTCCTCTACACTACTCAGTGTCCTACCATTTAATGTGTATTCCCTTTCCTTGTTAGCCCTCCCCAAATGCATTACCCCACACTTCTCCGGATTGAATTCCATTTGCCACTGTTCTGCCCACCTGACCAATTTATTGATATCTTCCTGCAGTCTGCAGCTTCCTTCTTCAGTATCAACCACACAGCCGATTTTAGTACAGCTCCGTAACCCGGTGCTCGAGCTGCTGTAGCTGGCGACACTTCCCGCACATGTGATCGTCCAGACCACGGGAGGTGTCCAGGACTTCCCACATGGCACGGGATGTGCATTCCACGGGTGTGAGCTGCCCTGCCATAACTCTAATTAACAGACTATTTACTAATCTAGCTGGAATAAACGTAAAACTTTAAGAAAGCCAAGTATAAACACTTACAAGATACTCACCACTCAGCTCCCTCCCCTTGTGCCGACGTCACTTTTGACTTCTGACGTCACTCTTTGAAAATTCTGCCGGTGCTGAGTTGGTACCACCGCCGCCGCCTCGCCGCTCCTCCCAGGTCCGCACTGCTGCCGCTGCTCCTGCTCTGTATACTCAACGAATCTCCCGCTCTGTATACTCAGTGAATCTCCCGCACTGTATACTCAGCGAATCTCCCGCTCTGTATACTCAGCGAATCTCCCGCTCTGTATACCCAGCGAATCTCCCGCTCTGTATACTCAGCGAATCTCCCGCTCTGTATACTCACAGAATCTCCCGCTCTGCATACTCAGTGAATCTCCCGCTCTGTATACCCAGCGAATCTCCCGCTCTGAATACTCACAGAATCTCCCGCTCTGCATACTCAGCGAATCTCCCACTCTGTATACTCAGCGAATCTCCCGCTCTGTATACTCAGTGAATCTCCCGCTCTGTATACTCAGCGAATCTCCCGCTCTGTTTACTCACAGAATCTCCGGCTCTGTATACTCAGTGAATCTCCCGCTCTGTATACTCAGCGAATCTCCCACTCTGTATACTCAGCGAATCTCCCGCTCTGTATACTCAGCGAATCTCCCGCTCTGTATACTCAGTGAATCTCCCGCTCTGTATACTCAGCGAATCTCCCGCTCTGTTTACTCACAGAATCTCCGGCTCTGTATACTCAGTGAATCTCCCGCTCTGTATACTCAGCGAATCTCCCACTCTGTATACTCAGTGAATTTCCCGCTCTGTATACTCAGTGAATCTCCCGCTCTGTATACTCAGTGAATCTCCCGCTCTGTATACTCAGCGAATCTCCCGCTCTGTATACTCACAGAATCTCCCGCTCTGTTTACTCACAGAATCTCCCGCCCTGTTTACTTAGTGAATCTCCCGCTCTGTTTACTCACAGAATCTCCCGCTCTGTTTACTCAAAGAATCTCCCGCTCTGTTTACTCACAGAATCTCCCGCTCTGTTTACACAGAATCTCCCGCTCTGTTTACTCACAGAATCTCCCGCTCTGTTTACTCACAGAATCTCCCGCTCTGTTTACACAGTGAATCTCCCGCTCTGTATACTCACAGAATCACCCGCTCTGTTTACTCACAGAATCTCCCGCTCTGTTTACTCACAGAATCTCCTGCTCTGTTTACTCAGTGAATCTCCCGCTCTGTTTACTCACAGAATCTCCTGCTCTGTTCACTCAGTGAATCTCCCGCTCTGTTTACTCACAGAATCTCCCGCTCTGTTTACTCAGTGAATCTCCCGCTCTGTTTACTCACAGAATCTCCGGCTCTGTATACTCAGTGAATCTCCCGCTCTGTATACTCAGCGAATCTCCCACTCTGTATACTCAGTGAATTTCCCGCTCTGTATACTCAGTGAATCTCCCGCTCTGTATACTCAGTGAATCTCCCGCTCTGTATACTCAGCGAATCTCCCGCTCTGTATACTCACAGAATCTCCCGCTCTGTTTACTCACAGAATCTCCCGCCCTGTTTACTTAGTGAATCTCCCGCTCTGTTTACTCACAGAATCTCCCGCTCTGTTTACTCAAAGAATCTCCCGCTCTGTTTACTCACAGAATCTCCCGCTCTGTTTACACAGAATCTCCCGCTCTGTTTACTCACAGAATCTCCCGCTCTGTTTACTCACAGAATCTCCCGCTCTGTTTACACAGTGAATCTCCCGCTCTGTATACTCACAGAATCACCCGCTCTGTTTACTCACAGAATCTCCCGCTCTGTTTACTCACAGAATCTCCTGCTCTGTTTACTCAGTGAATCTCCCGCTCTGTTTACTCACAGAATCTCCCGCTCTGTTCACTCAGTGAATCTCCCGCTCTGTTTACTCACAGAATCTCCCGCTCTGTTTACTCAGTGAATCTCCCGCTCTGTTTACACAGAATCTCCCGCTCTGTTTACACAGAATCTCCCGCTCTGTTTACTCACAGAATCTCCCGCTCTGTTTACACAGAATCTCCCGCGCTGTTTACTCACAGAATCTCCCGCCCTGTTTACTCACAGAATCTCCCGCTCTGTTTACTCACAGAATCACCCGCTCTGTTTACACAGAATCTCCCGCTCTGTTTACACAGAATCTCCCGCTCTGTTTACTCACAGAATCTCCCGCTTTGTTTACTCAGTGAATCTCCCGCTCTGTTTACTCACAGAATCTCCCGCTCTGTTTACTCACAGAATCTCCCGCTCTGTTTACTCAGTGAATCTCCCGCTCTGTTTACTCACAGAATCTCCCGCTCTGTTTACACAGAATCTCCCGCTCTGTTTACACAGAATCTCCCGCTCTGTTTACTCACAGAATCTCCCGCTCTGTTTACACAGAATCTCCCGCTCTTTATACTCACAGAATCTCCCGCGCTGTTTACTCACAGAATCTCCCGCCCTGTTTACTCACAGAATCTCCCGCTCTGTTTACTCACAGAATCTCCCGCTCTGTTTACACTGAATCTCCCGCTCTGTTTACTCACAGAATCTCCCGCCCTGTTTACACAGAATCTCCCGCTCTGTTTACTCACAGAATCTCCCGCTCTGTTTACTCACAGAATCTCCCGCTCTGTTTACACTGAATCTCCCGCTCTGTTTACTCACAGAATCTCCCGCCCTGTTTACACAGAATCTCCCGCTCTGTTTACACAGAATCTCCCGCTCTGTTTACTCACAGAATCTCCCGCTCTGTTTACACAGAATCTCCCGCTCAGTTTACTCACAGAATCTCCCGCTCTGTTTACACAGAATCTCCTGCGCTGGTTACTCACAGAATCTCCCGCTCTGTTTACTCACAGAATCTCCCGCTCTGTTTACTCAGTGAATCTCCCGCTCTGTTTACACAGAATCTCCCGCTCTGTTTACATAGAATCTCCCGATCTGTTTACTCACAGAATCTCCCGCTCTGTTTACACAGAATCTCCCGCGCTGTTTACTCACAGAATCTCCCGCCCTGTTTACTCACAGAATCTCCCACTCTGTTTACTCACAGAATCTCCCGCTCTGTTTACACAGAATCTCCCGCTCTGTTTACTCACAGAATCTCCCGCTCTGTTTACTCACAGAATCTCCCGCTCTGTTTACACAGAATCTCCCGCGCTGGTTACTCACAGAATCTCCCGCCCTGTTTACTCACAGAATCTCCCGCCCTGTTTACTCACAGAATCTCCCGCCCTGTTTACTCACAGAATCTCCCGCTCTGTTTACTCACAGAATCTCCCACTCTGTTTACTCACAGAATCTCCCGCTCTGTTTACACAGAATCTCCCGCTCTGTTTACTCACAGAATCTCCCGCTCTGTTTACTCACAGAATCTCCCGCTCTGTTTACACAGAATCTCCCGCGCTGGTTACTCACAGAATCTCCCGCCCTGTTTACTCACAGAATCTCCCGCCCTGTTTACTCACAGAATCTCCCGCCCTGTTTACTCACAGAATCTCCCGCTCTGTTTACTCACAGAATCTCCCGCCCTGTTTACGCACAGAATCTCCCGCCCTGTTTACTCACAGAATCTCCCGCTCTGTTTACTCACAGAATCTCCCGCTCTGTTTACTCACAGAATCTCCCGCCCTGTTTACTCACAGAATCTCCCGCTCTGTTTACTCACAGAATCTCCCGCTCTGTTTACTCACAGAATCTCCCGCCCTGTTTACTCACAGAATCTCCCGCTCTGTTTACACAGAGAATCACCCGCTCTGCTAACTCACAGAATCTCCCGCCCTGTTTACTCACAGAATCTCCCGCTCTGTTTACTCACAGAATCTCCCGCTCTGTTTACACAGAGAATCTCCCGCTCTGTTTACTCACAGAATCTCCCGCCCTGTTTACACAGAATCTCCCGCTCTGTTTACTCACATAATCTCCCGCCCTGTTTACACAGAATCTCCCACCCTGTTTACACAGAATCTCCCGCCCTGTTTACACAGAATCTCCCGCTCTGTTAACTCAGAATCTCCCGCTCTGTTTACTCACAGAATCTCCCGCTCTGTTTACTCACAGAATCTCCCGCTCTGTTTACTCACAGAGTCTCCCGCCCTGTTTACACAGAATCTCCCGCGCTGTTTACACAGAATCTCCCGCTCTGTTTACTCAGAATCTCCCGCTCTGTTTACTCAGTGAATCTCCCGCTCTGTTTAAACAGAATCTCCCGCCCTGTTTACGCACAGAATCTCCCGCCCTGGTTACTCAGTAAATCTCCCGCTCTGTTTACTCAGTGAATCTCCCGCTCTGTTTACACAGAATCTCCCGCCCTGTTTACTCACAGAATCTCCCGCTCTGTTTACTCAGTGAATCTCCCGTTCTGTTTACTCACAGAATCTCCCGCTCTGTTTACACAGAATCTCCCGCCATGTTTACTCACAGAATCTCCCGTTCTGTTTACTCACAGAATCTCCCACTCTGTTTACACACAGAATCTCCCACTCTGTTTACACACAGAATCTCCCGCTCTGTTTACACAGAATCTCCCGCTCTGTTTACTCACAGAAACTCCCGCTCTGTATAGTCACAGAATCTCCTGCTCTGTTTACTCACAGAATCTCCCGCCCTGTTTACTCACAGAATCTCCCGCTCTGTTTACACATAATCTCCCGCTATGTTTACTCACAGAATCTCCCGCTCTGTTTACACTGAATCTCCCGCTATGTTTGCTCACAGAATTTCCCGCTCTGTTTATAAAGAATCGCCCGCCCTCTAAACTCACAGAATCTCCCGCTCTGTTTACTCACAGAATCTCCCGCTATGTTTATTCACAGAATCTCCCGCTATGTTTACACACAGAATCTCCCGCTCTGTTTGCACAGAATCTCCCGTTCTGTTTACTCACAGAATCTCCCGCTCTGTTTACACAGAATCTCCCGCGCTGTTTACTCACAGAATCTCCCGCCCTGTTTACTCACAGAATCTCCCGCTCTGTTTACTCACAGAATCTCCCGCTCTGTTTACACAGAATCTCCCGCTCTGTTTACACAGAATCTCCCGCTCTGTTTACTCACAGAATCTCCCGCTCTGTTTACTCACAGAATCTCCCGCTTTGTTTACTCAGTGAATCTCCCGCTCTGTTTACTCACAGAATCTCCCGCTCTGTTTACTCACAGAATCTCCCGCCCTGTTTACACAGAATTTCCCGCTCTGTTTACACAGAATCTCCCGCTCCGTTTACTCACAGAATCTCCCGCTCTGTTTACTCAGTGAATCTCCCGCTCTGTTTACTCACAGAATCTCCCGCTCTGTTTACACAGAATCTACCGCTCTGTTTACACAGAATCTCCCGCTCTGTTTACTCACAGAATCTCCCGCTCTGTTTACACAGAATCTCCCGCTCTTTATACTCACAGAATCTCCCGAGCTGTTTACTCACAGAATCTCCCGCCCTGTTTACTCACAGAATCTCCCGCTCTGTTTACTCACAGAATCTTCCGCTCTGTTTACACTGAATCTCCCGCTCTGTTTACTCACAGAATCTCCCGCCCTGTTTACACAGAATCTCCCGCTCTGTTTACACAGAATCTCCCGCTCTGTTTACTCACAGAATCTCCCGCTCTGTTTACACAGAATCTCCCGCTCTGTTTACTCACAGAATCTCCCGCTCTGTTTACACAGAATCTCCCGCGCTGGTTACTCACAGAATCTCCCGCTCTGTTTACTCACAGAATCTCCCGCTCTGTTTACTCAGTGAATCTCCCGCTCTGTTTACACAGAATCTCCCGCTCTGTTTACATAGAATCTCCCGCTCTGTTTACTCACAGAATCTCCCGCTCTGTTTACACAGAATCTCCCGCGCTGTTTACTCACAGAATCTCCCGCCCTGTTTACTCACAGAATCTCCCGCTCTGTTTACTCACCGAATCTCCCGCTCTGTTTACACAGAATCTCCCGCTCTGTTTACTCACAGAATCTCCCGCTCTGTTTACTCACAGAATCTCCCGCTCTGTTTACACAGAATCTCCCGCGCTGGTTAATCACAGAATCTCCCGCCCTGTTTACTCACAGAATCTCCCGCCCTGTTTACTCACAGAATCTCCCGCCCTGTTTACTCACAGAATCTCCCGCTCTGTTTACTCACAGAATCTCCCGCCCTGTTTACACACAGAATCTTCCGCACTGTTTACTCACAGAATCTCCCGCTCTGTTTACTCACAGAATCTCCCGCTCTGTTTACTCACAGAATCTCCCGCCCTGTTTACTCACAGAATCTCCCGCCCTGTTTACTCACAGAATCTCCCGCTCTGTTTACTCACAGAATCTCCCGCTCTGTTTACACAGAGAATCTCCCGCTCTGTTTACTCACAGAATCTCCCGCCCTGTTTACACAGAATCTCCCGCCCTGTTTACACAGAATCTCCCGCTCTGTTTACTCACATAATCTCCCGCCCTGTTTACACAGAATCTCCCACCCTGTTTACACAGAATCTCCCGCCCTGTTTACACAGAATCTCCCGCTCTGTTAACTCAGAATCTCCCGCTCTGTTTACTCACAGAATCTCCCGCTCTGTTTACTCACAGAATCTCCCGCTCTGTTTACTCACAGAATCTCCCGCTCTGTTTACTCACAGAATCTCCCGCCCTGTTTACTCACAGAATCTCCCGCTCTGTTTACTCACCGAATCTCCCGCTCTGTTTACACAGAATCTCCCGCTCTGTTTACACAGAATCTCCCGCTCTGTTTACACTGAATCTCCCGCTCTGTTTACTCACAGAATCTCCCGCCCTGTTTACACAGAATCTCCCGCTCTGTTTACTCACAGAATCTCCCGCTCTGTTTACTCACAGAATCTCCCGCTCTGTTTACACTGAATCTCCCGCTCTGTTTACTCACAGAATCTCCCGCCCTGTTTACACAGAATCTCCCGCTCTGTTTACACAGAATCTCCCGCTCTGTTTACTCACAGAATCTCCCGCTCTGTTTACACAGAATCTCCCGCTCAGTTTACTCACAGAATCTCCTGCTCTGTTTACACAGAATCTCCTGCGCTGGTTACTCACAGAATCTCCCGCTCTGTTTACTCACAGAATCTCCCGCTCTGTTTACTCAGTGAATCTCCCGCTCTGTTTACACAGAATCTCCCGCTCTGTTTACATAGAATCTCCCGATCTGTTTACTCACAGAATCTCCCGCTCTGTTTACACAGAATCTCCCGCGCTGTTTACTCACAGAATCTCCCGCCCTGTTTACTCACAGAATCTCCCGCTCTGTTTACTCACAGAATCTCCCGCTCTGTTTACACAGAATCTCCCGCTCTGTTTACTCACAGAATCTCCCGCTCTGTTTACTCACAGAATCTCCCGCTCTGTTTACACAGAATCTCCCGCGCTGTTTACTCACAGAATCTCCCGCCCTGTTTACTCACAGAATCTCCCGCCCTGTTTACTCACAGAATCTCCCGCCCTGTTTACTCACAGAATCTCCCGCTCTGTTTACTCACAGAATCTCCCACTCTGTTTACTCACAGAATCTCCCGCTCTGTTTACACAGAATCTCCCGCTCTGTTTACTCACAGAATCTCCCGCTCTGTTTACTCACAGAATCTCCCGCTCTGTTTACACAGAATGTCCCGCGCTGGTTACTCACAGAATCTCCCGCCCTGTTTACTCACAGAATCTCCCGCCCTGTTTACTCACAGAATCTCCCGCCCTGTTTACTCACAGAATCTCCCGCTCTGTTTACTCACAGAATCTCCCGCCCTGTTTACACACAGAATCTCCCGCCCTGTTTACTCACAGAATCTCCCGCTCTGTTTACTCACAGAATCTCCCGCTCTGTTTACTCACAGAATCTCCCGCCCTGTTTACTCACAGAATCTCCCGCTCTGTTTACTCACAGAATCTCCCGCTCTGTTTACTCACAGAATCTCCCGCCCTGTTTACTCACAGAATCTCCCGCTCTGTTTACACAGAGAATCACCCGCTCTGCTAACTCACAGAATCTCCCGCCCTGTTTACTCACAGAATCTCCCGCTCTGTTTACTCACAGAATCTCCCGCTCTGTTTACACAGAGAATCTCCCGCTCTGTTTACTCACAGAATCTCCCGCCCTGTTTACACAGAATCTCCCGCTCTGTTTACTCACATAATCTCCCGCCCTGTTTACACAGAATCTCCCACCCTGTTTACACAGAATCTCCCGCCCTGTTTACACAGAATCTCCCGCTCTGTTAACTCAGAATCTCCCGCTCTGTTTACTCACAGAATCTCCCGCTCTGTTTACTCACAGAATCTCCCGCTCTGTTTACTCACAGAGTCTCCCGCCCTGTTTACACAGAATCTCCCGCGCTGTTTACACAGAATCTCCCGCTCTGTTTACTCAGAATCTCCCGCTCTGTTTACTCAGTGAATCTCCCGCTCTGTTTAAACAGAATCTCCCGCCCTGTTTACGCACAGAATCTCCCGCCCTGGTTACTCAGTAAATCTCCCGCTCTGTTTACTCAGTGAATCTCCCGCTCTGTTTACACAGAATCTCCCGCCCTGTTTACTCACAGAATCTCCCGCTCTGTTTACTCAGTGAATCTCCCGTTCTGTTTACTCACAGAATCTCCCGCTCTGTTTACACAGAATCTCCCGCCATGTTTACTCACAGAATCTCCCGTTCTGTTTACTCACAGAATCTCCCACTCTGTTTACACACAGAATCTCCCACTCTGTTTACACACAGAATCTCCCGCTCTGTTTACACAGAATCTCCCGCTCTGTTTACTCACAGAAACTCCCGCTCTGTATAGTCACAGAATCTCCCTGCTCTGTTTACTCACAGAATCTCCCGCCCTGTTTACTCACAGAATCTCCCGCTCTGTTTACACATAATCTCCCGCTATGTTTACTCACAGAATCTCCCGCTCTGTTTACACTGAATCTCCCGCTATGTTTGCTCACAGAATTTCCCGCTCTGTTTATAAAGAATCGCCCGCCCTCTAAACTCACAGAATCTCCCGCTCTGTTTACTCACAGAATCTCCCGCTATGTTTATCACAGAATCTCCCGCTATGTTTACACACAGAATCTCCCGCTCTGTTTGCACAGAATCTCCCGTTCTGTTTACTCACAGAATCTCCCGCTCTGTTTACACAGAATCTCCCGCGCTGTTTACTCACAGAATCTCCCGCCCTGTTTACTCACAGAATCTCCCGCTCTGTTTACTCACAGAATCTCCCGCTCTGTTTACACAGAATCTCCCGCTCTGTTTACACAGAATCTCCCGCTCTGTTTACTCACAGAATCTCCCGCTCTGTTTACTCACAGAATCTCCCGCTTTGTTTACTCAGTGAATCTCCCGCTCTGTTTACTCACAGAATCTCCCGCTCTGTTTACTCACAGAATCTCCCGCCCTGTTTACACAGAATTTCCCGCTCTGTTTACACAGAATCTCCCGCTCCGTTTACTCACAGAATCTCCCGCTCTGTTTACTCAGTGAATCTCCCGCTCTGTTTACTCACAGAATCTCCCGCTCTGTTTACACAGAATCTACCGCTCTGTTTACACAGAATCTCCCGCTCTGTTTACTCACAGAATCTCCCGCTCTGTTTACACAGAATCTCCCGCTCTTTATACTCACAGAATCTCCCGAGCTGTTTACTCACAGAATCTCCCGCCCTGTTTACTCACAGAATCTCCCGCTCTGTTTACTCACAGAATCTTCCGCTCTGTTTACACTGAATCTCCCGCTCTGTTTACTCACAGAATCTCCCGCCCTGTTTACACAGAATCTCCCGCTCTGTTTACACAGAATCTCCCGCTCTGTTTACTCACAGAATCTCCCGCTCTGTTTACACAGAATCTCCCGCTCTGTTTACTCACAGAATCTCCCGCTCTGTTTACACAGAATCTCCCGCGCTGGTTACTCACAGAATCTCCCGCTCTGTTTACTCACAGAATCTCCCGCTCTGTTTACTCAGTGAATCTCCCGCTCTGTTTACACAGAATCTCCCGCTCTGTTTACATAGAATCTCCCGCTCTGTTTACTCACAGAATCTCCCGCTCTGTTTACACAGAATCTCCCGCGCTGTTTACTCACAGAATCTCCCGCCCTGTTTACTCACAGAATCTCCCGCTCTGTTTACTCACAGAATCTCCCGCTCTGTTTACACAGAATCTCCCGCTCTGTTTACTCACAGAATCTCCCGCTCTGTTTACTCACAGAATCTCCCGCTCTGTTTACACAGAATCTCCCGCCCTGTTTACTCACAGAATCTCCCGCTCTGTTTACTCACAGAATCTCCCGCCCTGTTTACTCACAGAATCTCCCGCCCTGTTTACTCACAGAATCTCCCGCTCTGTTTACTCACAGAATCTCCCGCTCTGTTTACTCACAGAATCTCCCGCCCTGTTTACACACAGAATCTCCTGCACTGTTTACTCACAGAATCTCCCGCTCTGTTTACTCACAGAATCTCCCGCTCTGTTTACTCACAGAATCTCCCGCCCTGTTTACTCACAGAATCTCCCGCCCTGTTTACTCACAGAATCTCCCACTCTGTTTACTCACAGAATCTCCCGCTCTGTTTACACAGAGAATCTCCCGCTCTGTTTACTCACAGAATCTCCCGCCCTGTTTACACAGAATCTCCCGCCCTGTTTACACAGAATCTCCCGCTCTGTTTACTCACATAATCTCCCGCCCTGTTTACACAGAATCTCCCACCCTGTTTACACAGAATCTCCCGCCCTGTTTACACAGAATCTCCCGCTCTGTTAACTCAGAATCTCCCGCTCTGTTTACTCACAGAATCTCCCGCTCTGTTTACTCACAGAATCTCCCGCTCTGTTTACTCACAGAATCTCCCGCTCTGTTTACTCACAGAATCTCCCGCCCTGTTTACTCACAGAATCTCCCGCTCTGTTTACTCACCGAATCTCCCGCTCTGTTTACACAGAATCTCCCGCTCTGTTTACACAGAATCTCCCGCTCTGTTTACACTGAATCTCCCGCTCTGTTTACTCACAGAATCTCCCGCCCTGTTTACACAGAATCTCCCGCTCTGTTTACTCACAGAATCTCCCGCTCTGTTTACTCACAGAATCTCCCGCTCTGTTTACACTGAATCTCCCGCTCTGTTTACTCACAGAATCTCCCGCCCTGTTTACACAGAATCTCCCGCTCTGTTTACACAGAATCTCCCGCTCTGTTTACTCACAGAATCTCCCGCTCTGTTTACACAGAATCTCCCGCTCAGTTTACTCACAGAATCTCCCGCTCTGTTTACACAGAATCTCCTGCGCTGGTTACTCACAGAATCTCCCGCTCTGTTTACTCACAGAATCTCCCGCTCTGTTTACTCAGTGAATCTCCCGCTCTGTTTACACAGAATCTCCCGCTCTGTTTACATAGAATCTCCCGATCTGTTTACTCACAGAATCTCCCGCTCTGTTTACACAGAATCTCCCGCGCTGTTTACTCACAGAATCTCCCGCCCTGTTTACTCACAGAATCTCCCACTCTGTTTACTCACAGAATCTCCCGCTCTGTTTACACAGAATCTCCCGCTCTGTTTACTCACAGAATCTCCCGCTCTGTTTACTCACAGAATCTCCCGCTCTGTTTACACAGAATCTCCCGCGCTGGTTACTCACAGAATCTCCCGCCCTGTTTACTCACAGAATCTCCCGCCCTGTTTACTCACAGAATCTCCCGCCCTGTTTACTCACAGAATCTCCCGCTCTGTTTACTCACAGAATCTCCCACTCTGTTTACTCACAGAATCTCCCGCTCTGTTTACACAGAATCTCCCGCTCTGTTTACTCACAGAATCTCCCGCTCTGTTTACTCACAGAATCTCCCGCTCTGTTTACACAGAATCTCCCGCGCTGGTTACTCACAGAATCTCCCGCCCTGTTTACTCACAGAATCTCCCGCCCTGTTTACTCACAGAATCTCCCGCCCTGTTTACTCACAGAATCTCCCGCTCTGTTTACTCACAGAATCTCCCGCCCTGTTTACGCACAGAATCTCCCGCCCTGTTTACTCACAGAATCTCCCGCTCTGTTTACTCACAGAATCTCCCGCTCTGTTTACTCACAGAATCTCCCGCCCTGTTTACTCACAGAATCTCCCGCTCTGTTTACTCACAGAATCTCCCGCTCTGTTTACTCACAGAATCTCCCGCCCTGTTTACTCACAGAATCTCCCGCTCTGTTTACACAGAGAATCACCCGCTCTGCTAACTCACAGAATCTCCCGCCCTGTTTACTCACAGAATCTCCCGCTCTGTTTACTCACAGAATCTCCCGCTCTGTTTACACAGAGAATCTCCCGCTCTGTTTACTCACAGAATCTCCCGCCCTGTTTACACAGAATCTCCCGCTCTGTTTACTCACATAATCTCCCGCCCTGTTTACACAGAATCTCCCACCCTGTTTACACAGAATCTCCCGCCCTGTTTACACAGAATCTCCCGCTCTGTTAACTCAGAATCTCCCGCTCTGTTTACTCACAGAATCTCCCGCTCTGTTTACTCACAGAATCTCCCGCTCTGTTTACTCACAGAGTCTCCCGCCCTGTTTACACAGAATCTCCCGCGCTGTTTACACAGAATCTCCCGCTCTGTTTACTCAGAATCTCCCGCTCTGTTTACTCAGTGAATCTCCCGCTCTGTTTAAACAGAATCTCCCGCCCTGTTTACGCACAGAATCTCCCGCCCTGGTTACTCAGTAAATCTCCCGCTCTGTTTACTCAGTGAATCTCCCGCTCTGTTTACACAGAATCTCCCGCCCTGTTTACTCACAGAATCTCCCGCTCTGTTTACTCAGTGAATCTCCCGTTCTGTTTACTCACAGAATCTCCCGCTCTGTTTACACAGAATCTCCCGCCATGTTTACTCACAGAATCTCCCGTTCTGTTTACTCACAGAATCTCCCACTCTGTTTACACACAGAATCTCCCACTCTGTTTACACACAGAATCTCCCGCTCTGTTTACACAGAATCTCCCGCTCTGTTTACTCACAGAAACTCCCGCTCTGTATAGTCACAGAATCTCCTGCTCTGTTTACTCACAGAATCTCCCGCCCTGTTTACTCACAGAATCTCCCGCTCTGTTTACACATAATCTCCCGCTATGTTTACTCACAGAATCTCCCGCTCTGTTTACACTGAATCTCCCGCTATGTTTGCTCACAGAATTTCCCGCTCTGTTTATAAAGAATCGCCCGCCCTCTAAACTCACAGAATCTCCCGCTCTGTTTACTCACAGAATCTCCCGCTATGTTTATTCACAGAATCTCCCGCTATGTTTACACACAGAATCTCCCGCTCTGTTTGCACAGAATCTCCCGTTCTGTTTACTCACAGAATCTCCCGCTCTGTTTACACAGAATCTCCCGCGCTGTTTACTCACAGAATCTCCCGCCCTGTTTACTCACAGAATCTCCCGCTCTGTTTACTCACAGAATCTCTCGCTCTGTTTACACAGAATCTCCCGCTCTGTTTACACAGAATCTCCCGCTCTGTTTACTCACAGAATCTCCCGCTCTGTTTACTCACAGAATCTCCCGCTTTGTTTACTCAGTGAATCTCCCGCTCTGTTTACTCACAGAATCTCCCGCTCTGTTTACTCACAGAATCTCCCGCCCTGTTTACACAGAATTTCCCGCTCTGTTTACACAGAATCTCCCGCTCCGTTTACTCACAGAATCTCCCGCTCTGTTTACTCAGTGAATCTCCCGCTCTGTTTACTCACAGAATCTCCCGCTCTGTTTACACAGAATCTACCGCTCTGTTTACACAGAATCTCCCGCTCTGTTTACTCACAGAATCTCCCGCTCTGTTTACACAGAATCTCCCGCTCTTTATACTCACAGAATCTCCCGAGCTGTTTACTCACAGAATCTCCCGCCCTGTTTACTCACAGAATCTCCCGCTCTGTTTACTCACAGAATCTTCCGCTCTGTTTACACTGAATCTCCCGCTCTGTTTACTCACAGAATCTCCCGCCCTGTTTACACAGAATCTCCCGCTCTGTTTACACAGAATCTCCCGCTCTGTTTACTCACAGAATCTCCCGCTCTGTTTACACAGAATCTCCCGCTCTGTTTACTCACAGAATCTCCCGCTCTGTTTACACAGAATCTCCCGCGCTGGTTACTCACAGAATCTCCCGCTCTGTTTACTCACAGAATCTCCCGCTCTGTTTACTCAGTGAATCTCCCGCTCTGTTTACACAGAATCTCCCGCTCTGTTTACATAGAATCTCCCGCTCTGTTTACTCACAGAATCTCCCGCTCTGTTTACACAGAATCTCCCGCGCTGTTTACTCACAGAATCTCCCGCCCTGTTTACTCACAGAATCTCCCGCTCTGTTTACTCACCGAATCTCCCGCTCTGTTTACACAGAATCTCCCGCTCTGTTTACTCACAGAATCTCCCGCTCTGTTTACTCACAGAATCTCCCGCTCTGTTTACACAGAATCTCCCGCGCTGGTTAATCACAGAATCTCCCGCCCTGTTTACTCACAGAATCTCCCGCCCTGTTTACTCACAGAATCTCCCGCCCTGTTTACTCACAGAATCTCCCGCTCTGTTTACTCACAGAATCTCCCGCTCTGTTTACACAGAGAATCTCCCGCTCTGTTTACTCACAGAATCTCCCGCCCTGTTTACACAGAATCTCCCGCCCTGTTTACACAGAATCTCCCGCTCTGTTTACTCACATAATCTCCCGCCCTGTTTACACAGAATCTCCCACCCTGTTTACACAGAATCTCCCGCCCTGTTTACACAGAATCTCCCGCTCTGTTAACTCAGAATCTCCCGCTCTGTTTACTCACAGAATCTCCCGCTCTGTTTACTCACAGAATCTCCCGCTCTGTTTACTCACAGAATCTCCCGCTCTGTTTACTCACAGAATCTCCCGCCCTGTTTACTCACAGAATCTCCCGCTCTGTTTACTCACCGAATCTCCCGCTCTGTTTACACAGAATCTCCCGCTCTGTTTACTCAGAATCTCCCGCTCTGTTTACTCAGTGAATCTCCCGCTCTGTTTACACAGAATCTCCCGCCCTGTTTACGCACAGAATCTCCCGCCCTGGTTACTCAGTAAATATCCCGCTCTGTTTACTCAGTGAATCTCCCGCTCTGTTTACACATAATCTCCCGCCCTGTTTACTCACAGAATCTCCCGTTCTGTTTACTCACAGAATCTCCCGCTCTGTTTACACAGAATCTCCCGCCATGTTTACTCACAGAATCTCCCGTTCTGTTTACTCACAGAATCTCCCACTCTGTTTACACACAGAATCTCCCACTCTGTTTACACATAGAATCTCCCGCTCTGTTTACTCACAGAATCTCCCGCTCTGTTTACACAGAATCTCCCGCTCTGTTTACACAGAATCTCCCGCTCTGTTTACTCACAGAATCTCCCGCTCTGTTTACACAGAATCTCCCGCTCTTTATACTCACAGAATCTCCCGCGCTGTTTACTCACAGAATCTCCCGCCCTGTTTACTCACAGAATCTCCCGCTCTGTTTACTCACAGAATCTCCCGCTCTGTTTACACTGAATCTCCCGCTCTGTTTACTCACAGAATCTCCCGCCCTGTTTACACAGAATCTCCCGCTCTGTTTACTCACAGAATCTCCCGCTCTGTTTACTCACAGAATCTCCCGCTCTGTTTACACTGAATCTCCCGCTCTGTTTACTCACAGAATCTCCCGCCCTGTTTACACAGAATCTCCCGCTCTGTTTACACAGAATCTCCCGCTCTGTTTACTCACAGAATCTCCCGCTCTGTTTACACAGAATCTCCCGCTCAGTTTACTCACAGAATCTCCCGCTCTGTTTACACAGAATCTCCCGCGCTGGTTACTCACAGAATCTCCCGCTCTGTTTACTCACAGAATCTCCCGCTCTGTTTACTCAGTGAATCTCCCGCTCTGTTTACACAGAATCTCCCGCTCTGTTTACATAGAATCTCTCGCTCTGTTTACTCACAGAATCTCCCGCTCTGTTTACACAGAATCTCCCGCGCTGTTTACTCACAGAATCTCCCGCCCTGTTTACTCACAGAATCTCCCACTCTGTTTACTCACAGAATCTCCCGCTCTGTTTACACAGAATCTCCCGCTCTGTTTACTCACAGAATCTCCCGCTCTGTTTACTCACAGAATCTCCCGCCCTGTTTACACAGAATCTCCCGCGCTGGTTACTCACAGAATCTCCCGCCCTGTTTACTCACAGAATCTCCCGCCCTGTTTACTCACAGAATCTCCCGCCCTGTTTACTCACAGAATCTCCCGCTCTGTTTACTCACAGAATCTCCCACTCTGTTTACTCACAGAATCTCCCGCTCTGTTTACACAGAATCTCCCGCTCTGTTTACTCACAGAATCTCCCGCTCTGTTTACTCACAGAATCTCCCGCTCTGTTTACACAGAATCTCCCGCGCTGGATACTCACAGAATCTCCCGCCCTGTTTACTCACAGAATCTCCCGCCCTGTTTACTCACAGAATCTCCCGCCCTGTTTACTCACAGAATCTCCCGCTCTGTTTACTCACAGAATCTCCCGCCCTGTTTACGCACAGAATCTCCCGCCCTGTTTACTCACAGAATCTCCCGCTCTGTTTACTCACAGAATCTCCCGCTCTGTTTACTCACAGAATCTCCCGCCCTGTTTACTCACAGAATCTCCCGCTCTGTTTACTCACAGAATCTCCCGCTCTGTTTACTCACAGAATCTCCCGCCCTGTTTACTCACAGAATCTCCCGCTCTGTTTACACAGAGAATCTCCCGCTCTGTTTACTCACAGAATCTCCCGCCCTGTTTACTCACAGAATCTCCCGCTCTGTTTACTCACAGAATCTCCCGCTCTGTTTACACAGAGAATCTCCCGCTCTGTTTACTCACAGAATCTCCCGCCCTGTTTACACAGAATCTCCCGCCCTGTTTACGCAGAATCTCCCGCTCTGTTTACTCACATAATCTCCCGCCCTGTTTACACAGAATCTCCCACCCTGTTTAC
The DNA here is from genome assembly GCA_030390025.1 of Squalus acanthias. Taxonomy (NCBI): domain Eukaryota; kingdom Metazoa; phylum Chordata; class Chondrichthyes; order Squaliformes; family Squalidae; genus Squalus; species Squalus acanthias. The sequence continues at coordinate 7,788 of JASTWF010001985.1, read as the reverse complement.
ACAGAATCTCCCGCCCTGTTTACACAGAATCTCCCGCTCTGTTAACTCAGAATCTCCCGCTCTGTTTACTCACAGAATCTCCCGCTCTGTTTACTCACAGAATCTCCCGCTCTGTTTACTCACAGAGTCTCCCGCCCTGTTTACACAGAATCTCCCGCGCTGTTTACACAGAATCTCCCGCTCTGTTTACTCAGAATCTCCCGCTCTGTTTACTCAGTGAATCTCCCGCTCTGTTTAAACAGAATCTCCCGCCCTGTTTACGCACAGAATCTCCCGCCCTGGTTACTCAGTAAATCTCCCGCTCTGTTTACTCAGTGAATCTCCCGCTCTGTTTACACAGAATCTCCCGCCCTGTTTACTCACAGAATCTCCCGCTCTGTTTACTCAGTGAATCTCCCGTTCTGTTTACTCACAGAATCTCCCGCTCTGTTTACACAGAATCTCCCGCCATGTTTACTCACAGAATCTCCCGTTCTGTTTACTCACAGAATCTCCCACTCCTTTTTACACACAGAATCTCCCACTCTGTTTACACACAGAATCTCCCGCTCTGTTTACACAGAATCTCCCGCTCTGTTTACTCACAGAAACTCCCGCTCTGTATAGTCACAGAATCTCCTGCTCTGTTTACTCACAGAATCTCCCGCCCTGTTTACTCACAGAATCTCCCGCTCTGTTTACACATAATCTCCCGCTATGTTTACTCACAGAATCTCCCGCTCTGTTTACACTGAATCTCCCGCTATGTTTGCTCACAGAATTTCCCGCTCTGTTTATAAAGAATCGCCCGCCCTCTAAACTCACAGAATCTCCCGCTCTGTTTACTCACAGAATCTCCCGCTATGTTTATTCACAGAATCTCCCGCTATGTTTACACACAGAATCTCCCGCTCTGTTTGCACAGAATCTCCCGTTCTGTTTACTCACAGAATCTCCCGCTCTGTTTACACAGAATCTCCCGCCCTGTTTACTCACAGAATCTCCCGCCCTGTTTACTCACAGAATCTCCCGCTCTGTTTACTCACAGAATCTCCCGCTCTGTTTACACAGAATCTCCCGCTCTGTTTACACAGAATCTCCCGCTCTGTTTACTCACAGAATCTCCCGCTCTGTTTACTCACAGAATCTCCCGCTCTGTTTACTCAGTGAATCTCCCGCTCTGTTTACTCACAGAATCTCCCGCTCTGTTTACTCACAGAATCTCCCGCCCTGTTTACACAGAATCTCCCGCTCCTGTTTACTCACAGAATCTCCCGCTCTGTTTACTCAGTGAATCTCCCGCTCTGTTTACACAGAATCTCCCGCCCTGTTTACTCACAGAATCTCCCGCTCTGTTTACTCACAGAATCTCCCGCTCTGTTTACACAGAATCTCCCGCCATGTTTACTCACAGAATCTCCCGTTCTGTTTACTCACAGAATCTCCCACTCTGTTTGCACACAGAATCTCCCACTCTGTTTACACATAGAATCTCCCGCTCTGTTTACTCACAGAATCTCCCGCTCTGTTTACACAGAATCTCCCGCTCTGTTTACACAGAATCTCCCGCTCTGTTTACTCACAGAATCTCCCGCTCTGTTTACACAGAATCTCCCGCTCTTTATACTCACAGAATCTCCCGCGCTGTTTACTCACAGAATCTCCCGCCCTGTTTACTCACAGAATCTCCCGCTCTGTTTACTCACAGAATCTCCCGCTCTGTTTACACTGAATCTCCCGCTCTGTTTACTCACAGAATCTCCCGCCCTGTTTACACAGGAGCTCCCGCTCTGTTTACTCACAGAATCTCCCGCTCTGTTTACTCACAGAATCTCCCGCTCTGTTTACACTGAATCTCCCGCTCTGTTTACTCACAGAATCTCCCGCCCTGTTTACACAGAATCTCCCGCTCTGTTTACACAGAATCTCCCGCTCTGTTTACTCACAGAATCTCCCGCTCTGTTTACACAGAATCTCCCGCTCAGTTTACTCACAGAATCTCCCGCTCTGTTTACACAGAATCTCCCGCGCTGGTTACTCACAGAATCTCCCGCTCTGTTTACTCACAGAATCTCCCGCTCTGTTTACTCAGTGAATCTCCCGCTCTGTTTACACAGAATCTCCCGCTCTGTTTACATAGAATCTCTCGCTCTGTTTACTCACAGAATCTCCCGCTCTGTTTACACAGAATCTCCCGCGCTGTTTACTCACAGAATCTCCCGCCCTGTTTACTCACAGAATCTCCCACTCTGTTTACTCACAGAATCTCCCGCTCTGTTTACACAGAATCTCCCGCTCTGTTTACTCACAGAATCTCCCGCTCTGTTTACTCACAGAATCTCCCGCCCTGTTTACACAGAATCTCCCGCGCTGGTTACTCACAGAATCTCCCGCCCTGTTTACTCACAGAATCTCCCGCCCTGTTTACTCACAGAATCTCCCGCCCTGTTTACTCACAGAATCTCCCGCTCTGTTTACTCACAGAATCTCCCACTCTGTTTAATCACAGAATCTCCCGCTCTGTTTACACAGAATCTCCCGCTCTGTTTACTCACAGAATCTCCCGCTCTGTTTACTCACAGAATCTCCCGCTCTGTTTACACAGAATCTCCCGCGCTGGTTACTCACAGAATCTCCCGCCCTGTTTACTCACAGAATCTCCCGCCCTGTTTACTCACAGAATCTCCCGCCCTGTTTACTCACAGAATCTCCCGCTCTGTTTACTCACAGAATCTCCCGCCCTGTTTACGCACAGAATCTCCCGCCCTGTTTACTCACAGAATCTCCCGCTCTGTTTACTCACAGAATCTCCCGCTCTGTTTACTCACAGAATCTCCCGCCCTGTTTACTCACAGAATCTCCCGCTCTGTTTACTCACAGAATCTCCCGCTCTGTTTACTCACAGAATCTCCCGCCCTGTTTACTCACAGAATCTCCCGCTCTGTTTACACAGAGAATCTCCCGCTCTGTTTACTCACAGAATCTCCCGCCCTGTTTACTCACAGAATCTCCCGCTCTGTTTACTCACAGAATCTCCCGCTCTGTTTACACAGAGAATCTCCCGCTCTGTTTACTCACATAATCTCCCGCCCTGTTTACACAGAATCTCCCGCCCTGTTTACGCAGAATCTCCCGCTCTGTTTACTCACATAATCTCCCGCCCTGTTTACACAGAATCTCCCACCCTGTTTACACAGAATCTCCCGCCCTGTTTACACAGAATCTCCCGCTCTGTTAACTCAGAATCTCCCGCTCTGTTTACTCACAGAATCTCCCGCTCTGTTTACTCACAGAATCTCCCGCTCTGTTTACTCACAGAGTCTCCCGCCCTGTTTACACAGAATCTCCCGCTCTGTTTACTCAGAATCTCCCGCTCTGTTTACTCAGTGAATCTCCCGCTCTGTTTAAACAGAATCTCCCGCCCTGTTTACGCACAGAATCTCCCGCCCTGGTTACTCAGTAAATCTCCCGCTCTGTTTACTCAGTGAATCTCCCGCTCTGTTTACACAGAATCTCCCGCCCTGTTTACTCACAGAATCTCCCGCTCTGTTTACTCAGTGAATCTCCCGTTCTGTTTACTCACAGAATCTCCCGCTCTGTTTACACAGAATCTCCCGCCATGTTTACTCACAGAATCTCCCGTTCTGTTTACTCACAGAATCTCCCACTCTGTTTACACACAGAATCTCCCACTCTGTTTACACACAGAATCTCCCGCTCTGTTTACACAGAATCTCCCGCTCTGTTTACTCACAGAAACTCCCGCTCTGTATAGTCACAGAATCTCCTGCTCTGTTTACTCACAGAATCTCCCGCCCTGTTTACTCACAGAATCTCCCGCTCTGTTTACACATAATCTCCCGCTATGTTTACTCACAGAATCTCCCGCTCTGTTTACACTGAATCTCCCGCTATGTTTGCTCACAGAATTTCCCGCTCTGTTTATAAAGAATCGCCCGCCCTCTAAACTCACAGAATCTCCCGCTCTGTTTACTCACAGAATCTCCCGCTATGTTTATTCACAGAATCTCCCGCTATGTTTACACACAGAATCTCCCGCTCTGTTTGCACAGAATCTCCCGTTCTGTTTACTCACAGAATCTCCCGCTCTGTTTACACAGAATCTCCCGCGCTGTTTACTCACAGAATCTCCCGCCCTGTTTACTCACAGAATCTCCCGCTCTGTTTACTCACAGAATCTCCCGCTCTGTTTACACAGAATCTCCCGCTCTGTTTACACAGAATCTCCCGCTCTGTTTACTCACAGAATCTCCCGCTCTGTTTACTCACAGAATCTCCCGCTTTGTTTACTCAGTGAATCTCCCGCTCTGTTTACTCACAGAATCTCCCGCTCTGTTTACTCACAGAATCTCCCGCCCTGTTTACACAGAATTTCCCGCTCTGTTTACACAGAATCTCCCGCTCCGTTTACTCACAGAATCTCCCGCTCTGTTTACTCAGTGAATCTCCCGCTCTGTTTACTCACAGAATCTCCCGCTCTGTTTACACAGAATCTACCGCTCTGTTTACACAGAATCTCCCGCTCTGTTTACTCACAGAATCTCCCGCTCTGTTTACACAGAATCTCCCGCTCTTTATACTCACAGAATCTCCCGAGCTGTTTACTCACAGAATCTCCCGCCCTGTTTACTCACAGAATCTCCCGCTCTGTTTACTCACAGAATCTTCCGCTCTGTTTACACTGAATCTCCCGCTCTGTTTACTCACAGAATCTCCCGCCCTGTTTACACAGAATCTCCCGCTCTGTTTACACAGAATCTCCCGCTCTGTTTACTCACAGAATCTCCCGCTCTGTTTACACAGAATCTCCCGCTCTGTTTACTCACAGAATCTCCCGCTCTGTTTACACAGAATCTCCCGCGCTGGTTACTCACAGAATCTCCCGCTCTGTTTACTCACAGAATCTCCCGCTCTGTTTACTCACCGAATCTCCCGCTCTGTTTACACAGAATCTCCCGCTCTGTTTACTCACAGAATCTCCCGCTCTGTTTACTCACAGAATCTCCCGCTCTGTTTACACAGAATCTCCCGCGCTGGTTAATCACAGAATCTCCCGCCCTGTTTACTCACAGAATCTCCCGCCCTGTTTACTCACAGAATCTCCCGCCCTGTTTACTCACAGAATCTCCCGCTCTGTTTACTCACAGAATCTCCCGCTCTGTTTACACAGAGAATCTCCCGCTCTGTTTACTCACAGAATCTCCCGCCCTGTTTACACAGAATCTCCCGCCCTGTTTACACAGAATCTCCCGCTCTGTTTACTCACATAATCTCCCGCCCTGTTTACACAGAATCTCCCACCCTGTTTACACAGAATCTCCCGCCCTGTTTACACAGAATCTCCCGCTCTGTTCACTCAGAATCTCCCGCTCTGTTTACTCGCAGAATCTCCCGCTCTGTTTACTCACAGAATCTCCCGCTCTGTTTACTCACAGAATCTCCCGCTCTGTTTACTCACAGAATCTCCCGCCCTGTTTACTCACAGAATCTCCCGCTCTGTTTACTCACCGAATCTCCCGCTCTGTTTACTCACAGAATCTCCCGCTCTGTTTACTCAGTGAATCTCCCGCTCTGTTTACACAGAATCTCCCGCCCTGTTTACGCACAGAATCTCCCGCCCTGGTTACTCAGTAAATATCCCGCTCTGTTTACTCAGTGAATCTCCCGCTCTGTTTACACATAATCTCCCGCCCTGTTTACTCACAGAATCTCCCGTTCTGTTTACTCACAGAATCTCCCGCTCTGTTTACACAGAATCTCCCGCCATGTTTACTCACAGAATCTCCCGTTCTGTTTACTCACAGAATCTCCCACTCTGTTTACTCACAGAATCTCCCGCTCTGTTTACACAGAGAATCTCCCGCTCTGTTTACTCACAGAATCTCCCGCCCTGTTTACACAGAATCTCCCGCCCTGTTTACTCACAGAATCTCCCGCTCTGTTTACACAGAATCTCCCGCTATGTTTACTCACAGAATCTCCCGCTCTGTTTACACAGAATCTCCCGCTATGTTTACTCACAGAATTTCCCGCTCTGTTTATAAAGAATCTCCCGCCCTCTTTACTCACAGAATCTCCCGCTCTGTTTACTCACAGAATCTCCCGCTATGTTTATTCACAGAATCTCCCGCTATGTTTACTCACAGAATCTCCCGCTCTGTTTGCACAGAATCTCCCGTTCTGTTTACTCACAGAATCTCCCGCTCTGTTTACTCACAGAGTCTCCCGCCCTGTTTACACAGAATCTCCAGCTCTGTTTACACAGAATCTCCCGCTCTGTTTACTCAGAATCTCCCGCTCTGTTTACTCAGTGAATCTCCCGCTCTGTTTACACAGAATCTCCCGCCCTGTTTACGCACAGAATCTCCCGCCCTGTTTACTCAGAGAATCTCCCGCTCTGTTTACTCAGTGAATCTGTCGCACTGTTTACACAGAATCTCCCGCCCTGTTTACTCACAGAATCTCCCGCTTTGTTTACTCAGTGAATCTCCCGTTCTGTTTACTCACAGAATCTCCCGCTCTGTTTACTCACAGAATCTCCCGAACTGGTTACTCACAGAATCTCCCGCCCTGTTTACACACAGAATCTCCCGCTCTGTTTACTCACAGAATCTCCCGCCCTGTTAACTCACAGAATCTCCCGCTCTGTTTACTCACAGAATCTCCCGCTCTGTTTACACAGAATCTCCCGCTCTGTTTACTCACAGAATCTCCCGCTCTGTTTACACAGAATCTCCCGCTCTGTTTACACAGAATCTCCCGCTCTGTTTACTCACAGAATCTACCGCTCTGTTTACACAGAATCTCCCGCTATGTTTACTCACAGAATCTCCCGCTATGTTTACTCACAGAATTTCCCGAACTGTTTATAAAGAATCTCCCGCCCTGTTTACTCACAGAATCTCCCGCTCTGTTTACTCACAGAATCTCCCGCTATGTTTACTCACAGAATCTCCCGCTATGTTTACTCACAGAATCTCCCGCTCTGTTTGCACAGCATCTCCCGCTCTGTTTACTCACAGAATCTCCCGCTCTGTTTACACAGAATCTCCCGCTATGTTTACTCTCAGAATATACCGCTATGTTTACTCACAGAATCTCCCGCTCTGTTTACACTGAATCTCCCGCTCTGTTTCCTCAGTGAATCTCCCGCTCTGTTTACTCACAGAATCTCCCGCTCTGTTTACACAGAATCTCCCGCCCTGTTTACTCACAGAATCTCCTGCTCTGTATACTCAGTGAATCTCCCGCTCTGTTTACTCACAGAATCTCCCGCTCTGTTTACACAGAATCTCCCGCGCTGTTTACTCACAGAATCTCCCGCCCTGTTTACTCACAGAATCTCCCGCCCTGTTTACTCACAGAATCTCCCGCCCTGTTTACTCACAGAATCTCCCGCTCTGTTTACTCACAGAATCTCCCGCCCTGTTTACACACAGAATCTCCCGCTCTGTTTACTCACAGAATCTCCCGCTCTGTTTACTCACAGAATCTCCCGCCCTGTTTACTCACAGAATCTCCTGCTCTGTTTACACAGAATCTCCCGCTCTGTTTACTCACAGAAACTCCCGCTCTGTATAGTCACAGAATCTCCCGCTCTGTTTACTCACAGAATCTCCCGCCCTGTTTACTCACAGAATCTCCCGCTCTGTTTACACAGAATCTCCCGCTATGTTTACTCACATAATCTCCCGCTCTGTTTACACAGAATCTCCCGCTATGTTTACTCACAGAATTTCCCGCTCTGTTTATAAAGAATCTCCCGCCCTCTTTACTCACAGAATCTCC
>JASTWF010001984.1:0-46403 GCA_030390025.1 Squalus acanthias | reverse complement strand
TAATTATGATATTAAGATCTGTGTTTAAAACAGAGCAGAAACATTCATTTTATATTGAGGTCACCGTGTAATATTGTATAAAAGAAAAAGAAAGACTTTTGCATTTATATAGCGTCTTTCACGTCCTCAAGATGTCCCAAAGCGCTTTACAACCAATTAAGTACTTTTTTTTTTAAATGCGGTCATTGTTGTAATGTCGGAAATGCGGCAGCCAATTTGCACACAGCAAGCTCCCACAAACAGCAATGTGGTAAAGACCAGATAATCTGTTTTTTTAGTGATGTTGGTTGAGTGATAAATATTGGCCAGGACACCGGGGAGAACTCCCCCTGCTCTTCTTCGAAATGATGCTGTGGGATCTTTTATGTCCACCTGAGAGAGCAGACAGGGCCTCGGTTTAACCTCTCATCTGAAACACGGCACCTCCAACAGTGCAGCACTCCTTCAGCACTGCACTGGAGCATCAGCCTAGATTTTTGTGCTCAAGTCTCTGGGGGAGTGGGATCCCACAAACATCTGGCTCAGAGACAAGATTGCTACCAACTGAGCTGAGGCTGACATGTATAATATATATGATTGACACAGGATCTGACTAGCAACCTGTCCAATATTACTTCACTCATATTTGCCATATTTGATGTGATGGAACCAGAACTTGCAACTTCTGACTAAATTTCTGTATTATATTTTATATGACTTTAAGTAAACAGAGTATATGCATACTTTTAAAAATGGCTTCCGATACCTGCAGCTGGAAACTCAGTTCCACTATCCAGAAATATCCATAGTATCAATGAAAGACCGGCTGTTTACATGAGCACAGTCTAGTTGTTTGATATGCAAGTCTGACAGGCTATAGTAGCTCTGTTGTAGGGATAACTGAATTAGTGGTTCCTTGAAAGACATTGGGTATTCGATCTGTAATTTCTAACCACTATCCAACAGACATTAGGAATGATTTTATTTACAGGCGGTTGCATACTGGGGAAAGTAGATAAAGTCACCTACCTTGATGTTAACCCCCACCCCTGGACGGGCGGGAGATGGTTGGGCGGGTGGTTAAAATGTAAAAATCGGCCAACCCGCCCCCAACTTAATAGAATATGAATCAGAAAATCTAGGCTTCGGACTCTGTGGGCCAACATTGGAAGTGGGTTGCCCACATACAAATATCACATCCGGAAGGGTATGAATGACTGTTTCCTCTGAAAGTCTAGCAACTGATTGGACCATATAAGAAATAAATTCTGAAGAAGATATATTAAACTTTTGTGGACTGATTCACCTTGATTGCATTTGTAACATCAGTGGCTTGACATATATTTCTGTCTCTGTTAATCATCTAATTTGTAAATAAAACTATTAGTTTTAGCCTGAACCTAACAGTTGGAGAGTATGGTAGTTATTGCCTTTTGGGATAGACAGTAGGGCATGGTGAGTAGCATGGTAGGCATCCCAGATAGCCTCAGGTGTATTATACCATTGGTTAAAGGCTAATTATTAGTCATGTGGCATGTTATCCCATTCACACCATTCATAAGGCTGCCATTTTTAATCTGTAATCGGAGACTCAGTCGGCTGATGGAAACTGACACTTTGCCGTGGGCACAAGATGAAAGTATTGGGAGAAAGCCCAAATCATGAAACTTGCGTTCTACTTCAATTCATATAATTATGCAATGGGTGGCTTTTCTGAATCAAAATGTTGCAACGACAAATGTTTCTTGAGTGCCAACTCGGAACACTGCCCTTTATAATGTATTCTTATCGATTTATTGAATTAAGTTTAATCAGCGATGCTATTACATGTTCCAGTATTGTTTCTTTCATTTTTTGTGCTCAAAATGATGGATGTCAGAGTCAAGGAATGGCATATTTTGCATTTCATGCCACCGGTGCCAACACCAAGTAAGGTATAGCACTGTTAGATGAAGACCAGAGCTCCATCTTCTCTGCACCAACAACTCAGCCCAAATCTCAAAAGAACACCCTTCCCTTTATTTTCCCTCTGCATGAGTATAGCATTTTTCCCATTTCCCATACTAACCATCCTTAAACCTGTTTGAGTGGGATTACCAATTTGTGCTATATTAGGGCGCAGTTTTGTGTTGTTGCCCCCTACCTACTATGAACTGGATTGGCATTGCCCAAATTCATTTCACACAGGGCCCTTACAGCCAGCGGACAGAGCAGACGTTCACCCCATTACAGTGGGCTGGATATGAACACAGGTGCCAGAGGCAAAAGACCAGTGTTTAAACCAATGCGTCACCCAGTTCTCTTTCTCTTCTATTGTTGGATGATGTAGCGTAATGACTCCGATAATAACCCCAAGGCTCGTTTGGAGCAGGGGGCGTCTGATATCAGATGCGAAATCCGGAAGAACTTTCAGCACATCGGTCTGTGGTATTTTAACACAGACACTTAATTCTAATATTACTTCTGGGTTTGGCGTCGAATGTGCGGCAGTGGGCGTGGTGTGGACCTGCATGCTGACATCTCAACTCGCATATTTAAAGGACCAATCCAAAGATGGAATTTGGAGGAGTTAGGAGTTTGCACAAAGAGAGGGAGAAGTTTTATGATGGATTCAGGACGGTCAAGGGCTGGGCCTCGATTTAAAGATGCATCGCTTGATGTAATGCTGGGTGCAGTGAAGAGTTGGAGAGAGATACTCTTCCCCAGCAACGGGAGGAAGAAACCTGCTTCTCCCACAAAGAAGGCGTGGCTGGAGGTGGCCGAGGAGGTCAGCAGCAGAAGCATAGTGCCATGCTCCTGGATTCAGTGCAGGAAGTGCTTTAATGACCTAACCAGGTCAGGAAAGGTGAGTACAGTTGCACATTCACCTACATCCTGCTGTGCACATCACCCCACCCCCTTACTCTACCTTGTCAAGCCTACTTCATCACATCATTCCTCACACCCACTTACCTTGCAAGTGCACCCATCCTTCTCTTTCTATGCACTTCCTCCCATGCCCTATCAATCCACCACTGCCACTCACCCTGATCCTTATGCAATTTCATGCCTCTCCCTGATAGTCACCCTCACCAAATGCACTTCATCCATTGGGTGAACATATGCCATTACAGTCACGCATAGGTCTGTTCTTTCCCCCATTGCAAGAGAAGAGAGTACAGGACACAAGGAAAGGGAGAAACCTGACGTATCCTTCACAGATTTCCAAGTTGACAGCTACAAAGGAGGAGGCGCCGGAGATCAGTGGAATTTCAGCATCCCTGACCATCGGCAATGGAGAGATTGGGACCTCCCAGCTACCTGGTGACACAATTAAATATCAGCGACTCACATGTCATACAACACAGTCCCGTTGACTCGATCTCAGCAGCGAGTGAAATATGATCATCTTCATAATGGTAAGTTGCAACATTTTTACCTGTCCGGTACTAATTCATGTCTTTTCTCTCCGACAGGACCTTCACATTTACATCAGCAGTTGGTGAACCTCCAAGATGACGAATCCTCAGAGGAGCTGATTCCTTCTAAGGGTACAACGTCACAGGACTCATACATTCCACGCACCAGCGCAGATACTCGCACTTCGGTGGGTCCATTAAGGCAGTTAGTTGGGATTTCACCTGGTGAGTCACAATTCACAAGTGAACAACAGCAGACAGTGGTGGCAGGGATAGCAGTGAAGAGTTCGCATTGGAGGGCGCCGCCTTCTTCAAGCTCTGCTCAGCTGGACACAGATTCTGTACTCCGGAGGCCATCGATGAAAAGGATAATTATTATGGGGCAGCAGAAAACCTGTGACTTAATGGCTGGCCTTCCACACACGCTGTCCACAATTGCAGGAAGAATGGAGGAGTCCAGCTCAAGCATGATTGGGTTGATGTTGCAAGAATTGCGAAGACGTCTTCTTCCATAAATAGATTGACCATCAATCGCGGCTATCAAATGAGTTCATGCTGGCCTTGAACATGACTGTACACTATGAATGCAAACATATCTGGCGCCTTAAATAGAATGACAGATACCTTAGCCTTGGCCTTACAGCGCGTCACTGATCTGCACCAAACTGCTCACCACCACACTGGTAGGAGTGAAGTACGGCTGGCCCATGAGAGGGATGATGGCGAAAGGGGACATTGGAAGTGGGAACTCCACTCAAAGTGCTCCCACTTCTCACCCGTTGCTCCACCACCCCGACCCCCCGCCCCACAGTCAGTACCCAACTTGCCCAATGGCCGAGTCTGCCTTGCACAGGTGCAGGTGGAGCAGTATTTGTCGGGGCCTTCAGGGGCTCCAAAACACAAAGGACGTCAGCCAAGAGCATCTCAGCAGTCAGAGCAGGAATCTGAACAGTCTGCCTCTACCTCTGCTGAAGACACAGGGGTTGCACCACATAGGAGCAGTAGGAAAAGGATGAGTAAAACTTTGCAGTTGCACAAAGGTATGCACATGGGGGTTTGAGAAAATGTTATGTTGTTAAGTCTCCGTTATTTATTACAATCACATAAAATTTATTACTTTGCACCACTTTTCTGTGTTGCCCATTGTTGGTTGCCTTTTCAGTTACTTGTTGATGAATGGGAAGGACACATTTAGAAACAATAATCAAGAAAAAAATTAACGGGCACTTGGAGAGATTAAGCTAATTAAGGAGAGCCAACACAGCTTTGTAAAAGGCACATCGTGTTTTGACTAATCTAATTGAATTTTTTGATGAAGTAACAGAGAGGATTGATGAAGGGAATGCAATGGATGTTGTCTAGATGGATTTTCGGAAGGCGTTTGACAAAGTACCACATAAAGGTTGGTTAACAAAATTGTGGCTCATGGAATAGGTGGGTCAGTGGCAGCTTGGATAAGGAATTGGCTTAAGGACAGAAAACAGCAAGTTGTGGTAAATGGCTGTATTTCAGACTGAGGATGGTAGACAGTGGTGTTCCCAAGGGTCAGTGCTGGGGCCACTGCTTTTTTTGATATATATATATAAATGACCTGGATATTGGAATTACAGAGTAGAATTTCTAAATTTGCCGATGACACCAAACTTGGGGGGTGTGGCAAACAGTGATGATGATACCAATCGACTGCAACAGGACATAGAAAGGCTAACAGAATGGGCAGACAAGTGGCAGATGGAATTTAATACAGAGAAGTGTGAGGTGATGCATTTTGGCAGAAGGAGAGGCAATATACACTTAATGGCACAGTTTTAAAGAGTGTGCAGGGACAGAGGGACCTGGGAATTAATGTGCATAGGTCCCTGAAGGTGGCCAGGACATATTGAGGAGTGGTTAACAAAGCATATGGGATCTTGGGTTTCATGAATAGAGGTATTGAGTGCAAAAGTAGAGAAGTTATGCTGAACCATTATAAAGCGCTGGTTAGGCCACAACTGGAGTATTGCGTCCAGTTCTGGTCACACACTTTAGGAAGGATGTGAAGGCTCTTGAGAGGATGCAGAGGAGATTACCAGAATGGTTCTGGGGATTGGCCTAAGGACAGAAAACAGCGCTCCAATCACCTCCATGGGCTTTGCAGTCGGAGGCGATAATTAGCGCCAGGCGCTAAACTTTGCAGCTGGCCAATAATTGGAGAAGCTGGATTTGTTTTCATTAGAGCAAAGAAAGTTGGGGGTGATTTGATAGAGGTGTACAAGATTATGATGGGTTGGATAGGCTAGACAGGGAAAGGCTGTTCCCACTAATTGATGGTACAAGGACTAGGGGACATAGATTTAAGGTTTTGGGCAAGAGATACAGGGGGGGCGTGAAGAAGAAACACTTTTTTACACAGCGAGTGGTGATGACCGGAATTTGCTGCCAACGGAAGTGGTGGAAGCGGAGACACTCGGGGAAAATTCAGTATTGCCCCATTTGGGGCGCAATTTATCGGCCGGCGCAAAGATTAGCGTCTGGCGCTAATTATCGCCTCCGACTGCAAACTTGGCTTTTATCGCCCCTGGAGGTGATTGGAGCGCTAAATCAGGCGCTTCACACCTGTCTTAAGGCGCAAAGGCCGAGGAGCGAGGCGCTACCTCAGAGCGCTGGCGAAGCTCATGTGATGATCAGTCAGCAATGGACAGAGACACACTGGCGCCGGCCAGTTCTTAAAGGGAAGGGTTGATCTTGCTCTCCATCCACATCCTGCCTCATTGCAGCCTTGAATCTCGGCCTGGAGAGACCTGTACATCAAATCTGCTGGAAAGAACAATGGAGAGAAACAGGAAAGAGCTCAGAGTGCAGCCCCCACAGTCTCTTCTAAATAGATGCAAGGAAGAGCAAATCAAAATGAACCTGCAAAGTGTTGCTCAGTACCCAAAACTCCTTCACACAGTGTTGATTTTCTCCAGAAGCCTCTCTCTCTCGCTCTCAGAATGCGTGGTGCAAAAATGTCGTGACAAAAAAAGGCAGGAAGCAGTTGCCTTTAAATAGTGCTCCCCCAGTCCCGTCCCGACTGCAAAACGCTCCCCTCAACCTGTCATTGCTAGCGGCAGGCGGTAAGGCAGGGGGCGCCACTCAATATCCGGTCCAGGGAGCTACCGGGGCGTTGCACGCACGACTGACATCACGATCTGCGGGCGCAGGAGATCGTGGCGGTTAGTGTTTAGCGCTGCCGCAAAATGTCTGGTCAATTTGCGAGCGGCGCAAACATCGCCGCGCCCGGGCGTTAGTTGCGTTGCACCCCATTAGCGCCCTCTTAGGGCACTAATGGGAGGCGCAACGCAACCGAATTTTTCCCCCATGATTCTACTCTATGACATGAATTGATGGAGACCAATGAAGGGATGTGCAATGTGTGGATGGTTGGGTTGCAGATGGTTGAGTGTCAGCTGTGACTCAGTTGTAGCACTCTTACCTCTGAGTCAGAAGGTTGTGGGTTCAGTGTCCCATGCCAGAGACTTTAACACAAAAATCTAGGGTAACCTGACACTCTAATGCAGTACTGAGGGAGTGCTACACTGTTGAGTGGCCATCTTTCGAATAAGACGTTAAACTGAGGTGGAGTAAAAGATCCCATGGCACTATTTTGAAGAAGAGCAGGGGAGTTATCCCCGTTGTCCTAGCAATACGGAAGTGGTAACAGGGTACTTCGAAATCATAATATGATTAGGCAGAGTCACATGGTTTTATGAAGGGTAAATCGTGTTTTGACAAATTTATTAGAGTTTTTAGAAGATGTAACTAGCAGGGTAGATAAAGTGGAACCAGTGGATGTAGTATATTTGGATTTCCAAAGGAAGGTGCCACATTAAAGGTTATTAAGCAAGATAAGGGCACATGGGGTGGGGGTAAGGTATTCTCATGGATTAAGGATTGGTTAACAGACAGAAAACTATTTAGAATCTATACTAATGACTTAGATGAAGGGACCGAGTGCAATGTATCCAAGTTGCTGATGATCCAAAGCTAGGTGGAAATGTAAGATGTGAGGAAGACACAAAGAGCCTGCAAAGGGATATAGACAGGTTAAGTGAGTGGGCAATAAGGTGGCAGATGGAGTATAAGGTAGGGAAATGTGAGGTTATTCACTTTGGTAGGAAGAATAGAGAAACAGAATTTTTTTTAAATGGTGAGAAAACTTTTAAATGTTTGTGTTCAGAGAGATTTGGGTGTCCTAGAGCGGGAGTCCAGACAGCTGTGTTGCCTGCCGTGAAGGGTTCGGGACATCTGCTCTGGGCTGGCGAGGAACTGCAGTGGAGGGGAGGAGCCAGTGGTCGCGGTCCATGTAGGTACCAATGACATCGGTAGAACTAGGAAGAGGTTCTGCTGAGAGAGTATGAGCAGCTAGGGGCTAAATTAAAAAGCTGAACCTCAAGGGTAATAATGTTTGCATTATTACCTGAGCCACGAGCAAATTGGCATAGGGTAAATAAAATTAGAGAGATGAATGCGTGGCTCAAAGACTGGTGTGGCAGAAATAGGTTTCGATTCCTGGGGCACTGGCACCAGTACTGGGGAAAGTGGGATCTGTATCGTTGGGACGGTCTTCACCTGAACCGTGCTGGGACCAGTGTTCTGGCGAGTCATATAACTAGGGCGGTAGAGAGGTCTTTAAACTAAATAGTGGGGGCAACGGATCAAATTGGGAAGATGTGGTAAATCAAAAAGTAGAGACAAGGCAATAGAGAAAGGTATTAATATGGGAAATGATAAACAGACCGTGACAGGAAGGGATAGAGAGAACAAATCTAAGAGTAAATCAACAGATAAGGCTAGAGGTTACAAAAATAATAAAAGAACAAAACTAAAGGCTCTGCATCTGAATGCACGTAGCTTCGAAACAAAACAGATGAACTGATAGCGCAAATAGAAATAAATAAGTACGATCTGATAGCCATACAGAAACATAGCTGCAGGATGACATAGATTGGGACCTGAATATTGAAGGGTACATGACATTTAGGAAGGACAGGAAGCTAGGAAAAGGTGGAGGGGTGGCTCTGTTAATAATGACGGTATTAGCACAATAAAGAGGGATGACCTAAGTTCAGGAAACCAGGATGTAGAAGCAGTTTGGGTAGAGATGGGAAATGATAAAGGCAACAAGTCACTTGTGGGAGTGGTGTACAGGCCCCCTAACAGTAACCACATGGTAGGATGGAGTATAAAGGAAGAAATAATGGAAGCTTGTCAGAAAGGTACGGCAATAATCATGGGGGATTTAATCTACATATAGACTGGAAAAATCAGATGGGCAAAGGTAGCCTAGATGTGGAATTCATAGAATGTTTTTGGGATAGTTTCTTAGAACAGTACGTTCTGGAGCCAACCAGATAGACCTGGTATTGTGCAACAAGATAGGATTAATTAATGACCTCATGTGAAGGCGCCCCTCGGTAGCAGCGATCATAATATGATTGAATTTTACATTCAGTTTGAGGAGAGAGAAGAGTGGGTCCAAGACTAGTATTTTAAACTTAAATAAGGGCAATTATGAGGGCATGAAAGCAGAGCTACCTAAAGTGAACTGGCAAATTAGGTTAAGGGATAGGTCAATAGAGTTGCAGTGGCAGACATTTAAGGCGATATTTCAGAATACACAGAATATATATATTCCAACGAGAAAGAAAAATTCCAAGGGGAGGACCCACCATCCGTGGTTAACTAAAAAGTTAAAGATAGTATCAAACTTAAAGAAAAAGCATATAATTGCGCAAAGATGGCTGGCAGGTCAGAAGATTGGACAGAATATAAAAAACAGCAAAGAATGACTAAAAGATTAATAAGGAGAGAAAAATTAGAGTACGAGAGAAAGCTAGCTAGAAATATAAAATCAGATAGTAAGAGTTCCTATAGATATTTTAAAAAGAAAAGTGTTAACAAAGTGAGCATTGGTCCTATAGAAAGTGAGTCTGGGGAATTAATAATGGAAAATAAGGAGATGGCCGTTGAATAAACAGGTATTTTGCATCGGTCTTCACTATAGAGGATACAAGTAACATCCCAGAAATAGCTGTAAATCAGGAAATGGAAGGGAGGGAGGAACTCAAGAAAATTACAATCACCAGGGAAGTGGTACTGAGCAAATTGTTGGAGCTGCGGGCTGACAAGTCCCCAGGTCCTGATGGACTCATACTAGGGTCTTAAAAGAAGTGGCTAGTGAGATAGTTGATGCGTTGGTATTAATTTCCCAAAATTCCCTAGATTCGGGGAAGGTTCCATTAGATTGGAAAATAGCGAATGTGACTCCTTTATTCAAAAAGGGAGGGAGACAGAAAGCAGGAAACTACAGGCTAGTTAGCTTAACATCTGTCATAGGGAAGATGTTAGAAGCTATTATTAAAGACGTTATAGCAGGGCACTTAGAAAGTTCAAAGTAATCAGGCAGAGTCAACATGGTTTTGTGCAAGGGAAATCATGTTTAACCAATTTATTGGAGTTCTTTGAGGAGGTAACATGTGCTGTGGCTAAAGGGAACCGGTGGATGTACTGTACTTAGATTTCCAGAAGGTATTTAATAAGGTGCCACATCAAAGGTTATTACGGAAAATAAAAGCTCATGGTGTAGTGGGTAACATATTGGCATGGATAGAAGATTGGCTAGCTAACAGGAAACAGAGAGTAGGCATAAATGGGTCATTTTCTGATTGGCAAGATGTAATGAGTGGTGTGCCACAGGGATCAGTGCTGGGGCCTCAACTTTTTACAATTTACATAAATGACTTGGATGAAGGGACCGAAGGTGTGGTTGCTAATTTGCTGATGACACAAAGATAGGCAAGAAAGTAAATTGTGAAGAGGACATAAGGAGGCTACAAAGGGATACAGATAGGTTAATTGAGTGGGCAAAAATCTGGCAAATGGAGTATAATGTAGGAAAATGTGAAATTGTCCATTTTGGCAGGAAGAATAAAAAAGAAGCATATTATCTAAATGGTGAGAGATTGCAGAGCTCTGAGATGCAGAGGGATCTGGGTGTCCTAGTGCATGAATCACAAAAGGTTACTATGCAGGTACAGCAAGTAATAGGAAAGCTAACATAATGTTATTGTTTATTGCGAGGGGAATTGAATACAAAAGTAGGGAGGTTATGCTTCAGTTATACAGGGCATTGGTGAGACCACATCTGGAGTACTGTGTACAGTATTGGTCTCCTTATTTAAGGAAGGATGTAAATGCATTGGAAGCAGTTCAGAGAAGGTTTACTAGACTAATACCTGGAATGGGCGGGTTGTTTTATGAGCAAAGGTTGGACAGGCTAGGCTTGTATCCGCTGGAGTTTAGAAGAGCAAGAGGTGACTTGATTGAAACATATAAGATCCTGAGGGGTCTGGACAGGATGGATGTGGAGAGGATGTTTCCTCTTGTGGAAGAATCTAGAACTAGGGGTCACTGTTTAAAATAAGGGGCCGCCCATTTAGACAGAGATGAGGAGAATTTTTTTCTCACAGAGGGTCGTGAGTCTTTGGAACTCTCTTTCCTCAGAGGGCGGTGGAAGCAGAGTCTTTTAATATTTTTAAGGCAGAGGTAGATAGATTCTTGATATGCAAAGTGGGTGAAAGGTTATCGGGGGTAGGTGGGAGTGTGGAGTAATCAGATCAGCCATGATCTTATTGAATGGCGGAGCAGGCTCGAGGGGCCGAGTGGCCTACTCCTGCTCCTAAGTCGTATGTTCATAGTACAAGAAACACAGAGAGTTAGCATGCAGGTACAGCAAGCAATTAGGAAAGCAAATGGTATGTTGGCCTTTATTGCAAGGGGGTTGGAGTACAAGAGTAAGGAAGTCTTGCTACAATTGTACAGGGCTCTGGTGAGTTTTGGTCTCCTTATTTAAGGAAGGATATACTTGCCTTAGAGGCGGTGCTCGAAGGTTCACTAGATTGATCCCTGGAATGAGAGGGTTGTCCTATGAGGAGAGATTGAGTAGATTGGGCCTATACTCTCTGGAGTTTAGAAGAATGAGAGGTGATCTCATTGAAACATACAAGATTCTGAAGGGGATTGACAGGGTAGATGCTGAGAGATTGTTTCCTCTGGCTGGAGGTCTAGAACTAGGGGCATAATCTCAGGATAAGGGGTCGGCCTTTTAAGTCTGAGAGGAGGAGGAATTTCTTCACTCAATGGGTTGTGAATCTTTGGAATTCTCTGCCCCAAAGTGCTGTGGATGCTCAGTCATTGAGTATATTCAAGGCGAGATAGATAGATTTTTGGACTCCAGAGGAATTAAGGAATATGGGGATAGGGCAGGAGGTGGAGTTGAGGTCAAGATCAGCCATGATCTTATTGAATGGCGCAGTAGGCTCAAGGGGCCAGATGGCCTACTCCTGCTTCTAATTCTTATGTTCTTATGTTAATATTTATCCTTCAATCAACATCACAAAAACAGATTATCTGGTCATTGTCACATTGCTGTTGTGGGAGCTTGCTCTGCGCAAATTGGCTGCCGCATATCCTACTTTACAACAGTGACTACACTTCAAAAGTACTTCATTGGCTGTACAGCACATTGGGGCGTCCTGAGGTTGTGAAAGGCGTTATCTAAATGCAAGTCTTTCTTTCTTTTACAGGACTGATTTGTGTCAGTGGGATTGGGGGTGAAGGGCAGAGTGGCCGTTGGATGTGATTGTTACATTGGTCCAGTGATAGTGACTAACTGAACCATGCAGCTATAAAGGAATCCCTGGCATCCCGGGCAGCAATGTGAACAGCTGACGCTGTGTTGGGGCTGTCATCTTCATCCTCTGCCTCCTCCTCGTTATTGGATACATCCGCAGATGATGTGCGCTCTGCGGCTTGTTCCTCCTGCAGCTCCAATCCTCGCTGCTGCACAATGTTACAGCAAACCACAACCATTCTGGAGACCCTGGCTGGTGTGTACCGAAGGGTGCCTCCTGATCTGTCCAGGCACCTGAAGCCCATCTTGAGCATGACAATCGCTTGCTTAATGACACATCTGCTGGTCATATGGTTGTACCGCTCTTGGGCTTCATTGGTGAGGTTTCTCACCGGTGTCATCAGCCAAGTTTGAAGGGGGGACCCTTTGTCTCTAGCAGCCGCCCCTGAAGTCTGTTTGCAGGTCCAACGAGGTCGGGGAGCGTGGACTGCCGCAGGATGAAAGCATCCCAGCAGCTCCCTGGGAATCTGCCGCACACCCTGCATAAGCTTTTTCTTGTGGTTGCACACCAACTGAACACTGATGGAATGAAATCCCTTGCGGTTTACGAATACGCCTGGTCGATTTGGGGGTTACATGCACCTGCCAAACGCGCCTGATTTAAACCAGAAGTCAGTGCGTTGGAGGCGGCTTCCGGACGCGCTGACATTTTCGCTGAATTTAACCCCCCACCCACATCTAAATCCACATGCTCTTCAATGTTAAAATTTCCCCCAATGTGTGTCTGTAAAGTTTTAACAGTGGTTGTAAGTAACCATTTGCTAATACACTCAACATTATACAAATCTACTGAAGTGTTATTGAAAGTTGATTCTGGGTGTAGTACTTTGTGCAGATATTGTTCTATGTTTGCAACATCCAAAACTAGCACATATCTGAATAATGAATCTGTCCCCCAATAAGCATTCACCTCTCCAGTAAATCCAAACTGAAAAAAACAACTTGGCATTAATGCACGCTTTTATGCTAAGCCTGCTATTTTGCAATTGACATTAAACTACTGACATTCAGAAGCTAGCTCCTTAAAAGTGGTTGAGTTCATTAACTTATTTTCAACAGGATGTTTCAACTGTAGTAATTGGCTCTACAATCAGCTCTTGCTATCATGACAGTCACTGTGAAATAAACTTTTCTTCCAAACAAGTTGGCAGAGTGTTTTTTTTTTCAAGTGCAATGGGCACACAATTCAATGTTAATATGAAGTGCTTTGAGCACTGAGAATCAGCTGCACTTCATACTTCAGCTCAGCATTGGGAAAACTGAAAACATGCTAAACAGCTCTATGATTTGATTACTAATCACGTCTCTTTAAAGAGGGATAGTTATCATGCCATTTTGACACCGAATTCAAGTCTTTTCAGTGTGAATATCAAAATGATCGTTTTGTCTGTGTTCCCACAATATCCAGGAGAGGGTGCACTTGTCCCATGTAGTGACCGAGGATGTCCGTGAGAAAATGTCTAATCCTTCAATTGAAACAGACTTGGAAAATAAATACAAATGAGCATTTTATGTAATAAATTACCCTTTATTGGCGTGAACAAAATGGAAGCTGGTTGGATTGTGCTATCTTTTGTATCTTTTACAGATTATTTCCAGACTTCTATTTTTGTATTGTGTGGTTAAGATATAAGGGGTGACCTGCGGCTCTGTGCTTAGCCTGGGTGCTAGTGCGAGGTTAGGCCTTGTTGCCTGTTCTGGTCTCCAGCCAGCCTGGTAACACTAGACACCTGTGTGAGTTCGACCCACTCGCCCTTACGGTTCTGACACTGGACTTAGGTGTGCGAGAGCAACAATGCAGAGAAAACTCAGGTAGACCCGGTTGAATAGTGCGAAATGGAAAATCTTTATTGCATATTATTCAAGATTACGAGATACATGTCATAAGCACAGATTAATGACAGTACAATCTTACACACAGTTATGTAACTAATTTTAGGGAAACGAGGAGCGCACGACACATCGTAAAAGGGGGCACACATTACAATTATCCTTAAAACTTAAACCCTCCCCTATCAATACCTGTCCTAAACTAGATTTGTAGGATCGAGACTCATGCTCACCACTCGTGATAACTCAGAGAATTCCGAAAACTCTGCTCGGATGTTTTTACCGCAGCACCTGACTATCCACGTGTTGATCAGGGGTCTCTGTACCCCACTTGTTTACTCGTTTCTGCTCCGGCTAGCAGGCTGGACCGTCTGCTGTCATGAAGATCTGTGTTGTCCTCGGAGTTCCGATACTACTCAAAGAAGAGTCTTCCTGTGCCCTCACACCGGTTCGATAAAACTCGAAGAATGGTCTTCCTGGGCAAGGAAAGTGTTTATTCGACCTACAGGCGCGGTCGGGGCTTACTGACCGTGGCGATACGTATTGTCGTCTTCTTCTCTTCTCATCTCATCTCATCTCATCTCATCTCATCTCATCTCGGGGCTTCGGTTCCAACACCGTTTTACCGACTTCTCGGGATGGTGTGCCCGTTTCAAGGCCTCACAGCCCAGTTCTACACAGATCTTCGCGGCAAGCCACGGGTTGATCCGAGCGGATCAGAGTCCAGAGCCGTCAGGCAAGAGAATAAAAGTTCAATAGTCTTCCAGCGAGTCAAAACAGCAAGAGCAGCAAGAGGCAGAGGCAAGAGACAAGAGCAACAAGGGGCAGATGGACGGTTGTACCTTACAGTTAGAGTGCTGTAATTCCTCTTTTCCCGCCCAATCTTAATGTCTATCTTTTGTCAGGTTTTGGCGCTCAAACTTCTTGTATAGGGTGATCTCCGTTTCTAATGGGTTTCGGTGATACTGTAACTGTCTGAGTACCCGATAATACTTCTCCCATTGTGTAACCGGCTAGTAGTCTCCCTGGAGGGGTTTTGGGGCTTCCAAATGTTTTCTGTAACTACCCGCAAACGGCTCTCTCATCGTAGAGTCGTGGGGATTTTGCATATTAATGTCTTTGGATGGGTTCTTGATCGCTCGGTACAATAGCCCTTATTCGCACCTGGGAGACCGATTCCAGTATTTATGTATAAAATGCAAACCCATCATGTCTTGTCAATTATCTCAAATGTGCTGAGTCCTGTACGATCTTGCACAAATGTTTATTGGAACGCCATCTTGTCTGCTCATTGAAAGTCTAGAACGTTCTGCCACGAGGCGTGGCGGCCATTTTACAGGCTGTTTGTGTCCGCTTTTGAAAACCTGACAGCATTCTGCTGAAATAAAGCTGTTTGTACGAAACTTTATGTCTCCTTCTTATTTTATAGAATCGCGATAATTTTGCGAATTCTACAAAGATTCATATTGCAATTATCATCTCCTCTATGGTTACTTGCTTCGCTGTTCTATGCTGTAAGATACAGGTGGGTTTTACAAAGATATTGCTGAATATACAAAGCTACTTTTTGGTAGATAAAATGTCACATGTGGGCAGTGTTTTACTGAAAAGCAGTGCAATGTGCTCGTGCTGATACAGAGTTCACGGCAAACAAAATCCCTGCTTTGACTTTTGCAACACATTTGGCATCACTTAGACACGCTCAAAGTCTGGAGCCAGCATCGGATTTACCTGTTATTAGCTTAACTTCCTTACATGTGGACACCCAGTTAAAGTCGAATAACTTATCTACTACAAACACCTTGCATTTATATAGCGCCTTTAACATAGTGACACGTCGCAAGGCACTTCGCAGGAGTGTAATTGACACCGAGCCAAAGAAGGAGGCAGGAGGACAGGTGACCAAAAGCTTGGTCGAGGCTTTAAGGAGCATCGTAAAGGAGGAGAGTTGGTGCGGCGGAGAGGTTTAGGGAGGGATTTCCAGAGCTTAGAGTCACCTTTTACAGCATTCATGTGGATATGCGCATCTCCTTGATGCCATCCCCCTGTATAATAGTATCGCCCATTCCTCCTGCTCAAAATACTTTCTCTGAGGGTCCATTTACAATACAACTGCAGCGCTGTTACAAAGTTATTATTGCTTTCCACCACTGTTGCTGTTGTAAAAGCTGTTTCTGCGACTGAGCATTCCTAACGAGGAGTGATACTCACCAGGAAATACAAGTCAGAATATCATAGGCCCAAAGCCGGTGATTCCCACACCTGCACTCGAGGAGCGTCTGACTGCAGAATCAACCCTAAGATATAAATGCAGCCTGAATCCAGACTCAGGGCTCTAACTCCAAGCAGACCGAAGCAGCGAGACTCCCTGGAGATATCTCACTCTGCTTCACTTCAGAGTCAACTTTATCTGGAGCCAAGTGGGAATTATCCCCGCTCTCATGAGACAGGTCTGTCCCTCCAGGTGCCATTAGTTCACTAGATGGATGGTCAGTCAACAGTGCCTTGGAGTACTACAGACCTGCCTGGCTCTAGCATCAGATTTTTAAGTCTCTTGGAGGGTTGATCTAGTTCCAATCCTCCATCACTGGGAATGCCATCTCAATTTCAATGGATGGAAAATGGCCGACAGCATTCCCACGCTTTCCCACCGGCAACGCGTGCTTGGAAAATTGGTCCCAGTATCTCATCTTTCCCCTGGGTGTTCTGCAAGCTCTCAGACTTTAATTTTCTGTCTGATTTTCTTGCCTGTTTCTCTCATCGAGCTTCCATTTCACCATAGAGTCACAGAGAGCCATAGAGTTATACAGCACAGAAAGAGGCCCTTCAGCCATCGTGTCTGCGCCGGCCATCAAACCCTGTCTATTCTAATCCATTTTCCAAGCACTTGGTCCGTAGCCTTGTATGCCATGGCGTTTCAAGTGCTCATCTAAATGCTTCTTGAATGTTGTGAGGGTTCCTGCCTTTACACCCTTTCAGGCAGTGAGTTCCAGATTCCAACCACCCTCTGGGTGAAAAAGTTTTTCCTCAAATCCCTTCTAAACCTCCTGCCCCTTACCTTGAAACTATGCCCCTTGGTTATTGACCCCTCTACTCAGGGGAAAAAGTTTCTTTCTATCTACCCTATCTATGCCCTCATAATTTTGTACACCTCAATCAGGTCCCCCCTCAGCCTTCTCTGCTCTAAGGAAACAACCCCAGCCTGTCCGGTCTCTCTTCATAGCTGAAACGCTCCAGCCCAGGTAACATCCTGGTGAATCTTCTCTGCACCCTCTCCAATGCAATCACATCCTTCCTACAGTGTGGCGACCAGAACTGCGCACAGTATTCCAGCTGTGGCCTAACTAGCATTTTGTACAGCTCCATCATAACCTCCCTGCTCTATATTCTATGCCTCGGCTAATGAAGGCAAGTATCCCATATGCCTTCTTAACCACCTTATCTACCTGTCCTGCTGCCTTCAGGGATCTATGTACATGCACACCAAGGTCCCTCTGATCCTCTGTCCTTCCGAGGGTCCTACCATTCATTGTGTATTCCCTTGCCTTGTTAGTCCTCCCAAAATGCATCACCTCATACTTTTCAGGGTTAAATTCCATTTGCCACTGTTCTGCCCATCTGACCAACCCGTCTATATCGTCCTGTAGCCTGAGGCTTCCCTCCTCGCTAATTACCGCTCCACCAATTTTCGTATCATCTGCAAACTTACTGATCATACCTCCTACATTCATATCTAAATCATTAATGTACACTACAAACAGCAATGGACCCAGCACAATCCCTGCGGTACACCACTGGACACAGGCTTCCAGTCACAAAAACAACCTTCGACCATCACCCTCTGCCTCCTTCTACTAAGCCAATTTTGGATCCAATGTGCCAAATTGCCCTGGATCCCATGGGCTCTTAACTTCTTGACCAGTCTCCCATGCGGGACTTTGTCAAAAGCCTTACTGAAGTCCATGTAGACTACATCAACTGCACTACCCTCGTCCACACACCTAGACACCCCCTCAAAAAATTCAATCAAATTGGTTAGAATTGACCTCCCCCTGACAAAGCCATGCTGACTATCCTTGATTAATCTTGCCTCTCCAAGTGGAGACTAATTCTGTCCCTCAGATTTTTTCCAATAATTTCCCTACCACTGATGTTAGGCTCACTGGCCTGTAATACCTGGTTTATCCCTACTACCCTTCTTGAATAATGGTACTAAGTTAGCTGTTCTCCAGTCCTCTGGCACCTCCCCTGTGGCCAGAGAGGTTCTGAAAATTTGTGTCAGAGCCCCTGCAATCTCCTCCCTTGCCTCACACAGCAGCCTGGGATACATCTCGTCTGGGCCTGGGGATTTATCCACTTTTAAGCCTGCTAAAACCGCTAGTACCTCCTCCCTCTCAATACTAATTTGTTCAAGTATATCACAATCCCCCTGCCTGATTTCTATGGCTACATCGTCCTTCTCCATAGTGAACACAGATGCAAAATATTCGTTTAAAACCCCACCTACATCTTCTGGCTCTACACACAGTTTGCCACTTTGGTCCCTAATGGGCCCCATTCTTTCCCTGGTTATTCTCTTGCCCTTAATATACTTATAAAACACCTTGGGATTTTCCTTTATTTTGCCCGCCAGTGTTTTTCATGCCCCCTCTTCGCTCTCCTAATTTCTTTTTTAAGTACCCCCCTGCACTTTCTATACTCCTCTCGGGCTTCCACTGTTTTTAGTCCTTTGTATCTGCCAAAAGCCTCCCTTTTTTTCCTAATCCATTCTTGTATATCCCTTGACATTTAGGGTTCCCTGGACTTGTTGGTCCCCACCCTTGACCTTTACGGGAACATGTTGGCGCTGTACTCTCTCTATTTCCTTTCTGAATGACTCCCACTGCTCTGATGTGGATTTTCCTACAAGTAGCTGATCCCAGTCCATTTTGGCCAGATCCTGCCTTATCATATTAAAATCGGCCTTCCCCCAATTTAGAACCTTGATTTCCGGTCCATCTTTGTCCTTTTCCATGACTACCTAAATCTCACCGAATTATGGTCACTGTCATCAAAATGCTCTCCTACTGACACTTCTACCACTTGCCCGGCTACATTCCCTAGAATTAGGTCCAGTACCGCCCCCTCTCTTGTAGGACTTTCTACATGCTGGCTCAAAAAGCTCTCCTGGATGCACTTTAAGAATTCTGCACCCTCTAAGCCTTTCACACTCTGACTATCCCAGTTAATATTGGGGAAGTTGAAATCCCCTACTATTATTACCCTATTATTTCTACACTTCTCTGAGATTTGCCTACAATCTGTTCCTCTATCTCCCTCTGACTGTTTGGGGGCTATAGTACACTCCCAGAAAAGTGCTTGCCCCCTTTTTGTTTTTAAGTTCTACCCATATGGCCTCATTAGAGGAACCTGCTAAGATATCATCCTCCTTACTGCAGTAATTGACTCCTTGATTAATATTGCGACACCCCCTCCTCTTTTACACCCCTCTCTGTCTCGCCTGAAGATTCTCTACCCCGGAATATTGAGCTGCCAGTCCTGCCCCTCCCTCAACCATGTCTCTGTGATAGCAACAATATCATACTCCCATGTGTTCATCAACACCTTCAATTCATCTGCCTTACTCGCAAGACTCCTTGCATCAAAATAAATGCCATCCAGCCTTGCCATACTCCCTTGTGCCGTTACATATTTGCTCTGCCTTCCAGGCTGACTTGTTTTTTTCTTCTTTATTTGGCTGTGCATCACCCCCTACTATAGCTCCACTCCGTATCCCATCCCCCTGCCAAGTTAGTTTAATCCCCCCCCCCAACAGTACTAGCAAACCTCCCCGCAAGGATGTTGGTCTCGTTCCGGTTCAGGTGCAACCCATCCAACTTGTACAGGTCCCACCTTCCCCAGAAACAGACCCAGTGATACAGGAAACTAAAGCCCTCCCTCCTGCACCAACTCTTTAGCCACGCATTCATCTGCTCTATCTTCCTATTCCTATACTCACTAGCATGTGGCACCAGGAGTAATCCAGAGATTACAACCTTTGAATTCTTGTTGCAGGATCTCATCTCTCTTTCTACCTATGTCATTGGTACAATGTGAACCACGGCCTCTGACTGTTTGCCCTCCCCCTTCAGAATGCCCTGCAGCGTTCAGTGACATCCTTGACCCTGGCACCAGGGAGGCAACATACCATCCTGGAGTCACGTCTGCGACCGCAGAAACACCTGTCTGCACCCCTCACTATTGAATTTCCTACCACTATTGCCCTTCCACTCTTATTACTCCCCCCTTGTGCAGCTGAATCACCCACAGTGCCGTGAACTTGGCTCTGGCTGCACTCCCCAGAGGAACCGTCACTTTCACCGTTTTCCAACACAGAAAAACGGTTGTTGAGTGAGATGCACTCTGGGGCTTTCCTGACTACCTGCCTGCCCCCCTTCTTCTGACTAGTGGTCACCCATTCCCTCTCTGACTGCACTTTCTTAAGCTGCGGGGTGACCACGTCTAAAAACGTGCTATCCACGTAACTCTCAGCCTCGCAGATACACTGCAGTGCCTCCAGCTGACGCTCGAGCTCCGAAAACCGGATCTCAAGTTGGCCAAACCATTGGCACTTACTGCACATGTGATCATCCTGACTGCAAGAAGCGTCTGGGAATTCCCATATGCTGCAGGCCGTGCAACGCACGGGACTGAGGTCCCCTGCCATACTTTTAATTTAAAAACTCTTACCTCAAATTTAAACTCTCGGATTTTCGCTCTCCCAAACTACCTTAACTATGAACTACCTTAAAAGAAATAAACTTAAAATTGAAGAGAAAAAAAAAGCACTCACTAATCAGCTTCTTCCCCTGCGCCAGCGTCATTTTCTGTACTGTGACCACTCTCCATGTTGGAGGCCGTGTGTCTTTCCATGGCTTTTCACTGTCTTACTCAGCTATTCTTACATCCGTCTTGTCCTTCTAAAATCTTTTGAATTCATTTTTGTACAACACCCAGCAGTTTTCTACTTCTATGCTCAGCTTTTCAAAACCCTCTCTGGAAACTATGAAATCCAGTAACTGCCTCTCTGTGACAGAAGTCAACATTCCTGATTCTGGACTTCTACCTGTTACCTGAACCGCTGATTCATGCTCACTAACTAAACTATCTGGGAGCCTATGTGCTTTATATGTGGATGGTAACAATGCTCTAAGATGGCTGGAATTATATGCTGAATCTGCATAATGAAAACCTGTTATCCTTTCTTCCCACACCTCCTTCATTTTGTTCAGTCCTATAAAGGTGTTTGCTTGTCATAAACTCTCCAGCTGAAAACGTTCACAGATAGGCCTGCTGTGTATTTCCAGCATTGCCTGTTTATATTTCTGCTCGGTCATTTTCCGTTCGGAAAGAACATTGGGTGTGGGCAGGATTGAACTCAGCTGCGATGCTCTTTGTCGTCAAATTTTTTTCGACATTCACAGTCTAGGCTCGCACATGAAGAACAGTCAGTAGCGTGAAATACTCGAGAATTGTTGGCTCCTATAGAACCGAAGCGCACCATAAGTCAGCATCTCTAGGAGGGCAGGATAGAGAAAAAGACTAGAAATGAGGGTCAACTTCCTCTAGTCGACGAGGGAAAATTGGTAAGTCTTGTAAAGTTCTCTCACAGAGTCAATTGGGGACATGCTCCGTCGTCTGCAAGGTTTAATGACACAGCAAATAGCACATCCTTTGTTGTCTAGGAAGGATTTTAAAACTGTTTCCATTCAAAACATGCTATGGTGGCTCCACCTCGAGTCTTAAACTAAGGAAGTTGTGAAAATTCCACTCCGGCAATAATTCTGGGAATAGTTTTTTTTTAAATGGTGCATATAAAGCAGATCCAACAGCTGCAACAGCATCTGTATCTCCAAAATAAACACCAGTACAAGGTACACCTGGGTCGAATCAGGACAGGTCAGATGCTTACCCCTTGTAAAATAGCACTATATGTGCGCAGAGGTTAACAAGTCCTTGTAGACATACACATGGTTATATTATGTGTTTCATGCCATGGTATTAGACAAGAGATCTGTCTGCAGCTTTACCACCATTATAGATACCGTAAAAAAAAAATAGACCTACTAATCTAGTTGGAAGAGAATGCAAGTTGTGGGGAGGGGTAAAATTTGGGTTGCCATCTGCCCAATTTTGGGGAATTTCTAAGATGTAAAGTGAACCTTAAAAGACTACGGGCTAGAAATTGGGTACCTTAGCACCTCCCGTTAGCGCCTCCGGGGGGCGCTAACGACTTTTCGTCTGGGCGCGGCGCCGCTAACGACTCCCACTAAATTCAGCGGGAGTTTAGCGGCGGCGGTAACGGTAGCGACCCACTCCGCTGTGCAGGCAATGATGATGTCATCACCGTGCGCAGCATCCCGTTTTAGCTCCACCTGCAAAATCGGCTCGCGCCCCCTGAACCTGCGCCGGGCGATGACAGCGACCGATTCATGGGGCGGGAGCGGAGCGGCAGGAGGCTCGCGGGGCGCTAAGTAAAGAGGAGGTGGCGGGCGGGGGAAAATAAATCGTTCGACTTACTTGTCGCGGCCCGTTACGTCTTTGAACGCGGGGTCCGTGCCACGATCTGGCAGCCCGGCACTCCTCTTAAGTGCTGGGCTGCTGGCACAGCACCCCTGTGGTCCAGGTAGGGGCCAGCAGAGTTGTGGGCTTGGGCCCTCCCCTTTACTGAGGGGAAGAGCCCTTCCATGAGACAGCGCTACGAGGCCCAGTGCGTAGCGCTGCAGAACGCACCGCCCCAATATTCGGGGTTAGCGCTCTAAGAAGAAAGTGGAGTGCTTGAGGCGTTTTAAAACTGAATTTCGCGGTCGCCGACACTAAAGTTAGCGCCCAGGCGATGTTCGTGCCCCAAAATGGTCGATACCGAATTTTTCCCCCGTTACTTGTTTCCATTTACTGCTGTGTCTCATAATGTGCAGCTACAAATTTTTGAGGGGTTCTTAAGATTTTTGTTGAATTCTCATCACAGTAAAGTAAAATCTCAGCACTGAAGTCATGGTCTCAACCTTCAGTCCTGCCTCTATCATTTCCCTGTCTGGTTTTGGACTTGGCAACAACTTTGTAAACCTAGATGCAATCTCCGTGAGCCTAAACAGAGTGAGCATTCATCTCGGTCTTGTGGAGTGAATGGGTTCTATGTCAATATTGGTGCAACCCTGCGTCTATAACTAAGTACAGGAAGTTCTATGACTGTTTCCTCTGATCTGGAAATGTTTGTATGATTGACGGCTGCGGGCTGTGTGCTAAAGTAGCTGCTGAGTACGAGGCCCATGGTTTGAAGCACTGAAGTGTTTTCTAGTTTGTTACTGAATAACAAAAAAGCCATAGTTTAATTTCCCTTGTGAATCAGTGCAAGGGCATCGTTTGTAACATGGATATAATTGTGATATTGAAGATGGCATCGCTAAAGCAGATGATCTGGTCATTATCTCATTGCTGTCTGTGGGAGCTTGCTGTGCGCAAATTGGCTGCCGCGTTTCCTGCATTACAACAGTGACTATATTTCAAAAGAACTTCATTGGGTGTAAAGCGCTTTGGGATGTCATGGGTCGTGAAAGGCGCGATATAAATGCAAGTTATTTCCTTATTTTTTGACCAATTTTTCCAGGGCAATAAATACTGAAGACAGGCGATCTACTTTTACTGTGTTAATGGAGCCTTTTGACTGCCACCAAGCTTCGCAGTATCGTGAGGAGGCATCGTTGTTTCCAGACAGTCCCTGGACAATCACACACTAAAATAAATTTCCACCTTTGAATGCCAAACATCAACATCATGAATATTTAGATTTTACATCATCCAAAAGTCAAGAGTGAAACACAAAGTAATGAACACTCATACCTTTTTTCTGGGACTAAACATTTGTACTGTGATCGAAACAAAGGGCGGCGGGGCGGGGGAGAAGATGGATAACTGCTCAGACACTAAAGTAGTAGTCGAAGTTAATAGCCCCAATGTTTAAATGGGGCAGGTTCCGTGAGGGGGGGAGGGGGGGTGGAGTTTTCCCCGTATGCTGTGGCGTTTTTAACTCCACAACGTGCATCTTTTTTTTCTAGCAGTTTCCCCGCCCGGAAGCCAGCATGATTGACAGGCTTGGCTTCCTTTTGGGCAGGGAACACTCTGGAGGAGGCCGCAGCCCAGGGGCAGGTAGGGAGCCTGCAGCTGCATTTGTGTTAGCATGGGGGGGTACGGATCATGGAGGGGTGGTCCCTGATCACTGGGTGTGGGATCCGATTCGGGGGGGGGGGCAGTGGGCTCCGATACCCGATCCCCGATCCCGGGAGGGGTTTCTGATCCCTGATCCCGGGAGGGGGTCTGATCCCAGATCCTGGGAGGGGGTCCGACCCCGATCCGGGAGGGGGTCCGTTCCCGGGGGGAAGGGCTCTGATCCCCGATCCGGGGTAGGGTGGTCCTATCCCTGATCCCGGGAGGGTGTCCGATACAAGGGGGTGGGGGGCTTTGTGGGGGGAGGGGTCTGATGGGGGGGGGGTGGCAGGGAAGAAAGTAAGCTTGGTGGGCCAGGAGGAAGCACTACTGCTCCTC
Source organism: Squalus acanthias (assembly GCA_030390025.1). Classification (NCBI taxonomy): domain Eukaryota; kingdom Metazoa; phylum Chordata; class Chondrichthyes; order Squaliformes; family Squalidae; genus Squalus; species Squalus acanthias. The sequence continues at coordinate 21,902 of JASTWF010001984.1, read as the reverse complement.
TTGGCCCACAAGCAGTACTGTAAAGAAACTTATCTTTTCCACGAAGCTGCCCTTGCCTTCCTTCAACTGCCAGGTTTCCCGAGGCCTGGGAAACCTGCCCGGCCAGGGTTAAACCCCAATACACCTGTTTTTTGTAGTTAAAATTACCCCCAATATCTCTGCTACATCTGATCCTTAAGTGGAATGAATTCAGTCACTCCAGATATGGTGAAAATACCGAATTGCTCAACTCTTTACAAAAACGTAGGAATGGGAACCAGGTCTTTTTAGACAAGTCCTTTCTCCATTTCAATGCATATCTAAACTTATTTTTCCATTTCTAAATTCTCTCTGTGTTTGAATCTAGGTGGGTATTGAGAATTTCCATTCAGTGTTTTATATTTTCTTATTATGACTGGCAGGAATCAGTCAAATTAGCCCCGGTTGTCTGAACATTTATGGTGAAAGGGAATCTGAGGAGACAACCAAGTGTTTTGCTGGCAGATGGGTTTGCGTTCCTGAATGTTATAATTTTGAGAAGATTTCTGACCAAACATAACTTGGAGCAGTGTGGAGTTTGTGGTTCTAAACTCTCCCCCTTGTAGCAGCCATTTCACACAGTTTGAAGATTCTTTTTTATCAACTCGCACTTACACAAGTCACATTGGTTTTGTTAGAGAGATTGTGGGTGTCTATTCCCAAATCTCTTCTCAATCTCCACAGTGTAGATTGTTTTATCATGTGTGATGTCCATTAAATGTCAATATGTTTGGATTTTGAAAGGTAAGTAACAATGCATTTGCACACTGCATGCACTACACTAAACATCTGTGGTGTAAATGCAGAGTAAGACCCAACCTGGCTCATGAGCAAAGCCGACTCCTTCAATCGACTTCACATCAGTGTCATGTCAGGCCCTGAGTGTAGGAAAAGCAGCAGCAAATTTGCGCACAGCAAGCTCCCGCAAATAGCAATGTGATAATGACCTGACAATCTGTTTAGTGATGTTGATTGCGGGATAAATATTGGACAGCAGGGATAACTCCTCTGCTCTTCTTTGAAATAGTGCCATGGGATCTTTTATATCCACCTGAGAGTGAAGACGGGGCCTCAGTTTAACGTCTCATCCAAAAGATGGCACTTCCAACAGTGCAGCTCTCCCTCAGTATTGCACTGGGGTGTCAGCACAGATTTTGTGCTCAAGTCTCTGGAGTGGGGCTTGAACCCACAACCTTTTGACTCAGAGGTGAGAGTGCCATCACTGAGCTACAGCTGACACCTTAACTGTATGCTAGGACGCTATGTAACTTATAATAACATGCCCTAACAATAATCCCTTTCCCATCTAACTCCTATAAACAAAAGCCATGGGTCTACTATATTATTTTCCAGTCGCAGGCTTCTTGAATAATAGCTAAAAGCTCCAGGCTTATTTTGATAATGACTTTCTATTGCAGCTTCATCCCACACATGTTCCAAGCTTTCTGCATTAACACTTCAGAGTTTTCAAAGAACAGTCTACGGATTTCTACCACGAGGCTCAATGACTCGCTGTGAGATGTCTTCAGCTTCCCCTGTTATGAAGCTACATTACTTACCAACAGATGCTCCAAGATTACTGCTCTGAAGCTCCAGGGCTAGCCAGTGTCATATTGCAGAACTCTTCGACCAATGCTGCACAACCTCACACTCAATTGACGCTCTAGGCTTCTGAGATGGATGTTCTTATTAGGCCACACACTCGATTGAACACAAAGGCTCCCAACCGCATACACGCAGAGAAATTGCCATTTTGTTCTTGTAGGATCACAGCAGTAATCTCATGGGATTGTTGTGGGAAAATATCAAAATTTGGTCTGATTTGTTTTCCTCATAAAGTGATAGAATTTACTTAAGACAAAATTTAGTTTGCAGCCGGACCAGCCAAAATTTAGAGTCAAATTCTAGAATTATCTTTGGCATGATTTGTGCTTATCCCTGAAATTGTTTTCTGTCATTTGACAGGATTCACCTGCAGTGCAAGTTATGCTGAAGTTATTACTTTATGTTTAAGGTTAACATCATTTTTTTTTGGAGGGGCCATGGGATAGAAAAAAAAGAGCTAGAAATTCAATACCTTAGTGCTTCCCGCTAGCACCCGTGCGGGCTTATCGTCCGGGTGCGGCGATTCCAAAGTCGCCCGCGAAATTCAGTCGGCATTTAACGCCGGCGATAACACTTAGCACCAGGCCCTCTAGCGCCGCTCAGTCCGTGACGTCAATGAGTGTGCAACGCCCCGTTAGCGCCCCGGATGCAAAATTCAGTCGCTTCCCCTGACTTACCGTCTGGCACTGAGAACGACAGAAATAGCAGGCGTTGATACCTGGGATTGCCGCTCCCGGGGTCCTATTTAAAGGGATCACTTACCGGTTCATTGGGAGGTCAGATTCATTGCTGGCTTGTCAGATAGCGTTTTGGCTGCGTTCACATTTTCTCCATTTTTGCTTTGTTGCTGCTCTAACAGTTTCTTCACTTGTATTGAACCCATTTCTCTTATCTGGAAGGAGGAAAGCATGCCAGGGGATCTCAGAGATGCCGTAATTGTGACCATCTTCAAGAAAGGTGACAAGTCCGATTGCGGTAAATACAGAGGAGTTTTCCTGCTGTCTACCACAGGGAAAGTCATCACAAGAATCCTCCTCAATCATCTTCTCCCAGTGGCTGAAGAGCTCCTCCCAGAGTCGCAATGCGGATTCCACCCACTAAGGGGCACAATGGATATGATCTTCACCATGCGTCAATTACAAGAAAAATGCAGGGAACAGCACCAACCGCTGTACATGGCCTTCTTTGACCTCACAAAGGCCTTCAAGACTGTCAACCGTGAGGGATTATGGAGTGTCCTCCTCAAATTCAGTTGCCCTCAAAAGTTCGTCACCATCATCCGCCTGCTTCATGACAACATGCAAGCCGTGATCCTGACCAACAGTTCTACCACAGACCCAATTCACGTACGGACTGGGGTCAAGCAAGGCTGTGTCATCGCACCAACGCTCTTCTCGATCTTCCTTGCTGCAATGCTCCATCTCACCCTCAGTAAGCTCCCTGCTGGAGTGGAGCTAATTTACAGAACCAACGGGAAACTGTTCAACCTCCGTCACCTCCAGTCCAGATCCAAGGTCGTCCCATCCTCTGTCGGCAAATTACAGTATACAGACGACGCTTGCGTCTGCGCACACTCGGAGGTCGAACTCCAAACCATCGTCAACACCTTCACCGAAGCGTATGAGAGCATGGGCCTTACACTAAATATCCGTAAGACAAAGGTCCTCTACCAACCTGCCCCCGCCACACAGTACTGCCCCCCAATTATCAAAATCCACGAAGAGGCCTCGGACAACGTGGACCACTTTCCATACCTCGGGAGCCTACTGTCAACAAGGGCAGACGTCGATGATGAAGTCCAACACCGCCTTCAGTGTGCCAGTGCAGCCTTCGGTCACCTGAGGAAGAGACATGGACCATGTACAGCAGGCACCTCAAAGCATTGGATAGGTACCACCAATGCTGCCTCCGCAAGATCCTGCAAATCCATTGACAGGATAGGCGCACCAACATCAGTGTTCTCACTCAAGCCAACATCCCCAGCATCGAAGCTTTGACCACGCTCGATCAGCTCCGATGGACGGGGCCACATCGTCCGCATGCCCAATACGAGACTCCTAAACAAGCGCTCTACTCGGAGCTCCGACACAGCAAGAGAACTCCAGGTGGGCAGAGGAAACGCTTCAAGGACACCCTCAAAGCCTCCTTGAAAAAGTGCAACATCCCCACCGACACCTGGGAATCCCTGGCCCAAGACCGCACAAAGTGGAGGAGAAGCATTCGGGAAGGCGCCGAACACCTCGAGTCTCTTCGCCGGGAGAAAGCGGAAGCCAAGCACAAGCAGCGCAAGGAGCGCACGTCAACCCAAGCACCCCACCCACCCGCCCCTTCAACCTCCGTCTGCCCCACCTGTGAAAGAGACTGTAGGTCCCGCATTGGACTCATCAGTCACCTGAGAACTCATTTTTAATGAGGAAGCAAGTCATCCTCGGTTCCGAGGGACTGCCTAAGAAGAAGAATTGGTCTGAACATTTCTGCATCCTCTGATCAGCCATTACTTCTTCGGTGAAGGCTTGCAGCTCCTTGCAGGCCCAGTTCACAAGCAGCAATGATCAGAGTGAGGCTGTGCAGCATGATTGAACCTCCCCTTTAAGAACTGGAAGGCGCCAGTCTGTCTGACGACTCTCTAATTGGCAGCGCCGGAACTTGATTAGCGTTCTGAAGGTAGCGCCCCGCTCTCTGAAGTTAGCGCCCAAAGAGAAGTGTGTAGCACTTGATTTAGCGCCCATGCGATGTTAGCGCCCCAAAATGGTCGATAACGAATTTTTCCACCTAAATGTTTGGAGAGGACTTTAGTCCAATATAGGTGAGTTTTATGGTGCTGATTATGTGACACAATCATCATCACATGATATAGAGCAGGGTTATCCAAACTGTGGATCACGCGACACTTGTGGCCACCAAACCGTGGGATTCTGGTCCCCAAAGTCCCGGTAATGCGGTCCCATTTGCGCTTATGTTTCTTATTCCCTGGTTAGTGGGCTTGGAGATTAGGAAAGAGTTGTTCTAATGTCGGTGCCTCATTTGGTGGATGAATTCTAAATTAGAACGTCAAGATCTGTTAGTACTGCAGCTTAAGAGATATGCAACTTAATGTAAGCATGGCTTTAAACTTTCTATGAGGCCCTCGAGTCTCCATGTAATGCACCTATGTGGCCCATAAAGGTCAAGAGCTTGGGCACTCTGATATAGTTCCAGTAAATTTAGATCTCTACAACTTTAGAAGAACTGGTATTGTCACCTTTTTAAAAACTTCTGGTTACAAAGATTGAGGATTAAATTCAACACCTCTTTTTGTTTATTTCTGGTTAATTTGATTAACACCTAAAGTTTTGAAGTTGGATAGATAATGATGTGATTCTTCAAGTGAGGAGTTAATGAACCAAATTGTGATGGCAGCTGAATTCGTATCAGTAGAGACAGCAGATAGTTTTACCACATGATTATTACCAGACATGATAATGCAGGCTAGGCCACAATATTAACTTAAGCAGTGTAACTACTACTGTGTGCTTTCCAATACAGGTTTGTCATGTTACTGGTGAATAAAACACCCCAATTTAGTCAATTATTCAGGAGCAAAGCTATTAATTTAATATTACTATCTATTTCAATATTTTAAAACCCAGTGCTATAAATCACAGTTGGACTGGGTTTTATGGCTGCTGACAGACTTAAGTTAGCACCTTTAGCGTCATGCGTTAATACTGATAGATTTCCTGTATAAAGTGAGTGCTTAAACCTGACTGCTGCGTTGTGAAGCAGTAAAAATGGGATTTTCCAGCATTGCTGTTAAACCCAATGAACCACTCTGGAGTACAACACTAACGTAATGGTCTAAATGGCTGTATTGCTTCACCAATCGATGGTCATCTCCCCCTGAGTTCCAGACAGTGATGTCTGGGGGCTATTCCACAGGTAGGAGAAGGAGTGCACAAGTTTTTGCCTCTGGTACTCAGCACAGACGTTTTGGACTGAAGCAGAATGATTATTCCCTTTAGGGACCCAAAACCACAGGCAGAACTTGGGAGGATGGAGCGAATTCCTGACTTTACATTAAGTCACACATTTTTTTTTTAGTTACATTATACAAAGCATTACAGTGTGGCAGTAGACGTGTGATTACTGGTAAGTTAGTGGATGATGTCTGGTCCCTTACAGTATGTTTCTGGCTCCAAACAAGACAACTTTGTCTGGGTAAACAGATGGTTTCTGACTGCAAAGATTTATCACCTGATTTTTAAGTGAGAAGCCAGTTCTAGGTCTCCTGATGACTTCCCGACTCTGTAAAAGATTTCTGACCTTTTCCTCATTATTTATTCAGAGGTAATGCTCAAAAAAACAGATGGAAGGGGATTCTGCTGAGCACATGACTCAAGGGTCCTTGCACTCAGTAATGAATATTCTGGTGCTTGGCATGAATCGTTACCTTTTGTACTTAATTACTGCAGCACTTTTTAATTAGACAGTGTCTCTCTCGCAGTTGTATTCACATAAGTGTGTACCGCACTCAGGTGAGACTCAAACATGAAATCTTCATTTAAATAATTATCATTATTCACCATTTGCAATGTAAGAGAAATCAAAATGGCTTCTTGTTGCTGAAACTGAAATAAAACTAAAATGAATAATGTTTTTGAAATGTTTTGTAAATCAGTGATATAACATAGTCAATAACGTATTCCTATGTTCCAAAATCTTCACTGATTTACAAAACACTTCAAAACACATTATTTCCCATTTTAGCAAGATGACAAAGGTGAAAGCAGCCATGAAACAAACAAGTGCACAAATTATACCAAATTAGGGTTTCGGGTTATCTGCAAAATGTTTAAATTGTCAACTTACCCAAGCCTTGAATTACCAGGTGTACGGTATGGTACGGTAGTCTACAGCGTGTGTCTACCTGACTTTCAGTTGTATTTTAATTTACTACCAATCAGTATGAATCAAATAGATCAGACCTTTTTTAAACACAATAATGAATTGTGAATGAATTGTGTTGCTTACCTGTAAGCAAATCTCCAGTCTAAATTGCAACACATGCATTTTATCTTTTTCCTGTTTGTATTTAATGCCCTCCTTTCCCAAGCTATAACCTTGTTCCTTTATTTCAGCCCTTTTGTTGCTTATAACTGGTTAATTTGAATTTCCTCCTTTACTCCAATTATTTCTTTTGTATGATATGCCTTTTGACAAATTCTTATTAATTTGCATATTAGCATGGTGTATTTCTACCTTCTCTACTTCCTCTTTCTGATTGATTTTATTTTCCCTACAACCCCCACCGCACTGCAGCCACGCACCCGACCCCGGCCCCGCCCCGCCGCCATCCTTCCTAATTTAAATTACTCTTCAATTCCCGATTTATCCATTTTGTGGAATCGCTGCCATCTTCCCAGAGCTGACAGCATTGCCCCAAAAATGGGAAACCCTCTGCCCAACACATCCGTCTGCCCTGGTTGAGCTCTCTCATCTTCCGATCAAGCACTGAGGGGGGGTGTATTTGGGGTGTGTAGTACCAGGTTGGGCGTCGGCTTTGGCGTGGGCGTTGTAGCAGAAGTTTGGGAGGATGGTGGCCTGGAGGGGAGGGGAAGGGAAGTGTGGAGGGGAGGAGTTGGGGTAAGGGTGGTGGGGATGTGAAAAGATAGAATGGTGAAAATATAGAGTTATGAAAAGATAGAGTGGTGAAAAGATAGAATGGTGAAAAGATAGAGTTATGAAAAGATAGGGTGGTGAAAGATAGAGTGGTGAAAAGATAGAGTGGTGAAAAGATAGAGTGGTGAAAAGATAGAGTGGTGAAAAGATAGAGTGGTGAAAAGATAGAGTGGTGAAAAGATAGAGTGGTGAATAGCTAGAGTGGTGAAGAGATAGAGTGTTGAAGAGATAGAGTGGTGAGAAGTTTGAATGGTGAAAGGATAGAGTGGTGACAAGATAGAGTGGTGAAAAGATGGAGTGGTGTAAAGATAGAGTGGTGAAATGATAGAATAATGAAAGATAGAGTGGTGTATAGATAGAATGGTGAAAAGATAGAATGGTGAAAAGATAGAGTGGTGAAAAGATAGAGTGGTGAAAGATAGAGTGGTGAAAAAGATAGAGTGGTGGTAAGATAGAGTGGTGAGAGATAGAGTGGTGAAAAGATAGATTGGTGAAAAAGATAGAGTGGTGAAAAAGATAGAGTGGTGAGAAGGTGGAGTGGTGTAAAGATAGAGTGGTGAAAGATAGAATGGTGAAAAGATAGAGTGGTGAGAGGATAGAGTGGTGAATAGATAGGGTGGTGAAAAGATAGAATGGTGAAAAGATTGAGTGGTGAAAAGATAGAATGGTGAAAAGATTGAGTGGTGAAAGATAGAGTGGTGAAAAGATAGAGTGGTGAAATGATAGAGTGGTGAAAAGATAGAGTGGTGAAAAGATAGAGTGGTGAAAGATAGAGTGGTGAAAAGATAGAGTGGTGAAAAGATAGAGTGGTGAAAGATAGAGTGGTGAAAGATAGAGTGGTGAAAGATAGAGTGGTGAAAAGATAGAGTGGTGAAAGATAGAGTGGTGAAAAGATAGAGTGGTGAAAAGATAGAGGGGTGAAAAGATAGAGTGGTGAAAAGATAGAGTGGTGAAAGATAGAGTGGTGAAAAGATAGAGTGGTTAAAAGATAGAGTGGTGAAAAGATAGAGTGGTGAAAGGATAGAGTGGTGAAAAGATAGAGTGGTGAAAAGATAGAGTGGTGAAAAGATAGAGTGGTGAAAAAGATAGAGTGGTGAAAGATAGAGTGGTGAAAAAGATAGAGTGGTGAAAAGATAGAGTGGTGAAAAGATAGAGTGGTGAAAAGATAGAGTGGTGAAAAGATAGAGTGGAGAAAAGATAGAGTAGTGAAAAGATAGAGTGGAGAAGGATAGAGTGGTGAAAAGATAGAGTGGTGAAAGATAGAGTGGTGAAAGATAGAGTGGTGAAAGATAGAGTGGTGAAAAAGATAGAGTGGAGAAAAGATAGAGTGGTGAAGATAGAGTGGAGAAAAGATAGAGTGGTGAAAGATAGAGTGGTGAAAAAGATGGAGTGGAGAAAAGATAGAGTGGTGAAAAGATAGAGTGGAGAAAAGATAGAGTGGTGAAAAGATAGAGTGGAGAAAAGATAGAGTGGTGAAAAGATAGAGTGGTGAAAAGATAGAGTGGTGAAAAGATAGAGTGGTGTAAAAGATAGAGTGGTGGAAAGATAGAGTGGTGAAAGATAGAGTGGAGAAAAGATAGAGTGGTGAAAAAGATAGAGTGGTGAAAAGATAGAGTGTTGAAAGATATAGTGGTGAAAAGATAGAGTGGAGAAAAGATAGAGTGGTTAAAAAGATAGAGTGGTGAAAAGATAGAGTGGTGAAAGATAGAGTGATGAAAAGATAGAGTGGTGAAAGATAGAGTGGTGAAAAGATAGAGTGGTGAAAGATAGAGTGGTGAAAAGATAGAGTGGTGAAAAGATAGAGTGGTGAAAGATAGAGTGGTGAAAAGATAGAGAGGTGAAAGATAGAGTGGTGAAAGATAGAGTGGTGAAAAGATAGAGTTGTGAAAAGATAGAGTGGTGAAAGATAGAGTGGTGAAAAGATAGAGTGGTGAAAAGATAGAGTGGTGAAAGATAGAGTGGTGAAAGATAGAGTTGTGAAAAGATAGAGTGGGGAAAAGATAGAGTGGTGAAATTGATAGAGTGGAGAAAAGATAGAGTGGTGAAAGATAGAGTGGTGAAGGATAGAGTGGTGAAAGATAGAGTGGTGAAGAGATAGAGTGGTTAAAAAGATAGAGTGGTGAAAGATAGAGTGGTGAAAAGATAGAGTGGTGAAAGATAGAGGTGGTGCAAAGATAGAGTGTGAAAAGATAGAGTGGTGAAAGATAGAGTGGTGAAAAGATAGAGTGGTGAAAGATAGAGTGGTGAAAGATAGAGTGGTGAAAAGCATAGAGTTGTGAAGATAGAGTGGCGAAGAGATAGAGGGTTAAATAGATAGAGTGGATGAAAAGATAGAGTGGTGAAAGATAGAGTGGTGAAAGATAGAGTGGTGAAAGATAGAGTGGAGAAAGATAGAGTGGTTAAAAAGATAGAGTGGTGAAAGATAGAGTGGTGAAAAAGATAGAGTGGTGAAAAGATAGAGTGGTTAAAGATAGAGTGTGAAAGATAGAGTGGTGAAAAGATAGAGTGGTGAAAAGATAGAGTGGTGAAAGATAGAGTGTTGAAAGATAGAGTGGTGAAAAGATAGAGTGGTGAAAGATAGAGTGGTGAAAGATAGAGTGGTGAAATATAGAGTGGTGAAACAAGATAGAGTGTTAAAAGATAGAGTGGTGAAAGATAGACGTGCGTGAAACGATTAAGTGGGGGCAAGATAGAGTGGTCGAAAAGATAGAGGTTGTGAAAGCATAGAGTGGTGAACGATAGAGTGGTGAAAAGATAGAGTGGTGCAACGATCAGAGTGCGTGAAAGATAGAGTGGTGAAAGATAGAGTAGTGAAAGATAGAGTGGAGAGAGATAGAGTGGTAGACATAGATAGAGTGGAGAAAAGATAGAGTGGTGAAAGATAGAGTGGTGAAAGATAGAGTGGTGAAAGATAGAGTGGTGAAGAGATAGAGGGGTTAAAAGATAGAGTGGTGAAAGATAGAGTGGAGAAAAGCATCGAGTGGTGAAAGATAGAGTGGTGAAAAGATAGAGTGGTGAAAGATAGAGTGGAGAAAGATAGAGTGGTGACAACGATAGAGTGGTGAAAGATAGAGTGGTGAAAGATAGAGTGGTGAAAGATAGAGTGGTGCAAAGATAGCGTGGAGAAAAGATAGAGTGGTTAAAAAGATAGAGTGGTGACAAGATAGAGTGGTGAAAGATAGAGTGGTGAAACGATAGAGTGGTGAAAGATAGAGTGAGAAAAGATAGAGTGGTTAAAAAGATAGAGTGGTGAAACAATAGAGTGGTGAAAGATAGAGTGGTGAAAAGATAGAGTGGTGAAAGATAGAGTGGTTAAAGATAGAGTGGTGAAAAAGATAGAGTGGTGAAAAGATAGAGTGGTGAAAGATAGAGTGGTGAAAGATAGAGTGGAGACAAGATAGAGTGGTTAAAAAGATAGAGTGGTGAAGATAGAGTGGTGAAAAGATAGAGTGGTGAAAGATAGAGTGGTGAAAAGATAGAGTTGTGAACAAGATAGAGTGGTGAAAGATAGAGTGGTGAAAAGATAGAGTGGTGAAAAGATAGAGTGGTGAAAGATAGAGTGGTGAAAGATAGAGTTGTGAAAAGATAGAGTGGGGAAGAGATAGAGTGGTGAAATTGATGGAGTGGAGAAAAGATAGAGTGGTGAAAGATAGAGTGGTGAAAGATAGAGTGGTGAAAAGATAGAGTGGTGAAGAGATAGAGTGGTTAAAAAGATAGAGTGGTGAAAGATAGAGTGGTGAAAAGATAGAGTGGTGAAAAAGATAGAGTGGTGAAAAGATAGAGTGGTGAAAGATGGAGTGGTGAAAAGATAGAGTGGTGAAAGATAGAGTGGAGAGAAGATAGAGTGGTTAGAAAGATAGAGTGGTGAAAAGATAGAGTGGTGAAAGATAGAGTGGTGAAAGATAGAGTGGTGAAAGATAGAGTGGAGAAAAGATGGAGTGGTTAAAAAGATAGAGTGGTGAAAGAATAGAGTGGTGAAAGATAGAGTGGTGAAAAGATAGAGTGGTGAAAGATAGAGTGGTGAAAAGATAGAGTGGTGAAAAAGATAGAGTGGTGAAAAGATAGAGTGGTGAAGATGGAGTGGTGAAAAGATAGAGTAGTGAAAGATAGAGTGGAGAGAAGATAGAGTGGTTAGAAAGATAGAGTGGTGAAAAGATAGAGTGGTGAAAGATAGAGTGGTGAAAAGATAGAGTGGTGAAAGATAGAGTGGAGAAAAGATAGAGTGGTTAAAAAGATAGAGTGGTGAAAGATAGAGTGGTGAAAAGATAGAGTGGTGAAAGATAGAGTGGTTAAAAAGATAGAGTGGTGAAAGATAGAGTGGTGAAAAGATAGAGTGGTGAAAAGATAGAGTGGTGAAAGATAGAGTGGTGAAAAGATAGAGGGGTGAAGAGATAGAGTGGTGAAAGATAGAGTGGAGGAAAGATAGAGTGGTGAAAAAGATAGATTGGTGAAAAGATAGAGTGGTGAAAGATAGAGTGGTGAAAAGATAGAGTGGTGAAAAAGATAGAGTGGAGAAAAGATAGAGTGGTGAAAAGATAGAGTGGTGAAAAGATAGAGTGGTGTAAGATAGAGTGGAGAAAAGATGGAGTGGTGAAAAAGATAGAGTGGTGAAAGATAGAGTGGAGAGAAGATAGAGTGGTGAAAAGATAGAGTGGAGAAAGATAGTGTGGTGAAAAAGATAGAGTGGTGCAAAAGATAGAGTGGTGAAAGATAGAGTGGTGAAAAGATAGAGTGGTGGAAAGATAGAGTGGTGAATAGATAGAGTGGTGAATAGATAGAGTGGAGAAAAGATAGAGTGGTGAAAAGATAGCGTGGTGAATAGATAGAGTGGTGAATAGATAGAGTGGAGAAAAGATAGAGTGGTGAAAGATAGAGTGGAGAAAAGATAGATTGGTGAAAGATAGAGTGGTGAAAGATAGAGTGGTGAAAAGATAGAGTGGTGAAGAGATAGAGTGGTTAAAAGATAGAGTGGTGAAAGATAGAGTGGTGAAAGATAGAGTGGTGAAAGATAGAGTGGAGTTAAGATAGAGTGGTTTAAAAGATAGAGTAGTGAAAAGATAGAGTGGTGAAAGATAGAGTGGTGAAAAGATAGAGTGGTGAAAGATAGAGTGGAGAAAAGATAGAGTGGTGAAAAGATAGAGTGGTGAAAGATAGAGTGGTTAAAAGATAGAGTGGTGAAAGATAGAGTGGTGTAAAGATAGAGTGGTGAAAGATAGAGTGGTGAAACGATAGAGTGGTGAAAAGATAGAGTGGTGAACGATAGAGTGGTGAAAGATAGAAGTATGAAAAAGATAGAGTGGTGAACAGATAGAGTGGTGAACGATAGAGTGGTGAAAGATAGAGTGGAGAAGAGATAGAGTGGTTAAAAAGATAGAGTGGTGAAAGATAGAGTGGTGAAAAGATAGAGTGGTGAACGATAGAGTGGTTACAAAGATAGAGTGGTGAAAGATAGAGTGGTGAGAAGATAGAGTGGTGAAAAGATAGAGTGGTGAGAGATAGAGTGGTGAAAAGATAGAGTGGTGAAGAGATAGAGTGGTGAAACGATAGAGGGGAGAAAAGATAGAGTGGTGAAAAGATAGAGTGGTGAAAAGATAGAGTGGTGAAAGATAGAGTGGTGAAAAGATAGATGGTGGAGAAAAGATAGATTGGTGAAAGATAGAAGTGGTGCACGATAGAGTGGTGAAAGATAGAGTGGTGATAGATAGTGTGGTGAAATGATAGAGTGGATGAAATTAGATAGAGTGAGAACGATAGGTGGTGAACGATAGGTGGTGAAGAGATCGAGTGGGTGAAAGATAGAGTAGGTGCAGAGATTGAGTGGTTGAAGAGATAGAGGTAGTGGAGACGATAGAGGTGTGAAAAGATGGAGTGGTGAAGTAGTAGAGTGTTAAAAGATAGAGTGGTTAAAGATAGAGTGGTGAAAGAAAGAGTGGTGAAAGATAGAGAGTGGTTGAAAAGAAAGAGTGGTGAAGATAGAGTGGTGAAATAGTTAGAGTTGTTTAGAAAGATAGAGTGTTGAAAAGATAGAGTGGTGAACAGATAGAGTGGTGGATAGATAGAGTGGTGAAAAGGATAGAGTGGTGAAAAGATAGAGTGGTGAAAAGATAGAGTGGTGAAAAAGATAGAGGGGTGAAAGATAGAGTGGTGAGAGATAGAGTGGTGAAAGATAGAGTGGAGAAAAGATAGAGTGGTGAAAGATAGAGTGGTGAATAGATAGAGTGGTAAAAGATCGAGGGGTGAAAAGATAGAGTGGTGAAAAGATAGAGTGGTGAAAGATAGAGTGGAGAAAAGATAGAGTGGTGAAAAGATAGAGTGGTGAAAGATAGAGTGGTGAAAGATAGAGTGGAGAAAAGATAGAGTGGTGAAAAGATAGAGTGGTGAAAGATAGAGTGGTGAAAGATAGAGTGGAGAAAAGATAGAGTGGTGAAAGATAGAGTGGTGAATAGATAGAGTGGTGAGAGATAGAGGGGTGAAAAGATAGAGTGGAGAAAAGATAGAGTGGTGAATAGATAGAGTGGTGAAAGATAGAGTGGTGAAAAGATAGAGTGGTGAATAGATAGAGTGGTGAAAGATAGAGTGGTGAAAAGATAGAGTGGTGAATAGATAGAGTGGTGAAAAGATAGAGTGGAGAAAAGATAGAGTGGTGAAAAGATAGAGTGGAGAAAAGATAGAGTGGAGAAAAGATAGAGGTGGTGAAAGATAGAGAGGAGAAAAGATCGAGTGGAGAAAGCTAGAGTGGTGAAAAGATAGAGTGGTGAAAGATAGAGGGGTGCAAAGATAGAGTGGTGAAAAGATAGAGTGGAGACAAGATAGAGTGGAGAAAGATAGAGTGGTGAATAGCTAGAGTGGAGAAAAAGATAGAGTGGAGAAAAGGTAGAGTGGTGAAAAGATAGAGTGGTGAAAGATAAGGGGTGAAAAGATAGAGGGGTGAAAAGATAGAGTGGTGAAAAGATAGAGTGGTGAAAAGATAGAGTGGTAAAAGATAGAGTGGAGAAACGATAGAGTGGTGAAAAGATAGAGGGGTGAAAAAGATAGAGTGGAGAAAAGATAGCGTGGTGAACAGATAGGATGGAGAATAGATAGAGTGGTGAAAGATAGAGTGGTGAAAAGATAGAGTGGTGGATAGATAGAGTGGTGTATAGATAGAGTGGTGAGAGATAGAGTGGAGAATAGATAGAGTGGTGAAAAGATAGAGTGTTGAAAAGATAGAGTGGAGCAAAGATAGAGTGGTGAAAAGATAGAGTGGTGAAAAGATAGAGGGGAGAAAAGATAGAGTGGTGAAAAAGATAGAGGGGTGAAAAGATAGAGTGGTGAGAGATAGAGTGGTGAAAGATAGAGTGGAGAAGATAGAGTGGTGAAAAGATAGAGGGGTGAATAGATAGTAGGGGTGAGAGATAGAGGGGTGAAAAGATAGAGTGGTGAAAAGATAGAGTGGTGAAAGATAGAGTGGAGAAAAGATAGAGTGGTGAAAGGATAGAGTGGTGAAAGATAGAGTGGTGAAAGATAGAGGTGGTGAAAGATAGAGTGGGTGAAAGATAGAGTGGAGAAAAGATAGAGTGGTGAAAGATAGAGTGGTGAATAGATAGAGTGGTGAGAGATAGAGGGGTGAAAAGATAGAGTGGAGAAAAAGATAGAGTGTGAATAGATAGAGTGGTGAATCGATAGAGTGGTGAACAGATCGAGTGGTGCACAGATAGAGTGGTGAATAGATAGAGGGGTGAACAGATAGAGTGGAGAATAAGATCAGAGTGGAGAAAAGATAGAGTGGTGAAAAGATAGAGTGGTGAAAGATATAGGGGTGAAAGATAGAGGGGTGAAAGATAGCGTGGTGAAAAGATAGAGTGGTGAAAAGATAGAGTGGTAAAGATAGAGTGGAGAAAGATAGAGAGGTGACAAGAATAGAGGGGTGACACAGATAGAGTGGAGAACAGATAGAGTGGTGAAAAGATAGAGTGGTGAACAGATAGAGTGGTGAAAAAGATAGAGTGGTGACAAGATAGAGTGGTGAAAAGATAGAGTGGTGAAGAGATAGAGTGGTGAAAAGATAGAGTGGTGAAAGATGGAGTGGAGAAGAGACTAGAGTGGTGAAAAGATAGCAGTGGTGAAACAGATAGGGATGAGAAAAGATAGAGTGGTGAAAAGATCGAGTGGTGAAAAGATAGAGTGGTGAAAGATAGAGTGGTGAAAAGACTAGAGTGGTGAAAAGATAGAGTGGTGAAAAGATAGAGTGGTGAAAGATAGAGTGGAGACAAGATAGCGTGGTGAAAAGCTAGAGTGGTGAAAAGATAGAGTGAAGAAAAGATAGAGTGGTGAAAAGATAGAATGGAGAATAGATAGAGTGGTGAAAGATAGAGTGGTGAAAAAGATAGAGTGGTGAAAACGATCGAGTGGTGCAAAGATAGAGTGGTGAAAAGATAGAGTGGTGAAGGATAGAGTGGGAAAAGATAGAGTGGTGACAAGATAGAGTGGAGAGGAGATAGAGTGGTGAAACAGATAGAGTGGTGAAAAAGATAGGGTGAAGAAAGATAGAGTGGTGAAAAGATAGAGTGGTGAAAAGATAGAGTGGTGAAAAGATAGAGTGGTGAAAAGATAGAGTGGTGCAAAGATAGAGTGGTGAAAAGCTAGAGTGGTGCAACGCATAGAGTGGAGAAAAGAAAGAGTGGTGAAACGATCGATGGTGACAAAGATAGAGAGAAGACAGATAGAACGTGGAGAAAAGACTAGAGTGGAGCACACAACGATAGAGTGGAGAAAAGATCGCAGTGGTGCAACAAGATCGAGTGGTGAAAAGATAGAGTGGAGAAAAGATAGAGTGGTGAAAAGATATAGTGGTGAAACCGATAGAGTGGAGAAACGATAGATTGGAGAAAAGAATCGTGGTGAAAAGATAATAGTGGTGAAAACGATAGAGTGGAAAAGATAGAGTGGGTGAAAAGATAGAGTGGTGACAAGATAGAGTGGCGACACGATAGCGTGGTGGGCACAGATAGCGTGGTGAAAGATAGATTGGGTGAAAAGATAGAGTGGTGAAAAAGATAGAGTGGTGAAAGATAGAGTGGGGAAAGATAGAGTGGTGAAACGATAGCGTGGTGACAAGATAGAGTGGTGAAACAGATAGAGTGGTGAAATGATAGAGTGGTGTAGAAGATAGAGTGGTGAAAAGATAGAGTGGTGAAAAGATAGAGTGGTGAAAAGATAGAGTGGAGAAAAGATAGAGTGGTGATAAAGATAGAGTGGAGAAAAGATAGAGGGGTGAAAAAGATAGAGTGGTGATAAAGATAGAGTGGAGAAAAGATATAGTGGTGAAAAAGATAGAGTGGTGAAAAAGATAGAGTGGTGAAAAGATAGTGTGGTGAAAAAGATAGAGTGGTGAAAAGATAGAGTGGAGAAAAGATAGGGTGGGGAAATGATAGAGTGGTGAAGAAGATAGAGTGGTGAAATGATAGAGTGGTGAAAAGATAGAGTGGTGAAATGATAGAGTGGTGAAAAGATAGAGTGGTGAATAGATAGAGTGGAGAAGAGATAGAGTGGTGAAATGATAGAGTGGTGAATAGATAGAGTGGTGAAAAGATAGAGTGGTGAATAGATAGAGTGGTGAAAGGTTAGAGTGGTGAAAAGATAGAGTGGTGAATAGATAGAGTGGTGAAAGATAGAGGGAGAGAAAGATAGAGTGGTGAAAGATAGAGTGTTGAAAAGATAAGAGTGGTGAATAGATAGAGTGGGGAAAAGATAGAGTGGTGAAAAGATAGAGTGGTGAAAAGATAGAGTGGTGAAAGATAGAGTGGTGCAAGATAGAGTGGTGAAAGATAGAGTGGTGAAAAGATAGAGTGGTGAAAAGATAGAGTGGTGAAAAGATAGAGTGGTGAAAGATAGAGTGGTGAACAGATAGATTGGTGACAAGATAGAGTGGTGAATAGATAGAGTGGTGAAAAGATAGAGTGGTGAAACGATAGAGTGGTGAAAAGATAGAGGGGTGACAAGATAGAGTGGTGAAAGATAGAGTATGGAAAAGATAGAGTGGTGAAAGATAGAGTGGTGAAAGATAGAGTGATGAAAGATAGAGTGGAGAAGAGATAGAGTGGTTAACAAAAGATAGAGTGGTGAAAGATAGAGTGGTGAAAAGATAGAGTGGTGAACGCTAGAGTGGTTAAAAAGATAGAGTGGTGAAAGATAGAGTGGTGAGAAGATAGAGTGGTGAAAAGATAGAGTGGTGAGAGATAGAGTGGTGAAAAGATAGAGTGGTGAAGAGATAGAGTGGTGAAAGATAGAGGGGAGAAAAGATAGAGTGGTGAAAAAGCTAGAGTGGGGACAAGATAGAGTGGTGAAAGATAGAGTGGAGAATAGATAGAGTGGTGAAAAGAATTGAGTGGAGAAAAGATAGAGTGGTGAAAAGATAGAGTGGTGAAAAGATAGAGTGGAGAAAATATAGAGTGGTGAAAAAGATAGAGTGGTGAAAGATAGAGTGGTGAAAGATAGAGTGGTGAAAAAGATAGAGTGGTGAAAAGATAGAGTGATGAATAGATAGAGTGGTGAATAGATAGAGTGGAGAAAAGATAAAGTGGTGAAAAGATAGAGTGGTGAAAAGATAGAGTGGTGAATAGATAGAGTGGAGAAAAGATAGAGTGGTGAAAGATAGAGTGGAGAAAAGATAGAGTGGTGAAACGATAGAGTGGTGAATAGATAGAGTGGCGAAAAGCTAGAGTGGTGAAAGATCGAGTGGAGAATAGATAGAGTGGTGAAAAGATAGAGTGGTGAAAAGCTAGAGTGGAGAAAAGATAGAGTGGTGAAAAGATAGAGTGGTGAAAAGATGGAGGGGAGAAAAGATCGAGTGGTGAAAAAGAAGAGGGGTGAAAGATAGAGTGGTGAGAGATAGAGTGGTGAACAGATAGAGTGGAGAAAAGATAGAGTGGTGAAAAGATAGAGGGGTGAATAGATAGAGTGGTAAAAGATGAGGGGTGAAAAGATAGAGTGGTGAAAAGATAGAGTGGTGAAAGATAGCGTGGAGAAAAGATAGAGTGGTGAAAAGATAGAGTGGTGAAAGATAGAGTGGGGAAAGATAGAGTGGAGAAAAGATAGAGTGGTGAAAGATAGAGTGGTGAAAGATAGAGTGGTGAAAGATAGAGTGGAGAAAAGATAGAGTGGTGAAAAGATAGAGTGGTGAAAGATAGAGTGGTGAAAGATAGAGTGGAGCAAAGATAGAGTGGTGAAAAGATAGAGTGGTGAAAGATAGAGTGGGGAAAGATAGAGTGGGAAAAGATAGAGTGGTGAAAAGATAGAGTGGTGAAAGATAGAGTGGTGAAAAGATAGAGTGGAGAAAAGATAGAGTGGTGAAAAGATAGAGTGGTGAATAGATAGAGTGGTGAGAAGATAGAGGGGTGAAAAGATAGAGTGGAGAAAGATAGAGTGGTGAAAAGATAGAGTGGAGGAAAAGATAGAGTGGTGAAAAGATAGAGTGGTGAATAGATAGAGTGGTGAAAAGATAGAGTGGTGAAAAGCTAGAGTGGTGAACTAGATAGAGTGAGTGAAAAGATAGAGTGGAGAAAAGATAGAGTGGTGAAAAGATAGAGTGGAGAAAAGATAGAGTGGAGAAAGATAGCGTGGTGCAAGATAGAGTGGAGAAAAGATAGAGTGGTGAAAAGATAGAGTGGTGAAAGATAGAGGGGTGACAAGATAGAGTGGTGAAAAGATAGAGTGGAGAAAAGATAGAGTGGAGAAAAGATAGAGTGGTGAATAGATAGAGTGGAGAAAAGATAGAGTGGAGAAAGATAGAGTGGTGAAAAGATAGAGTGGTGAAAGATATAGGGGTGAAAAGATAGAGGGGTGAAAAAGATAGAGTGGTGAAAAGATAGAGTGGTGAAAAGATAGAGTGGTAAAAGATCGATTGGAGACAAGATAGAGTGGTGAAAAGATCGAGGGGTGAAAAAGATAGAGTGGAGAAAGATAGAGTGGTGAAAAGATAGGATGGAGAATAGATAGAGTGGTGAAAGATAGAGTGGTGAAGAGATAGAGTGGTGAATAGATAGAGTGGAGAAAAGATAGAGTGGTGAAAGATAGAGTGGAGAATAGGTAGAGTGGTGAAAAGATAGAGTGTTGAAAAGATAGAGTGGAGAAAGATAGAGTGGTGAAAAGATAGAGTGGTGAAAAGATAGAGGGGAGAAAAGATAGAGTGGTGAAAAAGATAGAGGGGTGAACAGATAGAGTGGTGAGAGATAGAGTGGTGAAAGATAGAGTGGAGAAAAGATAGAGTGGTCGAAAGAATAGAGGGGTGAATAGATAGAGGGGTGAGAGATAGAGGGGTGAAAGATAGAGTGGTGAACAAGATAGCAGTGGTGAAAGATAGAGTGGAGAACAAGATAGAGTGGTGAAAGGATAGAGTGGTGGAAAGATAGAGTGGTGAAAGATAGAGTGGAGAAAAGATAGAGTGGTGAAAAGATAGAGTGGTGGAAAGATAGAGTGGAGAAAAGATAGAGTGGTGAAAGATAGAGTGGTGACATAGATAGAGTGGTGAGAGATAGAGGGGTGACAAGATAGAGTGGAGAAAGATAGAGTGGTGAATAGATAGAGTGGTGAATAGATAGAGTGGTGAAAAGATAGAGTGATGCATAGATAGAGTGGTGAATCGATAGAGTGGAGAAAAGATAGAGTGGTGAAAAGATAGAGTGGTGAAAAGATAGCGTGGTGAATAGATAGAGTGGAGAAAAGATAGAGTGGTGAAAGATAGAGTGGAGAAAGATAGAGTGGTGAAAGATAGAGTGGTGAATAGATAGAGTGGAGAAAAGATAGAGTGGTGAAAGATAGAGTGGAGAATAGATAGAGTGGTGAAAAGATAGAGTGGTGAAAAGATAGAGTGGAGAAAAGATAGAGTGGTGAAAAGATAGAGTGGTGAAAAGATGGAGGGGAGAAAAGATAGAGTGGTGAACAAAGATAGAGGGGTGAAAAGATAGAGTGGTGAGAGATAGAGTGGTGAAAGATAGAGTGGAGAAAAGATAGAGTGGTGAAAAGATAGCGGGGTGAATACGATAGAGTGGTAAAAGATGAGGGGTGAAAAGATAGAGTGGTGAAAAGATAGAGTGGTGAAAGATAGAGTGGAGAAAAGATAGAGTGGTGAAAAGATAGAGTGGTGAAAGATAGAGTGGGAAAGATAGAGTGGAGAAAAGATAGAGTGGTGAAAAAGATAGAGTGGTGAAAGATAGAGTGGTGAAAAGCTAGAGTGGAGAAAAGATAGAGTGGTGAAAAGATAGAGTGGTGAAAAGATAGAGTGGTGAAAGATAGAGTGGAGAAAAGATAGAGTGGTGAAAAGATAGAGTGGTGAAAGATAGAGTGGGGAAAGATAGAGTGAGACAAAGATAGAGTGAGTGAAAAGATAGAGTTGGTGACAGATAGCGTGGTGAAAGATAGAGTGGAGAAAAGATAGAGTGGGTGAAAAGATAGAGTGGTGAATCAGATACGAGTGGTGAGCGATAGAGGGGTGAAAAGATAGCGTGGAGAAAAGATAGAAGAGTGGTGAAAACGATAAGAAGTGGTGAAAAGATAGAGTTGGTGCAAAGATCGAGTGGTGAAAGAACGAGTGGTGAAAAGATAGAGTGGTGACATCAGATAGAGTGGTGAAAGATAGAGTGGCGAAAGATAGAGTGGTGAAAAGATAGAGTGGAGAAAGATAGAGTGGAGAAAAGATAGAGTGGTGAAAGATAGAGTGGAGAAAAGATAGAGTGGTGAAAAGATAGAGTGGTGAAAGATAGAGGGGTGAAAAGATAGAGTGGTGAAAAGATAGAGTGGAGAAAAAGATAGAGTGGAGAAAAGATAGAGTGGTGAATAGATAGAGTGGAGAAAAAGATAGAGTGGAGAAAAGATAGAGTGGTGAAAAGATAGAGTGGTGCAAGATATAGGGGTGAAAAGATAGAGGGGTGAAAAGATAGAGTGGTGAAAAGATAGAGTGGTGAAAAGATAGAGTGGTAAAAGATAGATTGGAGAAAAGATAGAGTGGTGAAAGATAGAGGGGTGAAAAAGATAGAGTGGAGAAAAGATAGAGTGGTGAAAAGATAGGATGGAGAATAGATAGAGTGGTGAAAAGATAGAGTGGTGAAGAGATAGAGTGGTGAATAGATAGAGTGGAGAAAAGATAAGTGGTGAAGATAGAGTGGAGAATAGGTAGAGTGGTGAAAAGATAGAGTGTTGAAAAGATAGAGTGGAGAAAAGATAGAGTGGTGAAAAGATAGAGTGGTGAAAAGATAGAGGGGAGAAAAGATAGAGTGGTGAAAAAGATAGAGGGGTGAAAAGATAGAGTGGTGAGAGATAGAGTGGTGAAAGATAGAGTGGAGAAAGATAGAGTGGTGAAAAGATAGGGGGTGAATAGATAGAGGGGTGAGAGATAGAGGGGTGAAAAGATAGAGTGGTGAAAGATAGAGTGGTGAAAGATAGAGTGGAGAAAGATAGAGTGGTGAAAGGATAGAGTGGTGAAAGATAGAGTGGTGAAAGATAGAGTGGAGAAAAGATAGAGTGGTGAAAAGATAGAGTGGTGAAAGATAGAGTGGAGAAAAGATAGAGTGGTGAAAAGATAGAGTGGTGAATAGATAGAGTGGTGAGAGATAGAGGGGTGAAAAGATAGAGTGGAGAAAAGATAG
>JASTWF010001983.1:0-46471 GCA_030390025.1 Squalus acanthias | reverse complement strand
CCCAGTCTGGTTGGTCGAAGCGACTCTGTACTGTGCCCGTGAGACTCTGGACTGTGCCCGTGAGACTCTGTACTGTGCCCGTGAGGCTCTGTACTGTGCCCGTGAGGCTCTGTACTGTGCCCGTGAGGCTCTGTACTGTGCCCGTGAGACTCTGTACTGTGCCCGTGAGACTCTCTACTGTGCCCGTGAGACTCTGTACTGTGCCCGTGAGGCTCTCTACTGTGCCCGTGAGGCTCTCTACTGTGCCCGTGAGGCTCTCTACTGTGCCCGTGAGGCTCTCTACTGTGCCCGTGAGGCTCTCTACTGTGCCCGTGAGACTCTCTACTGTGCCCGTGAGACTCTCTACTGTGCCCGTGAGACTCTCTACTGTGCCCGTGAGACTCTCTACTGTGCCCGTGAGACTCTCTACTGTGCCCGTGAGGCTCTGTACTGTGCCCGTGAGGCTCTGTACTGTGCCCGTGAGGCTCTCTACTGTGCCCGTGAGGCTCTCTACTGTGCCCGTGAGGCTCTCTACTGTGCCCGTGAGGCTCTCTACTGTGCCCGTGAGACTCTGTACTGTGCCCGTGAGACTCTGTACTGTGCCCGTGAGACTCTGTACTGTGCCCGTGAGGCTCTGTACTGTGCCCGTGAGGCTCTGTACTGTGCCCGTGAGACTCTGTACTGTGCCCGTGAGACTCTGTACTGTGCCCGTGAGGCTCTGTACTGTGCCCGTGAGGCTCTGTACTGTGCCCGTGAGGCTCTGTACTGTGCCCGTGAGGCTCTGTACTGTGCCCGTGAGGCTCTGTACTGTGCCCGTGAGGCTCTGTACTGTGCCCGTGAGACTCTGTACTGTGCCCGTGAGACTCTGTACTGTGCCCGTGAGACTCTGTACTGTGCCCGTGAGGCTCTGTACTGTGCCCGTGAGGCTCTGTACTGTGCCCGTGAGACTCTGTACTGTGCCCGTGAGGCTCTGTACTGTGCCCGTGAGGCTCTGTACTGTGCCCGTGAGGCTCTGTACTGTGCCCGTGAGGCTCTGTACTGTGCCCGTGAGACTCTGTACTGTGCCCGTGAGACTCTGTACTGTGCCCGTGAGACTCTGTACTGTGCCCGTGAGACTCTGTACTGTGCCCGTGAGACTCTGTACTGTGCCCGTGAGACTCTGTACTGTGCCCGTGAGACTCTCTACTGTGCCCGTGAGACTCTCTACTGTGACCGTGAGACTCTCTACTGTGCCCGTGAGACTCTCTACTGTGCCCGTGAGACTCTCTACTGTGCCCGTGAGGCTCTATACTGTGCCCGTGAGGCTCTATACTGTGCCCGTGAGGCTCTATACTGTGCCCGTGAAGCTCTATACTGTGCCCGTGAGACTCTATACTGTGCCCGTGAAGCTCTATACTGTGCCCGTGAGGCTCTATACTGTGCCCGTGAAGCTCTATACTGTGCCCGTGAGGCTCTATACTGTGCCCGTGAGACTCTATACTGTGCCCGTGAGACTCTATACTGTGCCCGTGAGGCTCTATACTGTCCCCGCGAGTCTCTATACTGTGCCCGCGAGGCTCTATACTGTGCCCGCGAGACTCTATACTGTGCCCGTGAAGCTCTATACTGTGCCCGTGAGACTCTATACTGTGCCAAGTCTTGGGAGCATTGTAACCAGGGGAGACCCTTTCCTGAGATCAGCATGGGTATAAAGTCATCAAGTCCCTGGTTGTCTCCTCAGGGGGTCTGGTCATTCCACACAAGCCTGATTAGAGCTGAATACTTGAGCTGTTGAACCAGTTGATTATTCACAGCCTGTAATATATAAACCCTCAGTATCCGCCAGTCGCTGTGGTTTTAGGTTCTGGCTGTTGTTTATTATTTGGGAGAGCCAGGGCTTTTTCCTCATTCTTTGTTTTCCCACTTGTGCCCCTCTCCCCTTCTCCTCCACTCCCACCCCTCCCCTCCTCTCCCCACACCTCCCCCTCCCCGCCTCTAACCGCAACAACCCCCCTCCAGCCTCTGCAACCCCTCTCTAACCTCGACACTCTCTCCAACTACAACGCACCTGCCCCCCTCAACCACAACATCCCTCAATCCCAGGTTGCCCTGAGATGGTGGTGGGCCTTCTGTTATTTCTAGCGGCTTGATACAACTATGTGGTTTGCTTGGCCACTTCAGAGGGCAGATAAGTGTCAGCTACGTTGGTGTGGGACTGGAGTCACATATAGGCCAGACCAGGTAAGGACGGCAGGTTTCCTTCCCTAAAGGACATTAGTGAACCCGTTGGGTTTTTGCGACAATCTGACATGGTCACTTTTACTGATAACCAGCTTTTTAAAACTGAATTTGAATTCTCAAACTGCCTTGGTGGGATTTGCACTCACATTCTCTGGATTATTAGTCTAGTAACAGAACCACGACACTGACATACCTTCAAACCTTGATCCAATCTCCAGATTTGGTGCTGAATTGCAGGCAGATTCGTAGCCTGCGCAAATGCAGGAAAGTTAGGTTCGTGAAGGGTTAACTGTGAGCGTGGTTTTAAACAGAAAGCGGCTGATTTGCAGGATTAGGTCGGCACTCAGAGGGTTAACAGACATCGAGGGAGGGCCCAGGGGGATTCCAGTGACGGAGGAATCCAGGAAGTGCCCACATGGAGGCTGTTCTTTGCCCCCTCATTACCCACGACTGATTAACCTGTCGTCCAAATCACACCTCACTCACTAAGCAAGGGTGAGTGTGCAGCACTGGTCCCCTGGGTCTGTGCGTGTGCTTGGGCGAGGGACCAGGCAGTCCAGACCTGCCACTCACCAGCTGCCATGTTCAGCTTGTATTCCCAAATGTGGCAAGTGCCACATGCCCAATCTCGGTGTTACTCCAACAGCAGCTTCACATATCTCAGCTCAGCTTGTGCCGGTGGTCAGTCGCACATCACGCCCCCGGCCATCGGGCAGACGGAGGAGCTGGTCTTACCCGGCAACGTGGCACGGACGCTGCCAACTGATTTGGAGGAAAATTCACTTGGCCTAATGCCCAGCCTTAAAACCTCAGCCAAAGCGGGAGGGGTCGGCAAAGGAGATCAGGTAAAGCAAACACTGGCTGTTCTCCAGGGAGCGCAGGTAGGTAGTGGCTGGTGTGTGGGATACTAGGACACAGGCAAAGTCCTCCTGTCCACTGGCCGCACCCTGACCGTCCCCTGACCATCCACTGGCCGTACCCTGATGGACACTGACCATCCACTGGCCGTCCCCTGACCATCCACTGGCCGTCCCCTGACCATCCACTGGCCGTACCCTGACCATCCACTGGCCGCACCCTGACCGTCCCCTGACCATCCACTGGCCGTACCCTGATGGACACTGACCATCCACTGGCCGTCCCCTGACCATCCACTGGATGTCCCCTGACCATCCACTGGCCGTCCCCTGACCATCCACTGGCCGTCCCCTGACCATCCACTGGCCGTCCCCTGACCGTCCTCTGACCACCCACTGGCCGTCCCCTGACCGTCCACTGGCCGTACCCTGGCCGTACCCTGACCATCCACTGGCCGTACACTGACCGTTCACTGAGATTTTGTTCCGTGACGTTCTTAGAAACGGGTTGCGATGATGCAGCGTCTGAAAGATAACGGTGATTAACCTTTGTGCTGTTTCTCTGAAGCTTTCCCTGAGCTGGAAGTGTTCACGTTGCAATTTCATTTCAGCACTGCCCTGCAGCACCACTGTCCGGATAAGTCCATTTTCTCCCCTCCTCTCCTGAGGGTGCAGCCACCTCACTGGTGAACAGGACCCAGGCTCCAGGCACCCTCAGGTACCTCATCCTGTATGGGGGTGGTGAGCTCATTGGGGTTTGAACGATCTTAATGCACAGAACACTGTCCAGGCATTAGCCTCTTGTGTTGTGTTCGTGCATTGACCATTTCAGTATCGTAAGGAACACAAGGTGTTAACACATTGCCATAGTCAGTGACCTCTGATCTTCAGCCTCTTCTGAAGCGATCTCTAACTAATTAACATAACGAGTTCATGTTATCAGTTGGGCTGTTAGTTAAGGCTCTTTAGTTTGTTGACTCTCTCTATCGCTGAGCTAACCCTCTCTATCGCGGAGCAAACCCTCTCTCTATCGTGGAGCTAACCCTCTCTATCGTGGAGTTAATCCTCTCTCTATCGCTGAGCTAATTCTCTCTCTATCGCTGAGCTAATTCTCTCTCTATCGCTGAGCTAACCCTCTCTCTATCGCTGAGCTAACCCTCTCTCTATCGCTGAGCTAACCCTCTCTCTATCGCTGAGCTAATGCTCTCTCTATCGCTGAGCTAATCCTCTCTCTATCGCTGAGCGAACCTTCTCTCTATCGCTGAGCGAACCTTCTCTCTATCGCTGAGCTAATCCTCTCTATCGCTGAGTTAATCCTCTCTCTATCGCTGAGGGAGCGAACCTTCTCTCTATCGCTGAGCTAACCCTCTCTATCGCTGAGCTAACCCTCTCTCTATCGCTGAGCTAATCCTCTCTCTATCGCTGAGCTAACGCTCTCTCTATCGCTGAGCTAACGCTCTCTCTATCGCTGAGCTAATCCTCTCTCTATCGCTGAGCTAACCCTCTCTCTATCGCTGAGCTAATGCTCTCTCTATCGCTGAGCGAACCTTCTCTCTATCGCTGAGCGAACCTTCTCTCTATCGCTGAGCTAATCCTCTCTCTATCGCTGAGTTAATCCTCTCTCTATCGGGGAGTTAACCCTCTCTCTATCGCTGAGCTAACCCTCTCTCTATCGTGGAGTTAACCCTCTCTATTGTGGAGCGAACCTTCTCTCTCTTGCTGAGCTAACCCTCTCTCTATCGCTGAGCTAACCCTCTCTCTATCGTGGAGTTAACCCTCTCTCTATCGCTGAGCTAACCCTCTCTCTATCGTGGAGTTAACCCTCTCTCTATCGCTGAGCTAACCCTCTCTCTATCGCTGAGCTAACCCTCTCTCTATCGCTGAGCTAACCCTCTCTCTATCGTGGAGTTAATCCTCTCTCTATCGCTGAGCTAACCCTCTCTCTATCGCTGAGCTAACCCTCTCTCTATCGCTGAGCGAACCTTCTCTCTATCGTGGAGTTAATCCTCTCTCTATCGCTGAGCTAACCCTCTCTCTATCGTGGAGTTAACCCTCTCTCTATCGCTGAGCTAACCCTCTCTCTATCGCTGAGCTAACCCTCTCTCTATCGCTGAGCTAACCCTCTCTATTGTGGAGCGAACCTTCTCTCTATTGCTGAGCTAACCCTCTCTCTATCGTGGAGTTAATCCTCTCTCTATCGCTGAGCTAACCCTCTCTCTATCGCTGAGCTAACCCTCTCTCTATCGCTGAGCTAACCCTCTCTCTATCGTGGAGTTAATCCTCTCTCTATCGCTGAGCTAACCCTCTCTCTATCGTGGAGTTAACCCTCTCTCTATCGCTGAGCTAACCCTCTCTCTATCGCTGAGCTAACCCTCTCTCTATCGCTGAGCTAACCCTCTCTATTGTGGAGCGAACCTTCTCTCTATTGCTGAGCTAACCCTCTCTCTATCGTGGAGTTAACCCTCTCTATCGCTGAGCTAATCCTCTCTCTATCGCTGAGCTAACCCTCTCTCTATCGCTGAGCTAACCCTCTCTCTATCGTGGAGCTAACCCTCTCTATCGTGGAGTTAATCCTCTCTCTATCGCTGAGCTAATTCTCTCTCTATCGCTGAGCTAATTCTCTCTCTATCGCTGAGCTAACCCTCTCTCTATCGCTGAGCTAATCCTCTCTCTATCGCTGAGCTAACCCTCTCTCTATCGCTGAGCTAATGCTCTCTCTATCGCTGAGCTAATCCTCTCTCTATCGCTGAGCGAACCTTCTCTCTATCGCTGAGCTAACCCTCTCTCTATCGCTGAGCTAATCCTCTCTCTATCGCTGAGTTAACCCTCTCTCTATCGCTGAGTTAATCCTCTCTCTATCGCTGAGCTAACCCTCTCTCTATCGCTGAGTTAATCCTCTCTCTATCGGGGAGTTAACCCTCTCTCTATCGCTGAGCTAATCCTCTCTCTCGCTGAGCTAACCCTCTCTCTATCGTGGAGTTAACCCTCTCTATTGTGGAGCGAACCGTCTCTCTATCGCTGAGCTAACCCTCTCTCTCTGCTGGTGGAACAGTTGGGACGAGCAACGATGTGAGATGGGTGCAGTCCATATGTTGAGATGCAGCGTGAGGTTTCTGTTTGTCTGGCAGTCTGCGCCTGCTCTCCTGTTAATGAATTGATGACATTTGTCTAGATATCGCGGGTGAGGTTTCTCCTGCTGACGAGCTCCTCCCCCTGCTGATAACCATTTGGCAGCAGTTAGGACAGAGCTGTCGACAGACACTTCAGCTACAACCAGAGAGAGCAGCAGGTCTCCGTCGGATTCACTGCAGCAGGGAGCTGATCCTGGCCGGGAACAGATGCCCAGTTTTGGGATCGCGAGGAACAGTCTCCCTCGTACTACTGCCTCGATTTCTCTGACCCCGTTTCACTTGCTCCTCCCCTTGATTCCTCCTGGGGTCTTGAATCCGGGATGCAGGGTGTCCCAGCCCCCGGGGGTGTTGAACTGCTCAGAGTGTCAGTGTGGCCGAGCTGGGATTCTCTCGATGTGGTCAGTAACCCTGCGATCGGCCCCTGTCCGACGGGAATCGAGGTGAGGACTGGGGTGAAAAGTTGGGATGGATTGTTGAAGGGTGCAGTAACTCTGTGTGTGTTGGGGGGGGGGGGGCTCGCTGTACCCCTGAAATGGAGCTCAGAATTGTGTTGATGTAGTACAGGAGATGGACTCTAGTGTTGGTGCCCAGGGAGTGGGCAACGCAGCTTCAAGCCCATCCGAACTGAGCCTCATTTCTTGGTAATCTTGTTGTGGGGAGCTCTGGCTAGGGCAGCTGCCCCTTTAAATGGCCAGCTCGGAAAAGCATTGGCAGAGGATCGGGGGCAGGGGGTTAGGAACAGGGGGGCTGGGGGACCAGGAGTAGGGGGCCGGGCGCTGGAAGTCGGGGGCAAGGGGCAGGGAGCAGGGGCCCGGGGTCAGGGTGCTGGTGGCCAGAGCAGGAAGTGGGGGGCAAGGGGCGGAAACAGGAAGCAGGAAGCATGTGGTCGGGGACAGGGGGCCCTGGAAGGTGGGAGATAGGAGTGGGGGGCAGGGGACCCTGGAGGGCGGGAGCAGGGGGCCCTGGAGGGTGGGAGATAGGAGTGGAGGGAAAGGGGGCTGGGAGTTCAGAGCCATGTGTCAACCTGCTCCCAGGGAGGTCATTGGGGTTCATACCCTCGCAATCACTCAGCGAGAATATGAGTCTGGGTCTAGACTGGTATCAGAGCAGCAGGGAGTGGGGTCCAGACTGTCCTGTCTGAGAGAGGCTGGTCGGTCGATGAAAATGAGTTGCAGTTTTTTACATAGAAACATAGAAGATAGGAGCAGGAGTAGGCCATTCGGCCCCTCGAGCTTGTTCTGCCATTCAATGAGATCATGGCTGATCATCCAAATTCAGTACCCTGTCCCTGCTTTCTCCCCATATCCCTTGATCCCTTTAGCCTTCAGAAATATATCTAACTCCTTCTTGAATATATTTAATGAATTGGCCTCAACTGCCTTGTGTGGTAGAGAATTCCACTCTCTGGGTGAAGAAATTCCTCCTCATCTCAGTCCTAAATGGCTTATCCCTTCTCCTTAGACTGTGACCCCTGGTTCTGGACTCCCCCGCCATCGGGAACATCCTTCCTGCATCTAGTCTGTCTAGTCCTGTTAGAATTTTATAAGTTTCAATGAGATCCCCTCTCATTCTTCTAAACTCTAGTGAATATAAGCCTAATCGACCCAATTTCTCCTCATACGTCATTCCTGCCATCCCAGGTATCAGTCTGGTGAATCTTCGCTGCACTCTCTCCATGGCAAGAACATCCTTCCTCAGATAAGGCGACCAAAACTGCACACAATACTCAAGGTGTGGTCTCACCAAGGCCCTGTACAACTGCAGCAAGACATCCTTGCTCCTGTACTCGAATCCTCTCGCTATGAAGGCCAACATACCATTTGCCTTCTTAACCGCCTGCTGCACCTGTATGCTTACCTTCAGCGACTGGTGCACAAGGACACCCAGGTCTCGTTGCACTTCCCCTTTTCCCAATCTATTGCCGTTCAGATAATAATCTGTCTTCCTGTTTTTGCCACCGAAGTGGATAACCTCGCATTTATCCACATTATACTGCATTTGCCATGCATCTGCCCAATCACCCAACCTGTCCAAATCATACTGGAGTTTCTCTGCATCCTCCTCACAGCACACACGCCCACCCAGCTTTGTGTCATCTGCAAACTTGGAGATATTACATCTAGTTCCCTCATCTAGATCATTAATATATATATTGTGAATAGCTGGGGTCCTAGCACCGATCCCTACGGTACCCCACTAGTCACTGCCTGCCACTTGGAAAAAGACCCGTTTATTCCAACTCTTTGCTTCCTGTCTGCCAACCAGTTCTCTATCTAAGACAGTACCTTACCCCCAATCCCATGTGCTTTAACTTTGCACGCTAATCTCTTATGCGGGACCTTATCGAAAGCCTTCTGAAAGTCCAAATACACCACATCCACTGGTTCTCCCTTATCTATTCTACCAGTTACATCCTCAAAAAATTCCAGTAGATTAGTCAAGCATGATTTACCTTTTGTAAATCCATGTTGACTTTGTCCGATCTGTCTGTCACTGTTTTCCAAGTGCTCTGCTATTACATCTTTTATAATGGACTCTAGCATTTTCCCCACTACCGATGTTAGGATTACCGGTCTATAATTCCCCGTTTTCTCTCTACCACCTTTTTTAAATACTGGGGTTACATTAGCTACCCTCCAATCCATGGGAACTGTTCCAGAGTCTATAGAATTTTGGAAGATGACCAGCAATGCATCTACTATTTCTGGGGCCACTTCCTTAAATACCCTTGGATGTAGATTATCAGGCCCTGGGGATTTATCGGCCTTTAATCCCATCAATTTCCCTAACACCATTTCCCTACAAATACTGATTTCATTCAATTCCTCCCTCTCATTAGACCCTATGTTCCCCGACATCTCTGGGAGGTTATTTGTGTCCTCCTTTGTGAAGACAGAACCAAAGTATGTATTTAATTGGTCTGCCATTTCTTTGTTCCCCATTATAAATTCCCCTGATTCTGACTGCAAGGGACCTACGCTTGACTTCACCAATCTTTATCTCTTCACATATCTATAGAAGCTTTTACAGTCAGTTTTTATGTTCCCTGCAAGCTTACTCTCAATCTATTTTCCTGGATCTCAGTAGCAGCTCTCATTGATTAGATCAACAGAAACCAATTCACTTTCTTTGTTCCTGATCTCCCAGTGCAAGTACAGACACTGTTCCCTCTGATAACCCATCTGGGCCGCTCCCCTGGGCTGTTAACTGTGTGATTAGAGGTCTGGGTGAAGGAGGGAGCTGGCTCCATCAAACAGTAACTGCAGAGCTACAAACGGACAAGGTCAGAGGGGCTGTGGTTTAGCAGGTTGCTGAGATTGGTTCTCCTGACACTGTTGATCTTCGATGTACATGGTGTTTATTCTGAGCTTGGCTTTAGTGAACACTGTGCTGGACTGGTTACTGATCCAGATTCTGCTGAAATTCTTTTCTCACCACCTTGCGTAGACCCTGACCCAACTCCATGCCCAGAGAAAACCGAGTCGGTCGTTGTGTCCATTTCACAAACTGGCAGGTGGAAGATTTCCCAATGCGGCTAATTATTCAGACCCCGCCCACCCCGTGTCACTCCTGCTCTGACCCCGCCCACCCCGTGTCACTCCTGCTCGGACCCCGCCCACCCGTGTCACTCCTGCTCGGACCCCGCCCACCCCGTGTCACTCCTGCTCGGACCCCGCCCACCCCGTGTCACTCCTGCTCGGACCCCGCCCACCCCGTGTCACTCCTGCTCGGACCCCGCCCACCCCGTGTCACTCCTGCTCGGACCCCGCCCCACCCGTGTCACTCCTGCTCGGACCCCGCCCACCCGGTGTCACTCCTGCTCGGACCCCGCCCACCCGTGTCACTCCTGCTCGGACCCCGCCCACCCGGTGGCACTCCTGCTCGGACCCCGCCCACCCGGTGTCACTCCTGCTCGGACCCCGCCCACCCGGTGGCACTCCTGCTCGGACCCCGCCCACCCCGTGTCACTCCTGCTCGGACCCCGCCCACCCCGTGTCACTCCTGCTCGGACCCCGCCCACCCCGTGTCACTCCTGCTCGGACCCCGCCCACCCCGTGTCACTCCTGCTCGGACCCCGCCCACCCCGTGTCACTCCTGCTCGGACCCCGCCCACCCGGTGTCACTCCTGCTCGGACCCCGCCCACCCGGTGGCACTCCTGCTCGGACCCCGCCCACCCCGTGTCACTCCTGCTCGGACCCCGCCCACCCCGTGTCACTCCTTTTTTAAAATTTGCTTATGGGATCTGGGAGTCGCTGGCAAGGCCAGCATTTATTGCCCATCCCTATTCGCCCTTGAGAAGGTGGTGGTGAGCCGCCGCCTTGAACCGCTGCAGTCCGTGTGGTGAAGGTACTCCCACAGTGCTGTTAGGGAGGGAGTTCCAGGATTTTGACCCAGCGATGATGAAGGATCGGCAATATACTTCTAAGTCAGGATAGTGTGTGACTTGGAGGGAAACTTGGAGGTGGTGGTCTTCCCATGCGCCTGCTGCCCTTGTCCTTCTAGGTGGAAGAGGTCGCGGGTTTGGTAGGTGCTGCCAAAGAAGCCTTGGCGAGTTGCTGCAATGCATCTTGTGGATGGTACACACTGCAGCCACGGTACACTGGTGGTGGAGGGAGTGAATGTTTAAGGTGGTGGATGGGGTGCCAATCAAGCGGGCTGCTTTGTCCTGGATGGTGTCGAGCTTCTTGAGTGTTGTTGGAGCTGCACTCCTTACTTGTGCCTTGTAGATAGTGGAAAGGCTTTGGGGTGTCAGGAGGTGAGACACTCGCTGCAGAATACCTAGCCTCTGACATGCTCTTGTTGCCACAGTATTTATGTGGCTGGTCCAGTTAAGTTTCTGGTTAATGGTGACCCCCAGGATGTCGATAGTGGGGGATTCGGCGATGGTAATGCCATTGAATGTCAAGGGGAGGTAGTTAGACTCTCGCTTGTTGGAGATAATGCGGAGATGCCGGCGTTGGACTGGGGTGGACAAAAATGAGAAGTCGCACAACACTATACTATACTATACTATAACCTGGTGTTGTGCGACTTCTCATTTTTGTTGGAGATAGTCATTGCCTGGCACTTCTGTGGCGCGAATGTTACCCGCCACTTATCAGCCCAAGCCTGAACATGGTCCAGATCTTGTTGCATGCAGGCATGGACTGCTCAGACCCTGCTCACCCCATAACACTCCCGCTCAGACTCCACCCACTCTGTCACTCCTGCTCACACCCCGCCAACCCCGTGTCACTGCTGCTCAGACCCCGCCCAACCCGTGTCACTCCTGCTCAGACCCCGCCCACCTCATGTAACTCCTGCTCAGACCCCGCCCACTCAGTGTCACTCCTGCTCAGACCCCGCCCACTCAGTGTCGCTCCTGCTCAGACCCCGCCCACTCAGTGTCGCTCCTGCTCAGACCCCGCCCACTCAGTGTCGCTCCTGCTCAGACCCCGCCCACTCAGTGTCGCTCCTGCTCAGACCCCGCCCACTCAGTGTCGCTCCTGCTCAGACCCCGCCCACTCAGTGTCGCTCCTGCTCAGACCCCGCCCACTCAGTGTCGCTCCTGCTCAGACCCCGCCCACTCAGTGTCGCTCCTGCTCAGACCCCGCCCACTCAGTGTCGCTCCTGCTCAGACCCCGCCCACTCAGTGTCGCTCCTGCTCAGACCCCGCCCACTCAGTGTCGCTCCTGCTCAGACCCCGCCCACTCAGTGTCGCTCCTGCTCAGACCCCGCCCACTCAGTGTCGCTCCTGCTCAGACCCCGCCCACTCAGTGTCGCTCCTGCTCAGACCCCGCCCACTCAGTGTCGCTCCTGCTCAGACCCCGCCCACTCAGTGTCGCTCCTGCTCAGACCCCCGCCCACTCAGTGTCGCTCCTGCTCAGACCCCGCCCACTCAGTGTCGCTCCTGCTCAGACCCCGCCCACTCAGTGTCGCTCCTGCTCAGACCCCGCCCACTCAGTGTCGCTCCTGCTCAGACCCCGCCCACTCAGTGTCGCTCCTGCTCAGACCCCGCCCACTCAGTGTCGCTCCTGCTCAGACCCCGCCCACTCAGTGTCGCTCCTGCTCAGACCCCGCCCACTCAGTGTCGCTCCTGCTCAGACCCCGCCCACTCAGTGTCGCTCCTGCTCAGACCCCGCCCACTCAGTGTCGCTCCTGCTCAGACCCCGCCCACTCAGTGTCGCTCCTGCTCAGACCCCGCCCACTCAGTGTCGCTCCTGCTCAGACCCCGCCCACTCAGTGTCGCTCCTGCTCAGACCCCGCCCACTCAGTGTCGCTCCTGCTCAGACCCCGCCCACTCAGTGTCGCTCCTGCTCAGACCCCGCCCACTCAGTGTCGCTCCTGCTCAGACCCCCGCCCACTCAGTGTCGCTCCTGCTCAGACCCCGCCCACTCAGTGTCGCTCCTGCTCAGACCCCGCCCACTCAGTGTCGCTCCTGCTCAGACCCCGCCCACTCAGTGTCGCTCCTGCTCAGACCCCGCCCACTCAGTGTCGCTCCTGCTCAGACCCCGCCCACTCAGTGTCGCTCCTGCTCAGACCCCGCCCACTCAGTGTCGCTCCTGCTCAGACCCCGCCCACTCAGTGTCGCTCCTGCTCAGACCCCGCCCACTCAGTGTCGCTCCTGCTCAGACCCCGCCCACTCAGTGTCGCTCCTGCTCAGACCCCGCCCACTCAGTGTCGCTCCTGCTCAGACCCCGCCCACTCAGTGTCGCTCCTGCTCAGACCCCGCCCACTCAGTGTCGCTCCTGCTCAGACCCCGCCCACTCAGTGTCGCTCCTGCTCAGACCCCTGCCCACTCCGTCATTCCTGCTCAGGCCCCGCCCACTCCACGTCACTGCCCGCCCATTTCCTGGATAGGGATCAAGAGTGGGATCCCTGGCTGATTGTCCCCTCCGTAAACCAGGGCACTGAGGGCAATTACAGCACCAGCACCAGCTGCTGCGATCAGCTCACTCAGTACAGACTGCGGGGTGGGGGGGAACCTTAGACTTCCCCTGCTTGTACCAAACTGAAAAGATCTGTATCTAACTTGTGCCTAATCAGATCTCCTCTTAAGAACAAAACCAAGTGCTTCACATGCAATGAATTACTTTGAAGTGTAACCACTGTAGTTATGGCTGTTACAATACCAGGTCTGAAGGTGCTGCCTCTCACTGGGGCTCAGGTCCCCTCCTCTCCTGAAGTGCTGACTCTCACTGGGGCTCAGGTCCCCTCCTCTCACTGAGTCTGCTGCTGTCAGTTTTATTTCTCACATTCTGATTTCATGGTTTTTATAAGTTACTGATTTGAAAATTGATGTAATGTTGATCAGTGAAATATATTTTTAAATAAACCTGGTCAGAATTGCTTGCCTTCGTGAGGGTAGGAGGCTGCTTGAGGTTGGTCCAGTACTGGGAGTGAATACTCCTGAGGGGTCATGACCCTGTCACACCCGGTACTGAGGGTTATTTGACACTACATGGTCATCTGTTGGAGCCAGGCTAAACCTCACCCCAGCCCCGATTAACCTGTAGCATTGGAGTTGGCACAGACTGTAATCTCTGTCTGTCTTACGCCATGTGAAGGGAACAGACTCCTTCCTTGCAATGTCCTGTGCTGGGTTATACTGTGCACACCACCCGTCTCATCCCCCTCTCTCTGTCTCTCCCGTTCTCCCCCTCGCCCTCTCCCTTCCCCCTCTCTCACTCAGTCGGACTCTACCGGTCACTCACTCACTTTGCAAGTTTTGTTTTTTCCAGGCAGTGGGCAGACGGAGGAAGAATATGACGGAATTCCTGGGAGATTCCACTATCCCGTGTCCGGATTCCCTCTCCCCACTCAGCTCCTCGTTACCCAGCGGTGGCGCAGACAGCTGGAAGAACCGAGCTGCCAGTCGCTTCAGCGGGCTATTCGGATCTGGGGCCAGTACGGGGCCATTTGGCCGGGTAGGTGCTGACCCGCGGTGGGTGCAAGTGGGGGCACGGGGGGTGGGGTGAGGGGTGCGCAGGGGGCTGGGGTGGGGTGAGGGAGGCCCCGGGGGGGCGGGGGGGGGGGGGCGGGGAGGGGAAGGGAAAGGATGTGTTAGGGGGACACGGGAGCAGAGTGAGGGGACGCTGGCATGCTGAGGGGGGACGGGGTGAAGGGGGTGGGTGGGTTGGGGTCCTGGGGTAGGGGCGGTGTGTGTGGGTGGGGGGAGGGTTGGTGTGTGTGTGTGTGACGGAAGGACTGTGGGGGAGCTGGTGAGTGTGTGAGGGGGGACCCGGGGAGGGGGCGGATGGTGTGTGTGTGTGTGAGACGGTGGCGGGGTGGGGTGGGTGGTGAGTGTGTGAGGGGGGTCCCCGGGGGTGGGGTGCGTGCCCGGGGGTGGGGTGCGTGTGAGGGGGGGTACCCGGGGATGGGGTGCGTGTGAGGGGGGTCCCCGGGGGGGTGGGGTGCGTGTGAGGGGGGTACCCGGGGATGGGGTGCGTGTGAGGGGGGTCCCCGGGGGGGTGGGGTGCGTGTGAGGGGTGTCCCCGGGGGGGTGGGGTGCGTGTGAGGGGGGTCCCCGGGGGGGTGGGGTGCGTGTGAGGGGGGTCCCCGGGGGGGTGGGGTGCGTGTGAGGGGGGTCCCCGGGGGGGTGGGGTGCGTGTGAGGGGGGTTCCCCCGGGGGGGTGGGGTGCGTGTGAGGGGGGTCCCCGGGGATGGGGTGCGTGTGAGGAGGGTCTCCGGTGGGTTGAGTGTGTGTGGGTGGTGCAGCTGTTTGATAGACAGCCCATGTTGGGGAGAGGCACACAGGCAGCTGCTGTCCGAGCTCAGTGACCTCGTGCCCCTCGTTCACCGGAAGGCAGTGCTGAGCGAGGGCTGCGGTCAGCAGTGAATGGGCGTGGGGAGCGAGCTGTCCAGAAAGGCTCAGTCAGGACCAGTGCAGCCTTTGTGGGCTGTTCTGGAGCTCACTATCCTCTCACTGCCTGTCGTAAGTGAGCTGCAGCTGTCTGGGTAGGTGCTAGTGTGATTGATCATGAGATCAGAGGAGGGTTGGATTCCGCTCGCTGTTGTGCTGTTTCTGTGGTTTGTGCAGCCCCAGGTGGGGAGCAGAGCAGTGGGAGGAACAGAGTGAACCTGCGATACGTGGGTACGAGCAGCAAACAGCTGCATGCTCGGCCTCACCGCAGGGGGTGGCGGGGTGTGGGAGGCGGGAACTGCACTATAAACCCAGTGAGAAGAGAGAGAGAGAGAGAGAGAGAGACCACCCAGTCAGCTCATGAAGGGGGCAACACCCACATGGGGTAAGAGTGGGGGCATCTGCAGTCTTGATATTGACCGTGTTGCTGTGGACATCTGGGGTGGGTTTTGTTCGCTGTCCTGGAGCTCGGATTTCAGAGCAACATTAAGAGCTCCTGCTGTGCCCCAGATTCCCAGCCCAGTGTGAGACTGAACCACACCGACCAGCAGGCACCAGGGCCCAGCACCCGCTCCCTCCTGAATTAGTTGATCGCACCAATTCAGCTTAGTGCCCCTGGATTAGAGAGAGGGGAAATCGGCCAGGGTTCCTGCTGCTGATCACTGTCCAGTGAGCCCTGGGTGCTGTGTGTGGCTGTTGATTCAGGACAGGTTCAAACTTCGTGGGAAAACAGCTCACTATCTGGGCTCAGGTGTGGTATTGGAGGGCAGCCAGTGCGCACACAACCCGAATCTGAGCGTGAGTCAGTGCCTTCAGGGCAGGGGGGAAAGGAGGATGTCTGTGCCACCCTGCCCTGGTGTGTATAAAAAGGTCCAGGGTCCCGGCTGCTCATCCCGTCTGTGTGTCTCTCTGCAGGAAATGGATAAAATGGACCAGTTGCAGAGCAAGCTTCACACCTACAGCATGTTTGGGCTGCCCAAGGTGCCAGCGCAGCTACGATTCGATCAGGACTCCTGGGAGGAGGAGGAGGAGACCAGTCTGTACCTCGAGGGGTCATGGCAGGAGATCATCGAGGGTCCTGAGGTAAACCTGCAAACCGGATCAGCCAGGACTGTAGCCGGGCACCCTGGGGTGCTGGGAGTGTGAACATTAAATCAAACACAGAGCTCCCGACAGCGAGAGTGGCAGCCCGACCGCCTCCACCTCACCAATGTCCCTCCCACAGGCACCCTCTGATATCTGCCCCCAGTGGCCATTCTTCCTGTGTGAGCCCAGTGAGCAGGCTATTCTACTGGGAGTGCATCACAGTGCTGCCTGATTCTGGCCTCACCCGATATCCGGACATGCACTTTATAACGAGGGTCACTGGATGGTGCTCGGAAACGGGAATCCTGACTAACACGGGTACTGAGGCCAGTTGCACTAGCTCGGGTTTCGAACAGTGTACCGTACACACCAGCACTGAGTGGGTAAATCCTGCCACACTCGCACTGTTCACTCAATTTAATAATCTTTAAAGGTAAGATAAGTTATGATCATGTGCAGTTTAAAAATAATTTTTGAGCATGAATTTAGCAATTTATTCAGTAAGTACAGTGATTCAAGCTGGGCTTCTGTGATTTAAATATTTCACGAACAGATTTATGTTTTCTAATGGTTTTGCCTCGCTGTGAATTTTTAATGTGTTCCCTAGTTTATTTTGGACTTTGAATTGAAAGTTTATTGTGGGGTGCCCTCGTAACATTGCGGCGTTTTTACTACTGTTCTGTATTTGGCACAAGGCTATCAGACAGACCTGCCCCTTTAAGAAATGCCACTTCTTGTTGGGTTCGCACTGTCAGATTTAAGTCTCTCCAGAGGTCTGTTAGATTTGAGCTAATTACAGATTAAAGTCACTTCCTCATTGAATTTCATCACATTTCTAATTCCTATTTCCTGAGTCATGTGGGTGAGACAACCCCGCGCTGAGCTCAGTAACAGTGACCCTCTTACCCAGTTCACTCACCTCCTTGCTAATCCAGCTCCTCCTCTTCCAATGTGCCCAGGTGGGGGATGGGTTGAGCACAAAGCTCCAGGCTCCCAGATCACATTTTACCCTCGTTTCCTTCTATACCCTGTTCTCCATGTACAGGTTGCACCGACTCCACCACAGCTGGGTAAGGCACCCCACCGACTCCCTCCCCCCACACCGACTACCTCCGCCCACCACGACTCCCTCCCCCATCCCCCCTCCCCCACCGACTACCTCCACCCCTCCCCCCACACCGACTACCTCCGCCCACCACGACTCCCTCCCCCATCCCCCAGCTCCCATCCCCCACCGACTACCTCCCCCCCACACACCGACTACCTCCACCCCTCCCCCACCGACTACCTCCCCCTCCCCCCACCGACTACCTCCCCCCCTCCCCCACCGACTACCTCCCCCCCTCCCCCACCGACTACCTCCACCCCTCCCCCCACCGACTACCTCCACCCCTCCCCCCACCGACTACCTCCACCCCTCCCCCCACCGACTACCTCCACCCCTCCCCCCACCGACTACCTCCACCCCTCCCCCCACCGACTACCTCCACCCCTCCCCCCACCGACTACCTCCACCCCTCCCCCCACCGACTACCTCCACCCCTCCCCCCACCGACTACCTCCACCCCTCCCCCCACCGACTACCTCCCCCCACCGACTACCTCCCCCCACCGACTACCTCCCCCCACCGACTACCTCCTCCCCCCACCCCGACCGACTACCTCCCCCATCCCCCCGCACCGACTACCTCTCCCCCTCCCCGAACGACAACCTCCCCCACCGATTTCCCCTCCCCCCATCGACGACTCCTCATCCCACCAACTCCCCCTTCTCCTATCGACTCCCCACTCAGGTATGGGTCCCACAAACACTGACTCTCCCTGGGGTACAGGTCCCACGGGCACTGACTCTCCCTGGGGTACAGGTCCCACGGGCACTGACTCTCCCTGGGGTACAGGTCCCACAGACACTGACTCTCCCTGGGGTACAGGTCCCACGGGCACTGACTCTCCCTGGGGTACAGGTCCCACGGGCACTGACTCTCCCTGGGGTACAGGTCCCACGGGCACTGACTCTCCCTGGGGTACAGGTCCCACAGACACTGACTCTCCCTGGGGTACAGGTCCCACGGGCACTGACTCTCCCTGGGGTACAGGTCCCACGGGCACTGACTCTCCCTGGGGTACAGGTCCCACAGACACTGACTCTCCCTGGGGTACAGGTCCCACGGGCATTGACTCTCCCTGGGGTACGGGTCTCACGGGCACTGACTCTCCCTGGGGTACGGGTCTCATGGGCACTGACTCTCCCTGGGGTACAGGTCCCACAGACACTGACTCTCCCTGGGGTACAGGTCCCACAGACACTGACTCTCCCTGGGGTACAGGTCCCACAGACACTGACTCTCCCTGGGGTACAGGTCTCACGGGCACCGACTCTCCCTGGGGTATGGGTCCCACAGACACTGACTCTCCCTGAGGTACGGGTCCCATAGACACTGACTCTCCCTGAGGTACGGGTCCCACGGACACTGACTCTCCCTGGGGTACGGGTCCCGCGGGCACTGATTCTCCTTGGTGTACAGGTCCCACGGGCACTGACTCTCCCTGGGGTACAGGTCCCACAGACACTGACTCTCCCTGGGGTACAGGTCTCACGGGCATTGACTCTCCCTGGGGTACGGGTCTCACGGGCACTGACTCTCCCTGGGGTACAGGTCCCACAGTCACTGACTCTCCCTGGGGTACGGGTCTCACGGGCACTGACTCTCCCTGGGGTACAGGTCCCACGGGCACTGACTCTCCCTGGGGTACAGGTCCCACAGACACTGACTCTTCCTTGGGTACGGGTCTCACGGGAATTCTCCCTGAATGAGCATTGACTGTGCAAGTCGGTGAGAATTCAGAGTCCAGCCTGATGTACTCACCGCTACCCTAACGTGCATAAATCGATTTTCCAGCATGAGTCACTGGATAATTATCAGGTCGAACTCCGCCAGATTCACGCTCCCTCCCTAATTCAGAGGCACTGAGCAGGTCAGCCAGCATCTGTGGAGAGAGAAACAGAGTTAATGTTTCAGGTCGATGAGCTTTCATTAGAACTGGAAATAATTCGAGATGTACCAGGTTTTAAGCTAGTGTTTTTAAGCAAGTACAGAGGCAGGGAAAGGGGGGGCGGAGGAGAGGAAAACACTAAAGGGAAAGTCTGTGATAGGGTGGAGGGCAGGAGTGATTAAATGACTAAAGGGATGATGGAGCAAGGCAAAAGGGGATGGTAATGGGACAAGTTAAGAAACAAAAGATGGGTCTAGAGGAGGTGTAAATGGCAACAGCAGAATCATTACCAACAGCTGCTGTCTGAGAAAATGGGAGCAGTGGTTATGATCTGAAATTGTTGAACTCAGTGTTGAGTCCGGAAGGCTGTAAAGTAACTAATCGAAAGATGAGGTGCTGTTCCTCGAGCAAAATATAGGTAGAGCCCGGGTATTCGGGTATTCGGGTACTGATAGGGTATTTATGGGGGGAGCTTGAGCATGCAGGGACCGTGAGGTATTTATGGGGGAGCCGGGTATGTGGGGGTATTTATGGGGGAGCCGGGTATGTGGGGGTATTTATGGGGGAGCCGGGTATGTGGGGGTATTTATGGGGGAGCCGGGTATGTGGGGGTATT
The DNA here is from genome assembly GCA_030390025.1 of Squalus acanthias. Classification (NCBI taxonomy): domain Eukaryota; kingdom Metazoa; phylum Chordata; class Chondrichthyes; order Squaliformes; family Squalidae; genus Squalus; species Squalus acanthias. The sequence goes on along the minus strand of JASTWF010001983.1, from coordinate 26,746 downwards.
TATGGGGGAGCCGGGTATGTGGGGGTATTTATGGGGGAGCCGGGTATGTGGGGGTATTTATGGGGGAGCCGGGTATGTGGGGGTATTTATGGGGGGAGCCGGATATGTGGGGGTATTTATGGGGGGAGCCGGGTATGTGGGGATATTTATCGGGGAGCCGGGTATGTGGGGGTATTTATGGGGGAGCCGGGTATGTGGGGTATTTATCGGGGAGCCCCTGGTTATGTGGGGTATTTATGAGGGAGCCGGGTATGTGGGGTATTTATGGGGGAGCCGGTTATGTGGGGTATTTATGGGGGGAGCCCCTGGTTATGTGGGGTATTTATGGGGGAGGAGCCCAGGTACTGTGAATCATAGAAAGTTACAGCACGGAAGGAGGCCATTTCGGCCTATCATGTCCGCGCCGGCCAACAAGGAGCTATCCAGCCTAATCCCACTTCCCAGCTCTTGGTCTGTAGCCCTGCAGGTTACAGCATCCCAAGTGCACATCCAAGTACTTTTTAAATGTGGTTAGGGTTCCTGCCTCTACCACCCTTTCAGGCAGTGAGTTCCAGACCCCCACAACCCTCTGGGTGAAGAAATTTCCACTCAAATCCCCTCTAAACCTTCCCCCAATTACTTTAAATCTGTGCCCCATAGATTTTGACCCCTCTGCTAAGGGAAATAGGTCCTTTCTATCCACTTTATCTATGCCCCTCATAATTTTATACTCCTCAATAAGGTCTCCCCTCAGCCTCCTCTGTTCTAAGGTAAACAGACCCAGCCTATTCAGTCTTTCCTCATAGCTAAGATTCTCTACTTCTGGCAACATCCCTGTAAATCTCCTCTGTACCTTCTCTAGTGCAATCACATCTTTCCTGTAATGTGGTGACCAGAACTGCACGCAGTACTCTAGCTGAGGCCTAACTAGTGTTTTATACAGTTGAAGCATAACCCCCCCGCTCTTGTATTCTATGCCACGGCTAATAAAGGCAAGCATTCCGTAAGCCTTCTTAACCACCTTATCTATTTGGCCTGCTACCTTCAGGGATCTGTGGACATGCACTCCAAGGTCCCTTTGTTCCTCTACACTACTCAGTGTCCTACCATTTAATGTGTATTCCCTTTCCTTGTTAGCCCTCCCCAAATGCATTACCTCACACTTCTCCGGATTGAATTCCATTTGCCACTGTTCTGCCCACCTGACCAATTTATTGATATCTTCCTGCAGTCTACAGCTTCCTTCTTCAGTACCAACCACACAGCCAATTTTAGTATCATCTGCAAATTTCTTAATCATACCCCCTATATTCAAGTCAAGATCGTTGATATATACCACAAAAATCAAGGGACCTAGTACTGAGCCCTGTGGAACCCCACTGGAAACAGCCTTCCAGTCACAAAAACACCCATCAACCATTACCTCTGCTTCCTATCTCCGAGCCAGTTTTGAATCCACTCTGCACTGGATCCCATGGGCTTTTAACTTCGTGACCAGTCTGCCATGTGGAACCTTATCAAAAACCTTGCTAAAGTCCATATACACTACATCAAACGCACTACCCTCATATACCCTCCTTGTTACCTCCTCAAAAAATTCAGTCACGTTTGTCAGACACGACCTTCCCTTAACAAATCCGTGCTGACTATCCTTGATTAATCCATGTCTTTCTAATGAAGATTTATCCTGTCCTTCAGAATTCTTTCCAATAATTTTCCCACCACCAAGGTTAGGCTGACTGGCCTGTAATTACTCGGTCTATCCTTTTCTCCATTTTTAAACCAGGGTACCACATTAGCAGTCCTCCGGCACCACACCTGAAGCCAGAGAGGATTGAAAAATAATGGTCAGGGCCTATGCCATTTCCTCTTTTGCTTCGCTTAACAGCCTGGGAAACATTTCATCTGGGCCTGGGGATTTATCCACTTTTAAAGCTGCTAAACCCCTTAATACTTCCTCTCTCACTATGTTTATTTCATCTAATATTTCACACTCCTCCCCCCCGATAGCAATATCTGCTTCACCCCTCTCCTTTGTGAAAACAGACGCAAAGTATTCATTAAGAACCGTACCGACGTCCCCCGCCTCCACACACAGATTACCCCCATGATCTCTAATAGGCCCTACCCTTTCTTTCGTTATCCTCTTACTCTTAATATATTTATAAAATATCTTTGGGTTTTCCTTGATTTTACTTGCCAAGAATTTTTCATGCTCTCTCTTTGCTTTCCTAATATTTTTAATTGCACCCCTGCACTTTCTGTACTCCTCTAAAGATTCTGGAGTACTAAGCCCTCGGTATCTGTCATACGCCTCCCTTTTTTTCTTTATCCTACCCTGTATGTCTCTAGACATCCAGGGGGCTCTAGATTTGTTAGTTCCACCTTTTTTCTTTAAGGTCACATGTTTGGTCTGAACCCTCCGATCTCTCCTTGAATGCCTCCCACTGCTCTGACACTGATTTACCTTCAAGTAGCTGTTTCCAGTCCACTATGGCTAAATCCCCTCTGAGCTTAGCAAAATTTGCTTTTCCCCAATTTAGAATTTTTATTCCTGGTCTATCCTTGTCCTTTTCCATAACTACCTTAAATCTAACAGAATTATGGTCACTAGCACGAAAATGCTCCCCCACTGATACGCCTTCTACCTGCCCAGCTTCATTCCCTAAAACTAAGTCCAGAACCGCCCCCTCCCTTGTTGGGCTTGCTACATATTGGCTAAAAAAGTTCTCCTGGATGCATTTTAGGAATTCCGCACCTTCTATACCCTTCACACTAATTTTATCCCAGTTAATATTGGGGTAGTTGAAATCCCCGACTATTACTGCCCTATTGTTTTTGCACTTCTCAGAAATTTGTCTACATATTTGTTCTTCTATCTCCCTCTCACTGTTTGGGGGTCTGTAGTACACTCCCAGCAGTGTGATCACCCCTTTTTTGTTTTTCAATTCGACCCATATGGCCTCGTTTGATGATCCCTCCAACATATCATCCCTCCTCACAGCTGTAATAGTTTCTTCCCTCCCTTTTTACCTTCCTCTCTATCCCGTCTGAAAATCCTGTAACCAGGAATGTTGAGCTGCCATACCTGCCCCTCTTTCAGCCACGTCTCTGTAATAGCTATAATATCATAGTCCCAAGTATCTACCTGTGCCCTCAGCTCATCTGCCTTGTTCGCTATACTCCTTGCATTGAAGTATATACCATTTAGTACAGGCAAACCTCCTTGTTGACTACTATCTAGCCCTTGATTCCTCTGTCCTTCTAATTTACTTTCTACGTTTTTGTTTTCCAACTCCAGTTTTTCTTCCCTCCCTATTCACTCTATACTTAAGTTCCCATCCCCCTGCCAAGCTAGTTTAAACCCTCCCCAACAGCACTAGCAAACCCTCCCGCGAGGATATTGGTCCCGTTCCCGTTGAGGTGCAACCCGTCTGGCTTGTAGAGGTCCCACCTCCCCCAGAAACGGTTCCAATTCCTCAGGATTCTAAAGCCCTCCCTCCTACACCATCTCTCCAGCCACGCATTCATCTGCTCTATCTTCCTATTTCTGAACTCACTAGCACGTGGCACTGGTAGTAATCCGGAGATTACTACCTTTGAGGTCCTGCTTTTTAACCTCTTTCCTAGCTCCCTAAACTCTGCCTGCAGGACCTCATCCCTCTTCCTACCCCTATGTTGTTGGTACCAATATGGACCACGACCTCTGGCTGTTCACCCTCCCCCCTCAGAATGCCCTGCAGCCGTTCAGTGACATCCTTGACCCTGGAACCAGGGAGGCAACATACCATCCTGGAGTCACGTCTGCGGCCGCAGAAACGCCTGTCTGCTCCCCTAACTATTGAATCCCCTATCACTATTGCTCTCCGTCTCCTCTTCCCCCCCGCCTGTGCAGCTGAGCCTTCCATGGTGCTGTGGACTTGGCTCTGGCTGCACTCCCCAGAGGAACCATCGCCCTCACCAGTACTCAGCACCGAATACTGGTTGGTGAGCAAGATGCACTACCTGCCTGGTGGTCCTCTTCTGTCTGACGGTCACCCATTCCCTCTGTGCCTGCACATTCTTAAGCTGCGGGGTGACCACCTCCCGAAACATGCTATCCACGTAGCTCTCAGCCTCGCGGATGCACAGCAGTGACTGCAGCCACCGCTGAAGCTCCGTAACCCAGTGCTCGAGCTGCTGTAACTGGCGACACTTCCCGCACATGTGGTCATCCAGACCACGGGAGGTGTCCAGGACTTCCCACATGGCACAGGATGTGCATTCCATGGGTGTGAGCTGCCCTGCCATTCCTCTAATTAACCTCTAATTTACTAAACTAGCTGGAATAAACTTAAAAACTTTAAGAAAGTTAAGTAAGAATACTTACCAGATACTCACCAATCAGTTCCCTCCCCTTGTGCTGACGTCACTTTTGACTTCTGACCTCACTCTATGAAAATTCTGCCAGTGCTGAGTTGGTATCGCCGCCGCCTCGCCGCTCCTCCCAGGTCCCCGCCGCCGCCTCGCCGCTCCTCCCAGGTCCGCACTGCCACCACCGCCGCCTCGCCGCTCCTCCCAGGTCCGCACTGCCACCGCCTCGCCACTCCTCCCAGGTCCACACTGCCACCTCGCCGCTCCTCCCAGGTCCACACTGCCACCTCGCCACTCCTCCCAGGTCCACACTGCCACCTCGCCACTCCTCCCAGGTCCACACCGCCGCCTCGCCACTCCTCCCAGGTCCACACTGCCACCTCGCCGCTCCTCCCAGGTCCGTACTGCCACCGCTGCTGCTGCTGTGGGGTATTTATGGGGGGGGAGCCAGGTATGTGGGGTATTTATGGGGAGGAGCCCAGGTACTGTGGGGTATTTATGGGGAAGCCAGGTATGTGGGGTATTTATGGGGGGGGCCAGGTATGTGGGGTATTTATGGGGGGGGCCCGGGTATTTATGGGGGGGAGCCAGGTATGTGGGGTATTTATGGGGGGAAGCCAGGTATGTGGGGTATTTATGGGGAAGCCAGGTATGTGCGGTATTTATGGGGGGGGGCCCGGGTATGTTGGGTATTTCTGGGGGGGCCCGGGTATGTGGGGTATTTCTGGGGGGGCCCGGGTATGTGGGGTATTTCTGGGGGGGCCCGGGTATGTGGGGTATTTATGGGGGGGGGCCCGGGTATGTGGGGTATTTATGGGGGGGGCCCGGGTATGTGGGGTATTTATGGGGAAGCCAGGTATGTGGGGTATTTATGGGGGGGGCCAGGTATGTGGGGTATTTCTGGGGGGGGCCGGGTATGTGGGGTATTTCTGGGGGGGCCCGGGTATGTTGGGTATTTCTGGGGGGGCCCGGGTATGTGCGGTATTTATGGGGGGGGCCCGGGTATGTGGGGTATTTATGGGGGGGGGCCCGGGTATGTGGGGTATTTATGGGGGGGGCCCGGGTATGGGGGGTATTTATGGGGGGGCCCGGGTATGTTGGGTATTTCTGGGGGGGCCCGGGTATGTGGGGTATTTATGGGGAAGCCAGGTATGTGGGGTATTTATGGTGGCGGGGAGTTCGGGTATGTGGGGTATTTATGGGGGGGCCTGGGTATGTGGGGTATTTCTCGGGGGGCCCAGGTATGTGGGGTATTTCTGGGGGGGCCCGGGTATGTGGGGTATTTATGGGGGGGCCCGGGTATGTGGGGTATTTCTCGGGGGGCCCGGGTATGTGGGGTATTTATGGGGGGGCCCGGGTATGTGGGGTATTTCTCGGGGGGCCCGGGTATGTGGGGTATTTATGGTGGCGGGGAGTTTGGGTATGCGGGTACTGTGATCTCACCATCTTGCTGTGTGTCCCTCTCCCCAACAGAAGCTGACCCGGAAGCAGTGCCATCAACAGGAGGCCCTCTGGGAGCTGCTGAACACGGAGGCCGCCTACATTAAGAAGCTACGCGTTATCACGGACGTGAGTCTCTGTTCCCCCCTCCTCGGCCTACAGTCTCACACTGCCACCCGGGTAGGGTGCTGGGTAACTCATAGGTCTGTGGGTGATGTGAAACTGCCTGATCCTGTGGAATCCCTCGCCTGCCATTACTCAGGGTCTTGTCTACACTTTCCCAGATGTAAATGGTATTGACATGTAAATGTTTTTGATTGTGTCCTGATTACCTCAGCAGTGATCCGTCAATCCACCTCGTACCACAAAAAAACCTGAATTAGTCACGGGTGCAGTCCTGGGTTTGTGTGGGTGAAGCACTCTCTCCACTCCCAACGCTCATCCTTCTTCAACTGTACCTGACAGCAGAGGGGTTCAGGTCCCCTCCTCTCCTGAAGGTGCTGACTCTCACTGGGGTTCAGGTCCCCTCCTCTCCTGAAGGTTCTGACTCTCACTGGGGTTCAGGTCCCCTCCTCTCCTGAAGGTGCTGACTCTCACTGGGGCTCAGGTCCCCTCCTCTCCTGAAGGTGCTGACTCTCACTGGGGTTCAGGTCCCCTCCTCTCCTGAAGGTGCTGACTCTCACTGGGGTTCAGGTCCCCTCCTCTCCTGAAGGTGCTGACTCTCACTGGGGTTCAGGTCCCCTCCTCTCCTGAAGGTGCTGACTCTCACTGGGGTTCAGGTCCCCTCCTCTCCTAACTGGGGTTCATTGACTTCCCATCCATCCATAAAGAATGATTCTTCCCTGAGGTTTGCTGTGAGCTCAGTACTGGGTGTCACTATTTAGCCAGTGTACGTTACTCACCTCGTGTCTCCTCTCTTGCAGCTCTTCCTATGCTGTCTGGTGAATCTGCAGGAATCAGGCCTGTTGGTTGAGGTGAGGCCGATCGTTTAATGTTCACCAGAAACCTTCAAATAACCAAGAACCTCATCTCAAGTGTGTAAATTGAGCAGAGTATGAGGAGCAAGGAAGCCTCCCCGGGGTCCAGCCCCTCCTGGGAGAATATGGCCCAACCCTGGTGGTTGTGTGTACACAGGCCCTGGAAGTTGCCTTTTTTTTTAATTTGTTCATGGGATGTGGGCGTCGCTGGCAAGGCCAGTATTTTTTGCCTAATTGCCCTTGGTGGTGGTGAGCCGCCTTCTTGAACCGCTGCAGTCCTTCTACTTTGTAACGGTTTGGTACAACTGAGTGGCTTGCTAGGCCATTTCAGAGGGCAGTTAAGAGTCAACCACATTGCTGTGTTTCTGGAGTCACTTATAGGCCAGACCGGGTAAAGGCGACAGATTTCCTTCCCTAAAGGACGTCCGTGAACCAGATGGGTTTTTATGACAATCCGGTAGTTTTGTGGTCACTAGCTTTTTATTCCAGATTTATTTAATTAACTGAATTTAAATTCCCCCAACTGGCGTGGTGGGATTTGAACTCATTAGTCCAGGCCTCTGGATGACTAGTCCACTATGCTACCGTACCCCTGGCCCTGGTGGTTGGTGTACACACGGTGGGGATTGAAGAAGTGTGAAGACCCATCACCCGTGCAGCCAGCGTGACCTTCCGGCTGTGTGAACACAGGCATGAACATTCGGTGGTTTAACGTGTGTGAAATACTGAGGACTGACTGTACCCATGATGCCGTGCAGGTGGATCCAAAGAAACTGTTCTGTAACGTGCAGGAGATTATCCAACTGCACCAGACGCTGTGGCGAGACGTGATGGCCCCAGTGCTGCAAACAACGAGAGAGCGCAAGACACTCCTCAACCCCACCGACTTCCACAAGGGATTCAAGACGGTAAGTCAGTGGCACACCGTAATCCACGGGCAGTCAGGAGGGTGCAGTCGGATGGAATGAGTAACAGGGTCCGATGGTACGATTGCTAGACTCGAGTGGACAATAAGGTGCGGTTTTACCCTGTGCCTCTTGAACTCGCTCTGTGGCGGCGGGGCAATCCGTTGCTACGGTGCTGTTGCGCCCCCTGCCATTCCGCACCGCGCCATCTGAGAGGGGCACGAAATGCAGCCTTGAGCTCTGCTCAGAGCTGCCCCGATACACCAGCTGCCGGTGTGACAGCATCAGCTGGTCAGTATTCCAGCTCTCACTGGGAATGATGCAGGGCTGTGGGGGGAGGTCAATAATAAGCGGCCAGTTTAGAGGACGGTGGGGATTGAAGATGTGTGAAGACCCATCACCTGTGCAGCCAGTGTGACCTTCCATGTGTGAAAGCCCAGAGGCTGTGGATTGTAGGTTTACAGACTGGCAGTTGAATCAGCTCCAGACTTGAGATTCCCTAAGACCAGCCACGGCATCAGGAGTGAGTCCGAAACCAGTCCCTACTTACCCAAACCTAACAGGACTCTCCTCATACGGTTACGAGCTGCCCAGTCTGTTACCTCTCAAACTCTTGGCTATTGTTGGTCCCGTTTCTGTATTAGTTACTTGTTTTACCCTTCATCCTTCACAGTTTGGCGTGCATTTTAAGCCGTATATCCAGTACTGCATGGAGGAGGAGGGCTGTATGGAGTACATGAGAAACCATCTCCGTGACAACGATCTCTTCAGGATCTACATAACGGTTAGTGTCACCCAGTGACCTTTCCCTGCTCCATGTGACAGGCTGGGGTCACGGGGAGGGAGGGTGGGAAGAGGTTTCAAGGTGTCCGATTTACTGTAGCTTTATGCAGACAGAGAGAGAGAGAGAGAGGGACAGAGAGAGAGAGAGAGGGACAGAGAGAGAGAGAGAGAGGGACAGAGAGAGAGAGAGGGGGACAGAGCGAGAGAGAGAGGGGGACAGAGCGAGAGAGAGAGGGGGACAGAGCGAGAGAGAGAGGGGGACAGAGCGAGAGAGAGAGGGGGACAGAGCGAGAGAGAGAGGGGGACAGAGCGAGAGAGAGAGGGGGACAGAGCGAGAGAGAGAGGGGGACAGAGCGAGAGAGAGAGGGGGACAGAGCGAGAGAGAGAGGGGGACAGAGCGAGAGAGAGAGGGGGACAGAGCGAGAGAGAGAGGGGGACAGAGCGAGAGAGAGAGGGGGACAGAGCGAGAGAGAGAGGGGGACAGAGCGAGAGAGAGAGGGGGACAGAGCGAGAGAGAGAGGGGGACAGAGCGAGAGAGAGAGGGGGACAGAGCGAGAGAGAGAGGGGGACAGAGCGAGAGAGAGAGGGGGACAGAGCGAGAGAGAGAGGGGGACAGAGCGAGAGAGAGAGGGGGACAGAGCGAGAGAGAGAGGGGGACAGAGCGAGAGAGAGAGGGGGACAGAGCGAGAGAGAGAGGGGGACAGAGCGAGAGAGAGAGGGGGACAGAGCGAGAGAGAGAGGGGGACAGAGCGAGAGAGAGAGGGGGACAGAGCGAGAGAGAGAGGGGGACAGAGCGAGAGAGAGAGGGGGACAGAGCGAGAGAGAGAGGGGGACAGAGCGAGAGAGAGAGGGGGACAGAGCGAGAGAGAGAGGGGGACAGAGCGAGAGAGAGAGGGGGACAGAGCGAGAGAGAGAGGGGGACAGAGCGAGAGAGAGAGGGGGACAGAGCGAGAGAGAGAGGGGGACAGAGCGAGAGAGAGAGGGGGACAGAGCGAGAGAGAGAGGGGGACAGAGCGAGCGAGAGAGGGGGACAGAGCGAGCGAGAGAGGGGGACAGAGCGAGCGAGAGAGGGGGACAGAGCGAGCGAGAGAGAGAGAGGGGGACAGAGCGAGCGAGAGAGAGAGAGGGGGACAGAGCGAGCGAGAGAGAGAGAGGGGGACAGAGCGAGCGAGAGAGAGAGAGGGGGACAGAGCGAGCGAGAGAGAGAGAGGGGGACAGAGCGAGCGAGAGAGAGAGAGGGGGACAGAGCGAGCGAGAGAGAGAGAGGGGGACAGAGCGAGCGAGAGAGAGAGAGGGGGACAGAGCGAGCGAGAGAGAGAGAGGGGGACAGAGCGAGCGAGAGAGAGAGAGGGGGACAGAGCGAGCGAGAGAGAGAGAGGGGGACAGAGCGAGCGAGAGAGAGAGAGGGGGACAGAGCGAGCGAGAGAGAGAGAGGGGGACAGAGCGAGCGAGAGAGAGAGAGGGGGACAGAGCGAGCGAGAGAGAGAGAGGGGGACAGAGCGAGCGAGAGAGAGAGAGGGGGACAGAGCGAGCGAGAGAGAGAGAGGGGGACAGAGCGAGCGAGAGAGAGAGAGGGGGACAGAGCGAGCGAGAGAGAGAGAGGGGGACAGAGCGAGCGAGAGAGAGAGAGGGGGACAGAGCGAGCGAGAGAGAGAGAGGGGGACAGAGCGAGCGAGAGAGAGAGAGGGGGACAGAGCGAGCGAGAGAGAGAGAGGGGGACAGAGCGAGCGAGAGAGAGAGAGGGGGACAGAGCGAGCGAGAGAGAGAGAGGGGGACAGAGCGAGCGAGAGAGAGAGAGGGGGACAGAGCGAGCGAGAGAGAGAGAGGGGGACAGAGCGAGCGAGAGAGAGAGAGGGGGACAGAGCGAGCGAGAGAGAGAGAGGGGGACAGAGCGAGCGAGAGAGAGAGAGGGGGACAGAGCGAGCGAGAGAGAGAGAGGGGGACAGAGCGAGCGAGAGAGAGAGAGGGGGACAGAGCGAGCGAGAGAGAGAGAGGGGGACAGAGCGAGCGAGAGAGAGAGAGGGGGACAGAGCGAGCGAGAGAGAGAGAGGGGGACAGAGCGAGCGAGAGAGAGAGAGGGGGACAGAGCGAGCGAGAGAGAGAGAGGGGGACAGAGCGAGCGAGAGAGAGAGAGGGGGACAGAGCGAGCGAGAGAGAGAGAGGGGGACAGAGCGAGCGAGAGAGAGAGAGGGGGACAGAGCGAGCGAGAGAGAGAGAGGGGGACAGAGCGAGCGAGAGAGAGAGAGGGGGACAGAGCGAGCGAGAGAGAGAGAGGGGGACAGAGCGAGCGAGAGAGAGAGAGGGGGACAGAGCGAGCGAGAGAGAGAGAGGGGGACAGAGCGAGCGAGAGAGAGAGAGGGGGACAGAGCGAGCGAGAGAGAGAGAGGGGGACAGAGCGAGCGAGAGAGAGAGAGGGGGACAGAGCGAGCGAGAGAGAGAGAGGGGGACAGAGCGAGCGAGAGAGAGAGAGGGGGACAGAGCGAGCGAGAGAGAGAGAGGGGGACAGAGCGAGCGAGAGAGAGAGAGGGGGACAGAGCGAGCGAGAGAGAGAGAGGGGGACAGAGCGAGCGAGAGAGAGAGAGGGGGACAGAGCGAGCGAGAGAGAGAGAGGGGGACAGAGCGAGCGAGAGAGAGAGAGGGGGACAGAGCGAGAGAGAGAGAGAGAGGGGGACAGAGCGAGAGAGAGAGAGAGAGGGGGACAGAGCGAGAGAGAGAGAGAGAGGGGGACAGAGCGAGAGAGAGAGAGAGAGGGGGACAGAGCGAGCGAGAGAGAGAGAGGGGGACAGAGCGAGCGAGAGAGAGAGAGGGGGACAGAGCGAGCGAGAGAGAGAGAGGGGGACAGAGCGAGCGAGAGAGAGAGAGGGGGACAGAGCGAGCGAGAGAGAGAGAGGGGCAGAGCGAGCGAGAGAGAGAGAGGGGGACAGAGCGAGCGAGAGAGAGAGAGGGGGCAGAGCGAGCGAGAGAGAGAGAGGGGACAGAGCGAGCGAGAGAGAGAGAGGGGGACAGAGCGAGCGAGAGAGAGAGAGAGGGGGACAGACAGAGAGCGAGAGAGAGGGGGACAGAGTGAGAGAGAGAGAGAGAGGGGGACAGAGAGAGACAGGCAGATCCAGAAAGAGCAAGTGAGACAGAGAGAGACAGGGAGAGTGCGTTTGTCAGTGTGCTCTCCCTGTGTAATTGCTGTTTGTGTTCATTTGCAGTGGGCGGAGACTCACAAGCAGTGTAACCGCCTGAAGCTCAGTGACATGTTGGTCAAACCCCATCAGCGTCTCACCAAGTACCCGCTGCTCCTCAAATCTATCCTCAAGAAAACAGACGACCCCCATGCCAGGGACGCCATCGTTAGCATGGTACGTACACCTCACGGTCACAGTCACGCTCTCGGTCAATCTCACGGTCACGCTCTCGGTCAGGCTCACGGTCACGCTGTTGCTCACGGTCACGCTCTTGGTCAAGCTCACGGTCACGCTGTTGCTCACGGTCACGCTCTCACTCACGCTCTCGGTCACAGGCGCGCTCTCGGTCAAGCTCATGCTCTCGGTCAAGCTCACGGTCACGCTGTTGCTCACGGTCACGCTCTCGGTCACAGGCGCGCTCTCGGTCACAGGCGCGCTCTCGGTCACAGGCGCGCTCTCGGTCAAGCTCATGCTCTCGGTCAAGCTCACGGTCACGCTGTTGCTCACGGTCACGCTCTCGGTCACAGGCGCGCTCTCGGTCACAGTCGCGCTCTCGGTCAAGCTCACGGACATGCGCTCGCTCACGCTCTCGGTCACACTCACGCTCTCGGTCACACTCACGCTCTCGGTCACAGTCACGCTCTCGGTCACAGGCGCGCTCTCGGTCAAGCTCTCGGTCACGGTCAAGCTCTCGGTCACAGTCACGCTCTCGGTCACACTCACGCTCTCGGTCACAGTCGCGATCTCGGTCAAGCCCACGGTCAAGCCCACGGTCACGCTCTCGGTCACGCTCTCGGTCACGCTCTCGGTCACGCTCTCGGTCATGGTCAGTCACGTTTGGCATATATCTTAACTCCATCTACCCGCAGTACAACGTTCTCGTTAAGCTGCGCGGCCATGCAGCGGTCTGGAGGTCCCGCGGAGGCCGCTCACCGGCTTTACAATGGTAATAACCGTGCATGCGCGAAAAATTGAATGGGCCCGCAGCCAGTTAAAGGGCCCCCAAAAAAAATAACGGAACATTGCCGCGGTATCTGGTGTTTGACTGGGTTGAACATCCTGAGCCCATCCTGCTGGTTCTGAAGGCTGTGATTCATTTGTGTTCTCTCCTCGGTCCTTAACTCGAATCTTTCTTTAATCTCCAGGTCAGTTCCGTTGAGAGTTTTATCGCGCACGTGAATTCCCGAATGCGTCAGCGGCAGGAGCAGCAGCGATTGGCAGAGATTATCAATCGCATCGATTCCTACGAGGTGGTGGATGGGAGCTCAGATGAAGTGGAGAAGGTAAAAGAGAGACTGAGGCACACGGGGAGAGAGACTGAGGCACACGGGGAGAGAGACTGAGGCACACGGGGAGAGAGACTGAGGCACGCGGGGAGAGAGACTGAGGCACGCGGGGAGAGAGACTGAGGCACGCGGGGAGAGAGACTGAGGCACGCGGGGAGAGAGACTGAGGCACGCGGGGAGAGAGACTGAGGCACGCGGGGAGAGAGACTGAGGCACGCGGGGAGAGAGACTGAGGCACGCGGGGAGAGAGACTGAGGCACGCGGGGAGAGAGACTGAGGCACGCGGGGAGAGAGACTGAGGCACGCGGGGAGAGAGACTGAGGCACGCGGGGAGAGAGACTGAGGCACGCGGGGAGAGAGACTGAGGCACGCGGGGAGAGAGACTGAGGCACGCGGGGAGAGAGACTGAGGCACGCGGGGAGAGAGACTGAGGCACGCGGGGAGAGAGACTGAGGCACGCGGGGAGAGAGACTGAGGCACGCGGGGAGAGAGACTGAGGCACGGGAGAGAGAGACTGAGGCACGGGAAGAAACCTAACGCACCTTGTTTTTTTTTTATTCATTCATAGGATGTGGGCGTCGCTGGCAAGGCCAGCATTTATTGCCCATCCCTAATTGCCCTTGAGTAGATGGTGGTGAGCCACCTTCTTGAACCGCTGCAGTCCGTGTGGTGAAGGTACTCCCACAGTGCTGTTAGGTAGGGAGTTCCAGGATTCTGACCCAGCAACGATGAAGGATCGGCAATATACTTCTAAGTCAGGATAGTGTGTGACTTGGAGGGGAACTTGGAGGTGGTGGTGTTCCCATGTGTCTGCTGCCCTTGTCCTTCGAGGTGGAAGAGGTCGCGGGTTTGGGAGGTGCTGCCGAAGAAGCCTTGGCGAGTTGCTGCAGTGCATCTTGTAGATGGTACACACTGCAGCCACGGTGCGCCAGTGGTGGAGGGAGTGAATGTTTAAGGTGGTAGATGGGGTGCTAATCAAGCGGGCTGCTTTGTCCTGGATGGTGTCGAGCTTCTTGAATGTTGTTGGAGCTGCACTCATCCAGGCAAGTGGAGAGTATTCCATCACACTCCTTACTTGTGCCTTGTAGATGGTGGAAAGGCTTTGGGGAGTCAGGAGGTGAGACACTCGCCACAGAATACCTAGCCTCTGACCTGCTCTTGTTGCCACAGTATTTATGTGGCTGGTCCAGTTAAGTTTCTGTCAGTGGTGACCCCCAGGATGTTGATGGTGGGGGATTCGGCGATGGTAATACCATTGAATGTCAAGGGGCGATGGTTAGACTCTCGCTTGTTGGAGGTAATCATTGCCTGGCACTTCTGTGGCGCGAATGTTACCTGCCACTTATCAGCCCAAGCCTGAATGTTGTCCAGGTCTTGTTGCATGCGGGCATGGACTGCTTCATTATCTGAGGAGTTGCGAATGGCACTGAACACTGTGCAGTCATCAGCGAACATCCCCATTTCTGACCTTATGTTGGAGGGAAGGTCATTGATGAAGCAGCTGAAGATGGTTGGGCCTAGGACACTGCCCTGAGGAACTCCTGCAGCGATGTCCTGGGGCTGTGATGATTGACCTTGTGAATCAACTCGGCCTTCTCTTGCCCAGAGAATATAGTCCCAGGGTAGACAATCCTTCCCAATCACTCAGTTCAGCACCAGTACTGGGGAAAGAGGGAGCTTTTAAACTGGGCTGGGACCAGTGTCCTGGTGAATCGAATAACATATGCTGTAGATAGGGCTTTAAACTAAAAAAGGGGCTGGGGGGGTTCAGGTGAGGGGAAATTTATAAATCTAATGAGAAAAGTCAAGGCAATGGAGCAGTGTAGCGATTTGGGTAAAGATAAGCAGAGTGTGACAGGAAGGGACAGAGAGTTTAACGTTAATAGTGCATCAGATAATAAGGTGAAAGCAGGGAATAATGGTAAAAAGTTAAAATTAAAGTTTCATTATCTGAATGCACGAAGCATTCATAACCAGATAGACGAATTAGTGGTACAAAGAGATAAATGGGTTTGATCTAATAGCCATTACAAAGATGTTCTTGCAAGGTGACCAAGGTTGGGAACTAAATATTCCAGGTTACTTGACATTTTGAAAATGAGGGGGTTAGCCCTGATAATAAAGGATGACATAAGGACAGAAGTGAGAAAGGATCTTGGCTCGGAAGATCAGGAAGTAGAATCAGTATGAGTGAAGATGAGAAATAACAAGGGACAGAAAACACTGGTGGGAGTAGTTTATACGCCCCCTAACAGTAGCTATGCCATTGGACAGAGTATTAATCAAGCAATAATAGAAGCTTGTAACAAAGTTAATACAATAATCATGGGGTCTTTAATCTTCATATAGACTGGGCAAATGAAATTGGCAAAGGTAGCCTGGAGGACGAGTTCATGGAATGCATTTGAGACAGTTTCCTAGAACAATACATCGTGGAACCAACCAGGGAACAGGCTATTTTAAATCTGAGTAATGAGACAGGTTTAATTAGTAAGCTCGTAGTAAAGGATCCTCTGGGGGAAAAGTGATCATAATATGATAGAATTTCACATTGAGTCCGAAACTGGAGTCTTCGAGTTAAATAAAGTCAATTACATAGGTATGAGGGGCGAGTTGGCTACGGTAGATATGGAAATTAGATTAAAAAGTATGACAGTAGATAAGCAGTGGCAAACATTTAAACAAATATTCCAAAATTCTCAACGAATATACGTTTCAATGAGAAATAAAAACTCCACGGGAAAAGTGGCTAACTAAAGAAGTTAAGGATAATATTAGATTAAAAGAAGAGGCTTATAATGTTGCAAAGGATAATAGTAAGCCTGAGAGTTGAGAGAGCTAAGAACATAAGAAGTAGGAGCAGGAGTAGGCCATATGGCCCCTCAAGCCTGCTCCGCCATTCAATAGGATCATGGCTGATCTTCTACCTCATCTCCACCTTCCCACCCGATCCCCATATCCCTTGTTGCCCTCCTCTTGACTCCCTCCTAAAATTCTACAATATGGAGACCAAAACTAAACCTCATACTCCAGATGCTGCTTTCTCCAAGGCCACGTACACATCACCTCCTTAAATTTCCAAGTCACACACATCCAAACATTTTATTCGCTTTCTTCACTCTCTGCAGACACTGAACCAACAGTTTAAGACCCATCCACTAAACCCTGTAGCTGCTCTGTTCCTTCAATTACTTAATTGACTGTAAAGCACTTTAGGGCATTCTGAGGTCGTGAAAGGCACTATACAAATGTAAGTCTTTCTTTCTTTACTTAATCTCATGACTTTGCACTTATCTGTGTTGATCACCATCTGCCACCCCTCTGCCCATTGATCAATATTATTGGCACAGCAACTATTTGGTGTCATCCGCAAATGTAGATCTCTTAGTCAATATTCTATCCACTAAGTCCTTTGTAAAAATTGTAACGACAGCAACAACCCCAGCACTGACCCCCGTGGGACTTTACTGCCAACCAATTTCCACTCTGTGACTCCTCCCCATGCACGGCTGTCCCTTCAATGCAGCCCCCCCCCCCCCCCCCACCCCACCTCCGGAAAACACCTAGTAAATCAGTCTCAGCGAGAGAGCATCAAAACCCTTCCTGGAATCCAAGTGGATAATATCCACTGCCTGACCGGTACACCAAATCTGTGAGCCCCTCAACTAACCCCAGTGAACTGATGGGGCCAAACTGGCTCCCTCTAATCAGACCCTGCCCTTCCCCATTGTCCCTTCTGGTATTCAACACTCCCCATCATTGAGGTATTGGCTCATAGATCGGGATTTTTTTTTTACAGATGTGGTCACTACTTTCCAGATTGGATGTTGCCTGAGTTTTGAAGGATAACATTGAGGATCTGCAGCCAACGCCTTGTGTGGAAAGGGTCAGAGTGCAGAGTCCTGCTTACTTTCAGTTCCTAAACCTTGCTGCAGTGGTATCTCTTGTGATCTGAAGGTTTCTGCACTGCTCTTTCCTTATATTCCTCCCTCAACCCGGGTAGTAAAAACACACAATGATGATTTTGTAATTCACCATTTCCCTAGTATCAGACAGGCTCAAGACAAGCCCCACTGACCTCCATACCCATCCCTAGTTCCTGATACAGTGAAAGGACACCTTGTTATTGCCGATCTCTGGGAAGTGGTGTTCCACAGGGATCGGTGCTGGGACCACTGTTGTTCACCATTTACATAACTGATTTGGACTCGGGAATCGGAAGTACAATATCAAAATTTGTGGTTGACACCAAATTGGGGAGTGTCGTTTTTTTTTATTCGTTCAAGGGATGTGGGTATCGCTGGCAAGGCCAACATTTATTGCCCATCCCTAATTGCCCTTGAGAAGGTGGTGGTGGTGAGCCGCCTTCTTGAACTACTGCAGTCCGTGTGTTGAAGGTACTCCCACAGTGCTGTTAGGGAGGGACTTCCAGGATTTTGACCCAACGACCATGAAGGAACAGCAATATATTTCCAAGTCAGGATGGTGTGTGACTTGGAGGTGGACTTAGAGGTGGCGGTGTTCCCACGCACCTGCTGCCCTTGTCCTTCTAGGTGGAAGAGGTCGTGGGTTTGGGAGGTGCTGTCGAAGAAGCCTTGACGAATTGCTGCAGTGCATCTTGTAGATGGTACACACTGCAGCCACGGTACGCCGGTGATGGGGGAAGGGAATGTTTAGGGTGGTGGATGGGGTGCCAATCAAGCGGGCAGCTTTGCCCTGGATGGTGTCAAGCTTCTTGAGTGTTGTTGGAGCTGCACTCATCCAGGTAAGTGGAGAGTATTCCATCACACTCCTGACTTGTGCCTTGTATATGTTGGAAAGGCTTTGGGGAGTCAGGAGGTGAGACACTCATCGAAGAATACCCAGCCTCTGGCCTGCTCTTGTAGCCACAGTATTTATGTGGCTGGTCCAGTTATGTTTCTGGTCAATGGTGACCCCCAGGATGTTGATAGTGGGGGATTTGACGATGGCAATGCTGTTGAATGGCAAGGGGCGGTGGTTAGATGCTCTCTTGTTGGAGATAGTCATTGTCTGGCACTTGTGTGGTGCGAATGTTACTTGCCACTTATCAGCCCAAGCCTGAATGTCGTCCAGGGCTTGCTACATGCGGGCACGGACTGCTTCGTTATCTGAGGAGTTGCGAATGGAACTGAACACTGTGCAGTCATCAGCAAACATCCCCACTTCTGACCTTATGATGGAGGGAAGGTCATTGATGAAGCAACTGAAGATGGTTGGGCCTTGGACACTACCCTGAGGAACTCCTGCAGCGATGTCCTGGGGCTGAGATGATTGACCTCCAACAACCATAACCATCTTCCTTTGTGCTAGGTATGACTCAAGCCAGTGGAGAGTTTTCCCCCTGATTCCCATTGACTTAAATTTTACCAGGGCTCCTTGATGCCACACTCGGTTAGATGCTGGCTTGATGTCAAGGTCAGTCACTCTCATCTCACCTCTGAAATTCAGCTCTTTTGTCCATGTTTGGACCAAGGCTGTAATGAGGTCTGGAGCCGAGTGACCCTGGTGATACCTAAACTGAGCATCGGTGAGCAGGTTATTGGTGAGAAAGTGCCGCTTGATAGCACTGTCAACAACACCTTCCATCTCTTTGCTGATGATTGAGAGTAGACTGATGGGGTGGTAATTGGCCGGATTTGCCTGCTTTTTGTGGACAGAACATATCTGGGCATTTTTCCACATTGTCGGGTAGATGCCAGTGTTGTAGCTGTACTGGAACAGCTTGGCTAGAGATGCGGCTAGTTCTGGAGCACAAGTCTTCAGCATGACAGCCGGGATGTTGTCGGGGCCCATAGCCTTTGCTGTATCCAGTGCGCTCAGCCATTTCTTGATATCACGTGGAGTGAATCGAATTGGCAGAAGACTGGCTTCTGTGATGGTGGGGACCTCGGGAAGAAGCCGAGATGGATCATCCACTCGGCACTTCTGGCTGAAGATGGTTGCAAACGCTTCAGCCTTGTGTTTTGCACTCGCGTGCTGGGCTCCGCCATCATTGAGGATGAGAATATTCATGGAGCCTCCTCCTTCCGTTAGTTGTTTAATTGTCCACCACCATTCATGACTGGATGAATCTATCCCATTTAACAAGGTAGTAGTGCCACGCAACACGATGGAGGGTGTCCTCAGTGTAAAGACGGGACTTAGTCTCCCCAAGGACTGTGCTTCCAATATTATCATGAACAGATGCATCTGCAACAGGTAGATTGGGGAGGACGATGTCAAGTAGGTTTTTCCCCTCATGTTGGTTCTGTCTTCACCTGCCGCAGGCCAAGTCTGGCAGCTATGTCCTTCAGGAGTCAGCCAGCTCGTTCAGTAGTGGTGCTACCGAGCCAGTCTTGGTGATGCACATTGAAGTCCCCCACCCCGAGTACACTCTGTGCCCTTGCTACCCTCAGTGCTTCTTCCAAGTTCAACATGGAGGAGTACTGATTCATCAGCTGAGGGAGGACAGTAAGTGGTAATCAGTTTCCTTGCCTATGCTTGACCTGAAACCATGAGACTTCATGGGGTCAATGTTGAGAACTCCCAGGGCAACTCCCTCCCGTATACCACTGTGCTGTCACCTTTGGTGGGTCTGTCCTACCGGTGGGACGTTCCCAGGGATGATGATGGAGGAGGCTGGGACGTTGGCTGAATTCTGGTATGATTCTGTGAGTGTGACTATGTCAGGCTATTGCTTGACTCGTGAACCAGATGGGTTTTTACGACAATCCGGTAGTTTCATGGTCACCATTACTGATACTAGCTTTTTTTATTCCAGATTTATTTCATTGAATTTAAATTCCCCAGCTGCCGTGGTGGGATTTGAACTCACATCTCGGATCATTAGTCCAGGCCTCTGGATTACTAGTCCAGTAATACAACGATTATGCTGCTGTTCCTGGTTAATACTGAGGAAGACTGTGACAAAATAGAAGAAGATGTTAATAAACTTGCAGAATGGGTGTGGAATTGGCAAATTAATTTCAATGTAGATTTCAATATGTGAGGTGGTGCACTTTGGTAGCAAGAATAAGGAGGCCACATACTCCTTGGAAAATCAGTGTCTAAATGGGGTAGAGGAGCAGCGGGATCTAGGGGTACAGATACACAAATCATTTCATTTTAACATCCGCTCCCCCGCTGGGATCTTAACCACTTCTGTGCGAATATTACTGAAATTGAAAGAAAGCCCAGAGGCTCCTGCGGGTAACGGGCACCAGCTGCCAGATTCTGACGGCCCCTTTTGTTGCATTAGGTTCTGAAGGAGTTCTGCCGCTTAGACCTGACGGCTCCGATGCTCGGGACCTCACCCGACGACACCAGGCAACTGCTGCTTGAGGGAGGCCTGAGAATGAAAGAAGGAAAAGACAGCAAGGTGAGACAAGGGGCGAGGGTGAGCGAGGGGCGAGAGTGTCTGAGGGGCGAGGGGGTGACTGAGAAGCTGGGCTGCAAAGTGACTCAGTCTTCATCGGCTGAATGCTGAGTCTCTGGGTGCTCTCGGTGTTCAATGGTTGGGTGCTGGGGTCAGTTTTTTTTCCCCGCTGTGTTTCAGTCTCTGTGTTTCTCGGTATTTTGGTTCCTGGGTTTCTTGGTCTTTGGGTTTTTGGGTATTTCGGTCTCTAGGTTTCTCAGTGTTTCGGTCTCTGGGTTTCTCAGTGTTTCGGTCTCTGGGTTTCTCAGTGTTTCGGTCTCTGGGTTTCTCGGTGTTTCGGTCTCTGGGTTTCTCGGTGTTTCGGTCTCTGGGTTTCTCAGTGTTCGGTCTCTCGGTCTCTGGGTTTCTCGGTGTTCGGTCTCTGGGTTTCTCGGTGTTTCGGTCTCTGGGTTTCTCGGTGTTTCGGTCTCTGGGTTTCTCGGTGTTCGGTCTCTGGTTTTCTCGGTGTTCGGTCTCTGGTTTTCTCGGTGTTCGGTCTCTGGGTTTCTCGGTGTTTCGGTCTCTGGGTTTCTCGGTGTTCGGTCTCTGGGTTTCTCGGTGTTCGGTCTCTGGGTTTCTCGGTGTTTGATCTCTGGGTTTCTCGGTGTTTGATCTCTGGGTTTCTCAGTGTTCAGTCTCGGTCTCTGGGTTTCTCGGTGTTTCGGTCTCTGGGTTTCTCGGTGTTTCGGTCTCTGGGTTTCTCGGTGTTTCGGTCTCTGGGTTTCTCGGTGTTTCGGTCTCTGGGTTTCTCGGTGCTTCCGTCTCTGGGTTTCTCGGTGTTTCGGTCTCTGGGTTTCTCGGTGTTTCGGTCTCTGGGTTTCTCGGTGTTTCGGTCTCTGGGTTTCTCGGTGTTTCGGTCTCTGGGTTTCTCGGTGTTCGGTCTCTGGGTTTCTCGGTGTTCGGTCTCAGTCTCTGGGTTTCTCGGTGTTTCGGTCTCTGGGTTTCTCGGTGTTTCGGTCTCTGGGTTTCTCGGTGTTTCGGTCTCTGGGTTTCTCAGTGTTTCGGTCTCTGGGTTTCTCGGTGTTTCGGTCTCTGGGTTTCTCGGTGTTTCGGTCTCTGGGTTTCTCGGTGTTTCGTCTCTGGGTTTCTCGGTGTTTCGGTCTCTGGGTTTCTCGGTGTTTCGGTCTCTGGGTTTCTCGGTGTTCGGTCTCGGTCTCTGGGTTTCTCGGTGTTTCGGTCTCTGGGTTTCTCGGTGTTTCGGTCTCTGGGTTTCTCGGTGTTTCGGTCTCTGGGTTTCTCGGTGTTCGGTCTCTGGGTTTCTCGGTGTTCGGTCTCTGGGTTTCTCGGTGTTTCGGTCTCTGGGTTTCTCGGTGTTTCGGTCTCTGGGTTTCTCGGTGTTTGATCTCTGGGTTTCTCAGTGTTCGCTCTCGGTCTCTGGGTTTCTCGGTGTTTCGGTCTCTGGGTTTCTCGGTGTTTCGGTCTCTGGGTTTCTCGGTGTTTCGGTCTCTGGGTTTATCGGTGTTTCGGTCTCTGGGTTTCTCGGTGTTTCGGTCTCTGGGTTTCTCGGTGTTTCGGTCTCTGGGTTTCTCAGTGATTCGGTCTCTGGGTTTCTCGGTGTTTCGGTCTCTGGGTTTCTCGGTGTTCGGTCTCTGGGTTTCTCGGTGTTTCGGTCTCTGGGTTTCCTGGTGTTTCGGTCTCTGGGTTTCTCGGTGTTCGGTCTCAGTCTCTGGGTTTCTCGGTGATTCGGTCTCTGGGTTTCTCGGTGTTTCGGTCTCTGGGTTTCTCGGTGTTCTGTCTCTCGGTCTCTGGGTTTCTCGGTGTTTGATCTCTGGGTTTCTCAGTGTTCGGTCTCACTCTCTGGGTTTCTCGGTGTTCGGTCTCTGGGTTTCTCGGTGTTCGGTCTCTGGGTTTCTCGGTGTTCGGTCTCTGGGTTTCTCGGTGTTCGGTCTCTGGGTTTCTCGGTGTTTCGGTCTCTGGGTTTCTCGGTGTTTCGGTCTCTGGGTTTCTCGGTGTTTCGATCTCTGGGTTTCTCGGTGTTTCGGTCTCTGGGTTTCTCGGTGTTTCGGTCTCTGGGTTTCTCGGTGTTTCGGTCTCTGGGTTTCTCGGTGTTTCGGTCTCTGGGTTTCTCGGTGTTCGGTCTCTGGGTTTCTCGGTGTTTTGGTCTCTGGGTTTCTCGGTGTTTCGTTCTCTGGGTTTCTCGGTGATTCGGTCTCTGGGTTTCTCGGTGTTTCGGTCTCTGGGTTTCTCGGTGTTCTGTCTCTCGATCTCTGGGTTTCTCGGTGTTTGATCTCTGGGTTTCTCGGTGTTCAGTCTCAGTCTCTGGGTTTCTCGGTGTTCGGTCTCTGGGTTTCTCGGTGTTTCGGTCTCTGGGTTTCTCGGTGTTTCGGTCTCTGGGTTTCTCGGTGTTTCGGTCTCTGGGTTTCTCGGTGTTTCGGTCTCTGGGTTTCTCGGTGTTTCGGTCTCTGGGTTTCTCGGTGTATCGGTCTCTGGGTTTCTCGGTGTTTCGGTCTCTGGGTTTCTCGGTGTTTCGGTCTCTGGGTTTCTCGGTGTTTCGGTCTCTGGGTTTCTCGGTGTCCGCTGTTTCGGTCTCTGGGTTTCTCGGTGTTTCGGTCTCTGGGTTTCTCGGTGTTTCGGTCTCTGGGTTTCTCGGTGTTTCGGTCTCTGGGTTTCTCGGTGTTTCGGTCTCTGGGTTTCTCGGTGTTTCGGTCTCTGGGTTTCTCGGTGTTTCGGTCTCTGGGTTTTTCGGTGTTTCGGTCTCTGGGTTTCTCGGTGTTTGATCTCTGGGTTTCTCAGTGTTCGGTCTCGGTCTCTGGGTTTCTCGGTGTTTCGGTCTCTTGGTTTCTCGGTGTTTCGGTCTCTGGGTTTCTCGGTGTTTCGGTCTCTGGGTTTCTCGGTGTTTCGGTCTCTGGGTTTCTCGGTGTTTCGGTCTCTGGGTTTCTCGGTGTTTCGGTCTCTGGGTTTTTCGGTGTTTCGGTCTCTGGGTTTCTCGGTGTTTCGGTCTCTGGGTTTCTCGGTGTTCGGTCTCTGGGTTTCTCGGTGTTCGGTCTCTGGGTTTCTCGGTGTTTCGGTCTCTGGGTTTCCTGGTGTTTCGGTCTCTGGGTTTCTCGGTGTTCGGTCTCAGTCTCTGGGTTTCTCGGTGTTTCGGTCTCTGGGTTTCTCGGTGTTCGGTCTCAGTCTCTGGGTTTCTCGGTGTTCGGTCTCTGGGTTTCTCGGTGTTTCGGTCTCTGGGTTTCTCGGTGTTTCGGTCTCTGGGTTTCTCGGTGTTTCGGTCTCTGGGTTTCTCGGTGTTTCGGTCTCTGGGTTTCTCGGTGTTTCCGTCTCTGGGTTTCTCGGTGTTTCCGTCTCTGGGTTTCTCGGTGTTTCGGTCTCTGGGTTTCTCGGTGTTTAATCTCTGGGTTTCTCAGTGTTCGGTCACAATCTCTGGGTTTCTCGGTGTTTCAGTCTCTGGGTTTCTCGGTGTTTCGGTCTCTGGGTTTCTCGGTGTTTCGCATCTCTGGGTCTCGGTGTTTCGGTCTCTGGGTTTCTCGGTGTTTCGGTCTCTGGGTTTCTCGGTGTTTCGGTCTCTGGGTTTCTCGTGTTTCGTCTCGGGTTTCTCGGTGTTTCGGTCTCTGGGTATTCTCGGTGTTTCGGTCTCTGGGTTTCTCGGTGTTCGGTCTCTGGGTTTCCTGGTGTTTCGGTCTCTGGGTTTCTCGGTGTTCGTTCTCTGTTCTCGGTGTTCGATCTCTGGGTTCTCAGGTGTTCGGTCTCAGGTATCTCGGGTTTTCTTTCGGTGTTCGGTCTCTGGGTTTCTCGGTGTTTCGATCTCTGGGTTTCTCGGTGTTCGGATCTCTGGTTCTCGGTGTTTCCCGGTCTCTGGGTTTCTCGGTGTTCGGTCTCTGGGTTTCTCGGTGTTTCGGTCTCTGGGTTTCTCGGTGTTTCGGTCTCTGGGTTTCTCGGTGTTTCGGCTCTCTGGGTTTCTCGGTGTTTCTGTCTCTGGGTTTCTCGCGTGTTTCCGGTCTCTGGGTTTCTCGGTGTTTCGGTCTCTGGTTTCTCGGTGTTTCGGCTCTCCTGGGTTTCTCGGTGTTTCGGATCTCTGGGTTTCTCGGTGTTTCGATCTCTGGGTTTCTCGGTGTTCGGGTCTCTGGGTTTCTCGGTGTTTCGGTCTCTGGGTTTCTCGGTGTTTCGGTCTCTGGGTTTCTCGGTGTTTCGGGTCCTCTGGTTTCTCGGTGTTCGGTCCTCTGGGTTTCTCGGTGTTTCGGTCTCTGGGTTTCTCGGTGTTCGGTCTCTGGGTTTCTCGGTGTTTCGGTCTCTGGGTTTCCTGTGTTTCGGTCTCTGGGTTTCTCGGTGTTCGGTCTCAGGTCTCTGGGTTTCTCGTGTTTCTGTCTCTCGGTCTCTGGGTTTCTCGGTGTTTGATCTCTGGGTTTCTCAGTGTTCGGTCTCAATCTCTGGGTTTCTCGGTGTTTCGGTCTCTGGGTTTCTCGGTGTTTCTGTCGCTGGTTTTCTCGGTGTTCGGTCTCTGGGTTTCTCGGTGTTCGGTCTCTGGGTTTCTCGGTGTTTCGGTCTCTGGGTTTCTCGGTGTTTCGGTCTCTGGGTTTCTCGGTGTTTCGATCTCTGGGTTTCTCGGTGTTTCGGTCTCTGGGTTTCTCGGTGTTTCGGTCTCTGGGTTTCTCGGTGTTTCGGTCTCTGGGTTTCTCGGTGTTTCGGTCTCTGGGTTTCTCGGTGTTCGGTCTCTGGGTTTCTCGGTGTTTTGGTCTCTGGGTTTCTCGGTGTTTCGTTCTCTGGGTTTCTCGGTGATTCGGTCTCTGGGTTTCTCGGTGTTTCGGTCTCTGGGTTTCTCGGTGTTCTGTCTCTCGATCTCTGGGTTTCTCGGTGTTTGATCTCTGGGTTTCTCGGTGTTCGGTCTCAGTCTCTGGGTTTCTCGGTGTTTTGGTCTCTGGGTTTCTCGGTGTTTCGGTCTCTGGGTTTCTCGGTGTTTCGGTCTCTGGGTTTCTCGGTGTTCGGTCTCTGGGTTTCTCGGTGTTCGGTCTCTGGGTTTCTCGGTGTTTCGGTCTCTGGGTTTCTCGGTGTTTCGGTCTCTGGGTTTCTCGGTGTTCTCGGTCTCTGGGTTTCTCGGTGTTTCGGTCTCTGGGTTTCTCGGTGTTTCGGTCTCTGGGTTTCTCGGTGTTTCGGTCTCTGGGTTTCTCGGTGTTCGGTCTCTGGGTTTCTCGGTGTTTCGGTCTCTGGGTTTCTCGGTGTTCGGTCTCTGGGTTTCTCGGTGTTCGGTCTCTGGGTTTCTCGGTGTTCGTCTCTGGGTTCTCGGTTCGGTCTCTGGTTTCTCGGTGTTTCGGTCTCTGGGGTTTCTCGTGTTCGGTCTCTGGGTTTCTCGAGTTTCGGTCTCTGGGTTTCTCGGTGTTTCGTCTCTGGGTTTCTCGGTGTTCGGTCTCTGGGTTTCTCGGTTTTTCGGTCTCTGGGTTTCTCGGTGTTTCGGTCGCTGGTTTTCTCGGTGTTCGGCTCTCTGGATTTCTCGGTGTTTCGGTCTCTGGGTTCTTCTCGGTGTTTCGGTCTCTGGGTTTCTCGGTGTTTCGGTTTTTCGGTGTTTCGGTCTCTGGGTTTCTCGGTGTTTGATCTCTGGGTTTCTCAGTGTTCGGTCTCGGTCTTGGTTTCTCGGTGTTTCGGTCTCTTGGTTTCTCGGTGTTTCGGTCTCTGGGTTTCTCGGTGTTTCGGTCTCTGGGTTTCTCGGTGTTTCGGTCTCTGGGTTTCTCGGTGTTTCGGTCTCTGGGTTTCTCGGTGTCCGGTGTTTCGGTCTCTGGGTTTCTCGGTGTTCGGTCTCTGGGTTTCTCGGTGTTCGGTCTCTGGGTTTCTCGGTGTTTCGGTCTCTGGGTTTCCTGGTGTTTCGGTCTCTGGGTTTCTCGGTGTTCGGTCTCAGTCTCTGGGTTTCTCGGTGTTTCGGTCTCTGGGTTTCTCGGTGTTCGGTCTCAGTCTCTGGGTTTCTCGGTGTTCGGTCTCTGGGTTTCTCGGTGTTCGGTCTCTGGGTTTCTCGGTGTTTCGGTCTCTGGGTTTCTCGGTGTTCGGTCTCTGGGTTTCTCGGTGTTTCGGTCTCTGGGTTTCTCGGTGTTCGGTCTCTGGGTTTCTCGGTGTTTCGGTCTCTGGGTTTCTCGGTGTTTCGGTCTCTGGGTTTCTCGGTGTTTCGGTCTCTGGGTTTCTCGGTGTTTCGGTCTCTGGGTTTTCTCGGTGTTTCGGTCTCTGGGTTTCTCGGTGTTTCGGTCTCTGGGTTTCTCGGTGTTTCGGTCTCTGGGTTTCTCGGTGTTTCGGTCTCTGGGTTTCTCGGTGTTTCGGTCTCTGGGTTTCTCGGTGTTCGGTCTCTGGGTTTCTCGGTGTTTCGGTCTCTGGTTTCTCGGTGTTTCGGGTCTCTGGGTTTCTCGGTGTTTCGGTCTCTGGGTTTCTCGGTGTTTCGGTCTCTGGGTTTCTCGGTGTTTCGGGTCTCTGGTTTCTCGGTGTTTCGGTCTCTGGGTTTCTCGGTGTTTCGGTCTCTGGGTTT
>JASTWF010001982.1:0-46560 GCA_030390025.1 Squalus acanthias | reverse complement strand
CCCCCTCCTTTCTCCTCCTCTTCCCCCCCTCCTTTCTCCTCCTCTTCCCCCCCTCCTTTCTCCTCCTCTTCCCCCCCTCCTTTCTCCTCCTCTTCCCCCCCTCCTTTCTCCTCCTCTTCCCCCCTCCTTTCTCCTCCTTGCTCCTCTTCCCCTCTTCCCACCCCTCTCCCTCCTTTCTCCTCTCACTTCTCCATCTTGCTCTGTCACAACCTTTTCCCTCTCTCTCTCGCTCCTTTATCGATCCTAATGTGTCAGTGCTCCTTTGAACTTTCCCCTCTTGTGCCTCCTAAGCTCCAAGTCTGACGCGCTCTTCCTCGTCCCTGTTGAACTCGAGACTCATCACAGCGTCTCCGACTCCCAACTCGTTCCTTCCCAAAACTGTGCAACTCCCCGCCTCCCCTGGGTCTCCCTTACCTCCCACAACCTCCAGCCTCTGGGAGCCCAAGTTTGGTGTCGGCTAACCTTAATATCCTGCTGGATCGCTTGTTTCGCTGTTGGTGTGCTGCGCTGTCAGCCGAAACCCTTCACCCGGTAACCACGCGGCGATTCAATGGCGAGTGTTATGGAGAAGGCCGATGGTTTCAATCCCAGCCTGTAGTTTTCCCCAATGGCTCTGTAAATAAGGTGCGTTATTGAGACGTAACAGAAGAGGACATTCCCAGGTTCCATTTCCGGCCTGTGCTCGAGTTCGCTGAGCTCTCCCGAGCGGTGATTGAGGCGCTGTATTATGCCTCAGTGCCCTGGGCTGGCGAGGGGTAAAATCAGTCACGGTTACGCTGGAAAGGGGGATGTGTGGATATTGAAAGAAAAGAAAGACTTGCATTTCTGTAGCACCTTTCACGACCACCGGACGTCTCAAAGCGCTTTCCAGCCAATGAAGTACTTTTGTAATGTGGGAAACGTGGCAGCCAATTTGCGCACAGCAAGCTCCCACAAACAGCAATGTGATAATGACCAGATCATCTTTTTTGTTCTGTTGATCTGAGGGATAAATATTGGCCCAGGATACCGGGGAGAACTCCCCCTGCTCTTCTTCGAAAAAGTGCCATGGGATCTTTTACGTCCACCTGAGAGAGCAGACGGGGCCATTGAGGTGAGGCCAACACTGGGCTTGACAGAGATTCTCGCCCACCAGTGGGATAGATTAGCTGACCGATCTTGTGTGTCCAGCTTTGGGACCACGTTGGGTAGATAGCAGAGGACTGACGGAGCCAGTGACGAGACACAAGACACCACCGAGAGCAGTGAAGGCTGTACAGTAACAGATAGGGAGGTGTACTGTATGTGTACAGGACACTGAGACACACACACGGCCCGTACATTACCAGACTGGAGTGAATCGTTCCCTTTTACCCGCTGTGTGCTGTACATGTACAGGAGCTGACACTGAGATACACACAGGCCCGTACAGTACCAGACAGGAGTGAATCGTTCCCTTTTACCCGCTGTGTGCTGTACATGTACAGGAGCTGACACTGAGACACACACACAGGCCCGTACAGTACCAGACAGGAGTGAATCGTTCCCTTTTACCCGCTGTGTGCTGTACATGTACAGGAGCTGACACTGAGACACACACACAGGCCCGTACAGTACCAGACAGGAGTGAATCGTTCCCTTTTACCCGCTGTGTGCTGTACATGTACAGGAGCTGACACTGAGACACACACGGGCCGTACAGTACCAGACGATAGGGCTTGTGTGATTTATTAAAGCTGGTCTCGATGTGTTGCATCTTCAGGGTGACACTGACACTTGCTCTCGGTGGCTGCACAGTTCTTGAGTTCTGTGGACAAGCCTTCCTCCATTATTGATCGCTTTTCAGTTATTATATCTCGGGGGATCGGTTAGTTTGATTTTTTTTTAATCACTGTGGCCTGCGTGAGCTCTCCGGTGAAGTGGTCCGCACAGTTTACCGATAATTTCCTCTTGGCAAAAGCATCTCCAACCCGCGCAGTTTGAGAGGCAGCTGGCGTGACTATGGTTTGGACGATATTTTTACTGAGGTGACTGCGGGATGGCCAGGTCTGAATGTGCCCAGTAACAAGGCAGCTGTTGTTGTGCTAGAAACCCGTGAGGAGCCTCAGAGTAAAATCGACAGAGAGAGAGATAAAGATATCGTGAGTGGGATCTCCTCTTCAGTGGCCCTAGAACAAGCATCTATCTTGCTTTCTTTTGTGCTCGCTCTCTCTCTCGCTCTGGCGCTCGCTCTCGCTCTGGTGCGTGCGCTCTCTCTCTTGCTCTGGTGCGCGCGCTCTCTCTCTTGCTCTGGCGCGCGTGCTCTCTCTCTTGCTCTGGCGCGCGTGCTCTCTCTCTTGCTCTGGCGCGCGCGCTCTCTCTCTCGCTCTGGCGCTCGCTCTCTCGCTCTGGCGCGCGCGCTCTCTCTCTCGCTCGCTCTGGCGCTCGCTCTCTCTCGCTCTGGCGCGCTCGCTCTCTCTCGCTCTGGCGCGCTCGCTCTCTCTCTCGCTCTGGCGCGCTCGCTCTCTCTCTCGCTCTGGCGCGCTCGCTCTCTCTCTCGCTCTGGCGCGCGCGCTCTCTCTCGCGTGCGCGTGCTCGCTCGCTCGTGCTCTCGCTCTGGCGCTCGCTCGCTCTTGCTCTGGCGCTTGCTCTCTCTCTCTCGTGCTCGCTCACTCTGGCGCTCGCGCTCTCGCTCTCTCCAGTAACTCCAGCTCGTTTCACATACCGCCCAATTTTCTTTTTCCAGAAGATGTAAAATGGCTGTCGATTCGCCACAACAACAACGTGCATTTATATAGCACCCTTAATGTAGTAAAACATCACAAGGCGCTTCACAGGAGCGTAATCAGGCAAAAATTTGATACCGAGCCACATGAGATATTAGGACAGATGAGGTTTTAAGGAGCGTCTTAAAGGAGGAGAGAGAGGCGGAGAGGTTTAGGGAGGGAATTCCAGAGCTTGGGGCCTGGGCAGCTGAAGGCACGGCCACCGATGGCGGAGCGATTAAAATCGGGGATGCTCAAGAGGCCAGAATTGCCGGAGCGCCGAGATCTCGGAGGGTTGTGGGGCTGGGGGAGGATACAGAGATAGGGAGGGGCGAGGCCATGGAGGGATTTGAAAACAAGGATCAGAATACAAGCCCGTTTCGTACTACTGGCGTAGTGTGGGGATCTATCTGGGGGGAAGGGGAAGAATTTGCCCCTTGTGCAGTTTCATATTCTATCAGGATCTGGGTAGATGTGTGGGTATGAATGCAAGGACACAAATATCATTGTAGACCCGAACTGTACAGGCCAAGGAGAGATGAAATCCGGACTCCCAATTGCAGACTATTTAATTGAACACAAATGGACTGTGTACGACGAAGTGTTCAATCAAGTCGGCTTCACTAACCCACCTTCACACTGGAGCCTTCAATAAATTATTAACCAGAGTGGCGCAGGTGGAATGTGTCTGAGAGATTGAGAATCAAAATGACAAGACCCGGTCTTCTATCATAAGTTTATTACATACAATTACATCGAGTCTACAGCACAGAAACAGGCCATTCATCCCAACTGGTCCACACGCCACACAGCCATCCTCTCGCCCCTCTTCATCTCACCCTATCAGCATATCCTTCTAATCTTTTCTCCTTCACGCGCTTATCTAGCTCCCCCTTTTTGTTTTATTCGTTCATGGGATCTGGGCGTCGCTGGCAAGGCCGGCATTTATTGCCCATCCCTAGTTGCCCTTGAGAAGGTGGTGGTGAGCCGCCTTCTTGAACCGCTGCAGTCCGTGTGGTGATGGTACTCCCACAGTGTGGTTAGGGAGGGAGTTCCAGGATTTTGACCCAGCGATGATGAAGGAACAGCCGATATATTTCCAAGTCAGGATGGTGTGTGGCTTGGAGGGGAGCTTGCAGGTGGTGGTGTTCCCATGCGTCTGCTGCCCTTGTCCTTCTAGGTGGCAGAGGTCGCAGGTTTGGGAGGTGCTGCCGAAGAAGCCTTGGCGAGTTGCTGCAGTGCATCTTGTAGATGGTACACACTGCAGCCACGGTGCGCCGGTGGTGGAGGGAGTGAATGTTTAAGGTGGTGGATGGGGTGCCAATCAAGCGGGCTGCTTTGTCCTGGATGGTGTCGAGCTTCTTGAGTGTTGTTGGAGCTGCACTCATCCAGGCAAGTGGAGAGTATTCTGTCACACTCCTGACTTGTGCCTTGTAGATGGTGGAAAGGCTTTGGGGAGTCAGGAGGTGAGACACTGGCCGCAGAATACCCAGCCTCTGAATGCATCTATGCTTGTTGCCTCAGCTACTCCGGAGTTCCACATTCTCACCACTCTCTGGGTCAAGAAATGTCTCTTGAATTCCCTGTTGGATTTATTCGTGACTATCTCGTACTTATAGCCCCTAGTTTAGCTTCAATGTTTCTCTGCCCTACCATCAGCAGGTCCCCTCCCCAGTGTGCTCCCCTTTCCTGACGAAGACCACCCTGAAATAAGAGGGGAAGTGATTTCCCCCTCAGCAAGGGGAGGCAATTTGGAAGAGAGTCGACCATAAGCATTCCCGTTCACCATCTCTCCCCTGATGTCCTCCTCCCTGGTTTCAACGCCAACAACTCCCATTTATACGGCGCCTTCAAGGTTGCAAAACGTCCCAGGGTGCTTCACAGGAGCGATTATCAAACACAATTTGACACCGAGCCACAGAAGGAGATATTAGGACAGGTGACCAAAAGCCTGGTCAAAGAGCTGCCAGATGCCCTTGCTTCTAGGTTGACCATCTCTCCGGTTTGAACTGGACAGTTTTGGTTGCTTGGTAATTCAGATGTTTGACTGACAGAAAGTCCAGTTTCCGAGATTGGTCATGTGCGCGCATATACTTGCGCAAAATGCGGGCTAATCTTAGTTTCTTGTTTTCATGTGTCCAGTTCAGACTTTTATGTGTATGTACATCCATTTTTAAATGCCTGATCTGAGTATGGACCGGAAAGAAAGATGGTCACCCTACTTGTTTGCTTTTTTTAATATTCTGACTCAAATTGTGCTGCAAATTCTCTTCATGACCGCAGACGTTGGTCACAATCCTTATTCCACTGAATAAACAGCGACTCTGTACAGTTAGTGATCCTTACTGTACAGTTAGTGATCGGTAGTGGGGAAAATGCTCGAGTCCATCATAAAAGATGTAATAGCAGAGCACTTGGAAAACAGTGACAGGATTGGGCAAAGTCAACATGGATTTACAAAAGGTAAATCATGCTTGACTAATCTACTGGAATTTTTTGAGGATGTAACTGGTAAAATAGATAAGGGAGAACCAGTGGATGTGGTATATTTGGACTTTCAGAAGGCTTTCAATAAGGTCCCGCATAAGAGATTAGTGTGCAAAGTTAAAGCACATGGGATTGGGGGTAAGGTACTGACTTGGATAGAGAACTGGTTGGCAGACAGGAAGCAAAGAGTTGGAATAAACGGGTCTTTTTCCGAGTGGCAGGCAGTGACTAGTGGGGTTCCGCAGGGATTGGTGCTAGGACCCCAGCTATTCACAGTATATATTAATGATCTAGACGAGGGAACTCGATGTAATATCTCCAAGTTTGCAGATGACACAAAGCTGGGTGGGCGTGTGTGCTGCGAGGAGGATGCCGAGAAACTCCAGTATGATTTGGACAGGTTGGGTGATTGGGCAGAAGCATGGCAGATGCAGTATAATGTGGATAAATGCGAGGTTATCCACTTTGGTGGCAAAAACAGGAAGGCAGATTATTATCTGAATGGCAATAGATTGGGAGAAGGGGAAGTGCAACGAGACCTGGGTGTCCTTGTGCACCAGTTGCTGAAGGTAAGCATGCAGGTGCAGCAGGCGGTTAAGAAGGCAAATGGTATGTTGGCCTTCGTAGTGAGAGGATTCGAGTACAGGAACAAGGATGTCTTGCTGCAGTTGTACAGGGCCTTGGTGAGACCACACCTTGAGTACTGTGTGCAGTTTTGGTCGCCTTATCTGAGGAAGGATGTTCTTGCCATGGAGGGAGTGCAGCGAAGATTCACCAGACTGATACCTGGGATGGCAGGAATGACATATGAGGAGAGATTGGGTCGATTGGGCTTATACTCGCTGGAGTTTAGAAGAATGAGAGGGGATCTCATTGAAACTTATAAAATTCTAACAGGACTAGACAGACTAGATGCAGGAAGGATGTTCCCGATGGCGGGTGAGTCCAGAACCAGGGGTCACAGTCTAAGGATAAAGGGTAAGCCATTTGGGACAGAGATGAGGAATTTCTTCACCCAGAGAGTGGTGAACCTGTGGCATTCTCTACCACAGAAGGCAGTTGAGGCCAATTCATTAAATATATTCAAGAAGGAGATAGATATATTTCTTAAGGCTAAAGGGACCAAGGGATATGGGGAGAAAGCAGGGACAGGGTACTGAATTTGGATGATCAGCCATGATCTCATTAAATGGCGGAACAGGCTCGAGGGGCCGAATGGCCTACTCCTGCTCCTATCTTCTATGTTTCTATGTTACCCTGCTGAATAAACAGCGACTCTGTACAGTTACACAGTAAGTAAACCTTACTCTGCTGCAGAATATTTAAAAGAAGGTGAGTGCCAGATTTAATCCTGGAGGCAATGACCATCTTGATGACCATCTTGTCACCCATCAGGCAGTGGAGCCACCTTGCATTACAAGGCTTGCAAGCCACTTTTACCAGGAGGCCGTGCCCCTTTAAGTGACTTTGCTGTCTCCATGAGTTGCCTTTCTGATCAATTCGAAATAAAGACAGTAGCGATTAACTATGGCGATCTGTCAGTTGATTGCTGAACTCAGCTGTGGCCTTGTAGCCCTGGGCCCCTTCGATGGCTTCACCCCCAAGGGGGGTGTTTGACATGTTCTCTAATAACGTTGGGCTTTGGGTAAGTGGATTCTCCTGAGGAAGGAAAATCAGAGGCCCTGATTCATAGCTTTGAACAGGTGCAATCCAGAGACTGGTGGGAGAGGGGATAGGCCCAAAAAAGACTTGCATTTATATAGCGCCTTTCACGACCTCAGGACATCCCAAAGCATTTTACAGCCAATGAATTGCTTTTGAAGTGGTCGTCGCTGTTGTAATGTAGGAAACGCGGCAGCCAATTTGCGCACAGCAAGCTCCCACAAACAGCAATGTGATAAAGACCAGTGATGTTGATTGAGGGATAAATATTGGCCAGGACACCGGGGAGAATTCCCCCTGCTCTTCTTCAAAATAGCGCCATGGGATCTTTAACGTCCACCTGAGAGAGCAGACGGGCGCCTCGGTTTTAATGTCTCCTCTGAAAGACGGCACCTCCGACAGTGCGGCACTCCCTCAGTACTGGCGCTGGGAGTGTCCGCCTCGATTTTTGTGCTCAAGTCTCTGGAGTGGGACTCGAACCCACAACCTTCTGACTCAGAGGCGAGAGCGCCGCCCGCTGAGCCACGGCTGACGTCCAGACAGAGAGATGGACCGAGAGAGATGGAGAGACACCGAGGAGCACGCAGAGACAGAGAGGGATCCCGACAGAAAAGGGGAGAGTTACAAAGAGATGGGGAGAATGGGACAGAGAGCAAGAGAGGAGGAGAAAGAGAGAGATACAGGGGAAGAAATAGAGAGCGGATAGGTGAAAGCGCACAGAGAGAATCAAATTGGCAGACAGAAAAACAAATGGAGCAAGATTAACCCCCTCGCCCTCCTGCCATTTTGAGTTGTGTTGAAATTCTCTCGCTGCCAGACAATTCTCCTTATTGTTTCTGGTCTCTGGGTCTCCTCTAGCCTCCCACCTGTTCAATAAATGGAATGGCTGGCTGCTCTATTCCTGTCTGAAGTCCCTTTGTCTCTCAGTGGACAATGGGCCGCTGTCGCCACGGCAACGTGGCCTGCCCGAATGCTTTTCTACCTTTTGTGCGCGGGGCGGAGAGCGATGAAGTGGTCTTTGAGTCTGCTTCAGCTGAATTATTTCTGGCACTCCTTTTTTAGCGCTTTTCACGTGGTACAGTCCCTGCCACTGCGCAAACTGCCCCCTTCACCCCAACTCGAAGCGACTGGAGCTGAAAGATTTGTCTGTGTACTTCCCCCCCCCCCCCCCCCCCCCCCCCGCCCCCTTTCGGAGGCTATGGCACCGCCCCCTGATGCTACCATTCTTTGCACGAGATGTTGAAACTCGGCCCTTGTTTGCTGGTTCCGAATAAGATATTTAAGGTCCCACGCCACGGTTTGGAGAGCAGCAGGGAATTCTTGCGGTTGGCAACATCTCCGCTCAACCAGCACCGCCAGGAACCTGGTGAACCCAAAGGTCTCTCGTTGGGCTGGCTTGGGGCGGGGGGGGGGTCCAGCTCCCTGTGGAGCCTTGCAAGTCGCATCTGGGAATAATTGCCCCAGAGAGTGGCGAGCATGTGCAACTCGCTGCCGCAAGGAGTGGTTGAGGCGCTGATGCATTTAAGGGGGAAAGCTTGATAACGTACACTCGGGGGGGGAAAGGAATAGAAGGATATGGCCGACGGTGAGTTGAAGAGGTGGCCTCGTGTGGAACGTAAACGGGAACGGCCTGTCTCCGTACTGTAATTCCACGATCTGGAGTTCCTGTCAGAGACAGA
The DNA here is from genome assembly GCA_030390025.1 of Squalus acanthias. Taxonomy (NCBI): domain Eukaryota; kingdom Metazoa; phylum Chordata; class Chondrichthyes; order Squaliformes; family Squalidae; genus Squalus; species Squalus acanthias. The sequence continues at coordinate 38,009 of JASTWF010001982.1, read as the reverse complement.
GCATTCAGGCAGCTCAACTCGGGGGGGGGGGGGGGGGGGAAATCAGGAGGTGTTACACTTCAGTATAAGACTCTCAGTTCATGGAATAACACAGCACAGAAGGAGGCCATTCGGCCCATGGTGCCTGTGCCGGCTCTTTGATAGAGCTCTCCAATTAGTCCCACTTCCCCCCCCCCCCCCCCCCTGCTCTTTCCCCACAGCCCTGCAAATATTTCCACTTCCAGCATCAATCTCCTTTTGAAAGTTACTATTGAATCAGCTTCCACCGCCCTTTCAGGCAGCGCGTTCCAGATCACCAGAACTCGCTGCATTAATGGTTTTTGTTTCCTCATGTTGACTCTGGTTCTTTTAGCTTAAATCTGTGCCCTCTGGCTTACCAACCCTCCCACCACCGGCCACAGTTTCTCCTTATTTACTCCATTAAAACCCCTTCAAGATTTTGAACACCTCTATTAAATCTCCCCTTGACCTTCTCTGCTCCAAGGAGAACAACCCCAGCTTCTCTAGACTCCACGTAACTGAAGTCTTTCATCCCTGGTATCATTCGAGTAAATCTCTTCTGCACCCTCTCGAAGGTCCTGACATCCTTCCTAATGTGTGGTGCCCAGAATTGGCCACAATACTCCAGTTAGGGCCTAACCAGTGTTTTAGAAAGGTTTAGCATAACTTCCGTGCTTTTGTACTCTATTAATAAAGCCAAGGATTCCGTATGCCTTTTTAACAACTTTCTCTACTTGTCCTGCCACCTTCAAAGACTTGTGTACGTACACCCCCAGGTCTCCCTGTTCCTGCACCCTCTTCAAAATTGTACCATTTAGTTTATATTGCCTCTCCTCATTCTTCCTACCAAAATGAATCAATTCACACTTCTCGGCATTAAATTTCATCTGCCGTGTGTCTGTCCATTTCACCAGTCTGTCTGCGTGCTCCTGAAGTCTGTTGCTAACCTCCTCACTGTTTACTACATTTTCTAGTTCTGTGTCATCCGCAAATTTTGAAATTATGCCCGGTATACCCAAGGCCAGATCATTAGTATATTATCAAAACAAGCATTGGTCCTAATACCGACCCCTGGGGAACACCACTGTATACTTCCCTCCAGTCTGAAAACCAACCGTTCACCACTGCTCTCTGCTTTCTGTCCCTTAGCCAATTTGGTATCAACGCTGCCATTGCTCTTTTAATCCCATGGGCTTCAATTTTGCTAACAAGTCTATTATGTGGCACTTTATCAAACGCCTTTTGAAAGTCCATGTACACAACATCAGTGCACTGCCCTCATCAACCTTCTCCATTACTTCATCAGAGAACTCAATCTAGTTAGTCAAACATGATTTGCCTTTAACCAGTCTGTGCTGGCTTTCATTTATTATCCCATATTTTTCCCCAAGTGCCAATTAATTAAAGGTGAAAGACCAGTAAATGTTAGTAGTCAGAGGGATTTGGGTGTCCTTGTACACGAATCACAGAAAAGTTAACAAGCAGGTACAGCAAGCAATTAGGAAGGCAAATGGTATGTTGGCCTTTATTGCAAGGGGGTTGGAGTGTAAGAGTAAGGAAGTCGTGCTTCAATTATATAAGGCTTTGGTGAGACCACACCTGGAGTACTGTGCACAGTTTTGGTCTCTTATCTGAGAAAGGATATACTTGCCTTAGAGGCGGTGCAACGAAGGTTCACTAGAATGATTCCTTGGATGAGAGGGCTGTCCTACGAGGAGAGATTGAGTAGACTAGGCCTATATTCCCTGGAGTGTAGAAGAATGGGAGGTGATCTCATTGAAATGTACAAAATTCTTACAGGGCTTGACAGGGTAGATGCAGGGAGGATGTTTCCCCTGGCTGGGGAGTCTAGAACCAGGGGTCACAGTCTCAGAATAAGGGGTCGGCCATTTAGGACTGAGATGAGGAGAAATTTCTTCACTCAGAGGGTGGTGAATCTTTGGAATTCTCTACCCCAGAGGGCTGTGGAGGCTCAGTCGTTGAGTATATTCAAGACAGAGATCGATAGATTTTTGAATAATAAGGGATATGGGGATAGGGCGGGAAGGTAAAGTTGAGGTAGAAGATCAGCCATGATCATATTGAATGGCGGAGCAGGCTTGAGGGGCCGAATGGCCTCCTCCTGCTCGTATTTCTTATGTTATTATTTATTTATTATTTATATATCCCAGACTTTTATTCAGTGCAATTCGGAATCCCTTTAATGTTGGTATCTTCTACTTAGTGCATTTTAATTTTATCCCTTGGATCTAATTAATTAATTCTAGTTATTTATATAATTTGCTTGGTTTAAATTACTCTATCTCGCTCTCACCAAATTCCCGTTTTTAGAGTCTTCACTCAGTTTGCAATGCACGCCGTTTCACAAAGCTCTGTTGCAACTCTCCCTTTTACAAGTCTCCTGGTGCTGTTGCTGTTGTTGCTGTGTTGTGAGACTTGTACGCTAATCAGGGCCTTGTTCCAGCAATGGTTCCCCGCAAACCACACTGTGGTTTTCGAGCCCAGCTGTACGCAGTCACTTACCCAGTCGCTCACTGTTGGCTCGAATAGATTACAAGGATTGGGAAGGGACAGATTGCTTGTAATTATAGATATGGTTGCTTCTGGGGGCCGAGAAGTCCCCCTCCTCTTTGAAAATATGCACCTGTTAAAGAAAGGCTTGCATCGATACAGTGCACTTCACGACCTCAGGAGGTCCACAAAGAGCTTTGCAGCCAATGAAGTACTTCTGGGAGTGTAGTCACTGTTGTAAATGTAGGAAACGCGGCAGCCAATTTGAGCACAGCAAGCTCCCACAAACTGCAACCAGTTAAACGTTGGCCAGGACGATAGGGGAACTCCCCTGCTCCTCTTCGAATAGTGCCGTGCTCGTGGAATCTTTTACGTTCACCCGAGAGGGCAGACGGGGGCCTCGGTTTGACGGCACCTCCGACAGTGCGGCGCTCCCTCAGCACTGCACTGGGAGCGTCAGCCTGGATTGTGTGTTCAAGCCTCTGGAGTGGGACTTGAACCCATGACCTTCTGACTCAGAGGCCAGAGCGCTACCCACTGAGGTGAAGAAGAGCAGGGGGGATTTCTCCCCGGTGTCCTGGCCAATATTTATCCCTCAATCAACATCACTAAAACAGATTATCTGGTCATTATCACATTGCAGTTTGTGGGAGCTTGCTGTGCGCAAATTGACTGCCGAGTTTCCTACATTACAACAGTGACTGCACTTCAAAAAGTACTTAATTGGCTGTAAAGCACTTTGGGACATCCTGAGATCGTGAAAGGCGCTATAGAAATGTATGTTTCTTCTTTTCTTGATTAGGATTGATTGTGGACTGTTTTGGGCTGGGTGTCTTACTCTCATCATCTGGTATGTAATCCATCGCTTTCGTATGCCAGTTGGCACCCCGCGTTGCTTCAGCAAATAAACAAAGTTGAAAGAAGTATTTTAATGCAAGCTCATTAAAAAAGAATTGGAGGCGACAAACCAAAGGAACATGGCTGAACTCGATGTGCTTTGCGAATGCGGCTTTAATCGCGGCGGCGGCGGCGCAGCCTGCAAGCGGCAGGACTTAGCGCCGTTGAGGCCCCGCCACTCCCGTCGGCGGAAGGGCGGGGGCGCTGAAGGCGGGCTATTCGACCATGGGAGGCGGCGCTCCCGAGAGCATGCTTGCAGCTGCTTGCATCGTTCTGTCTGTCGCGGTCCGGGAGCAAGACCTCGCTGTTCCCGTCTAATGAGGGGACTGGTAGCGAAGGGAGGAGGGTAAAAACCACGGAGGAACAACAACAGCAGCAACTTGTATTTATATAGCGCCTTTAACGTAGTAAAACGTCCCAAGGCGCTTCACAGGAGCGATTATCAAACAAAAGATTTGAAAACCGAGCCACATAAGGAGATATTAGGGCAGGTGACCAAAAGCTTGGTCAAAGAGGTAGGTTTTAAGGAGCATCTTAAAAGGAGGAAAGAGAGGCGGAGAGGTTGAGGCAGGGAATTCCAGAGCTTAGGGCCCAGGCAGCTGAAGGCACGGCCGCCAATGGTGAAGCGATTATAATCAGGGATGCTCAAGAGGGCAGCGGATATCTCGGGGGTGGGGGGGGGGTGGCGGTTGTGGGGCTGGAGGAGATTACAGAGATAGGGAGGGGCGAGGCCTTGGAGCGATTTGAAAACAAGACTGAGAATTTTGAAATCGAGGCGTTTCTTAACCGGGAGCCAATGTAGGTCGGCGAGCACAGGGGTGATGGGTGAACGGGACTCGGTGCGAGTTAGGACATGGGCAGCCGAGTTTTGGATGACCTCAAGTTTACTTAGGGTAGAAGGTGGGAGGCCGGACAGGAGTGCATTGGAATAGTCAAGTCTAGAGATAACAAAGGCATGGATGAGGGTTTCAGCAGCGGATGAGCTGAGGCAAGGTCGGAGACGGGCGATGTTACGGAGGTGGAAGTAGGCGGTCTTTGTTGGGCTGCGGATATGTGGTCGGAAGCTTATTTCAGGGTCAAATATGACACCAAATATAACGTACTAAAACATCCAAAGGCACTTCACAGGAGCGATTCTGAAACAAGATTTGGCACAGCAACCAAAACAAATTAGCCCTCGCGCCCCCCAGCCCTTTCCTGGTACGAAGGCAAGTCGGATGGAATGGTTTACCATCAAACCGGGCCTACAGGCCTTTTCCTGGTGCTATGAATTGCCACGTTCCCGCGGCCCAGGCAGACCCAGAATAGATCCTGGCTTCAGTCCCCGGTCTCTGTTGAGTTACGTAGAATTTACAACACAGAAACAGGCCGTTTGGCCCATCATGTCCATGCCGGTGTTTATGCTCCACACGAGCCTCTTCCCACCCTCCTTCATCTCACCCCATCAGCATAGCCTTCTATTCCCTTCTCCATCATGTGTTTATCTCGCTTCCCCTTAAATGCATCTATACTATTCCACTCAGCCACTCCCTGTGGGAGCGAGTTCCACATTCTCACCACTCTCTGGGTAAAGAAGTTTCTCCTGAATTCCCTATTGGATTTATTAGTGACTATCTTATTTTTATGGCCCCTAGTTTTTGCCTTCCCTCAACAAGTGGAAATGTTTTCTCTATGCCTACCCTATCAAACCCTTTCATAATCTTAAAGGCCTCTATTTCTAGAGAAAAGTGTCAGTTGGCGTGTCACAGCATGGGGTAGATCTTCTGGAATTTGGACTTCCGGCACAAAGCTTTTGTGCGTCGTGAGCCCATATTGGGGAAATAAGAGGGAAAATCCCGCAGGATGATTGGCCTCCATGTCTTGAGTTTTCAACATGGCACCTGGAGTACGAATTCACAAATTCCATGATGTTGATTGAGCGTTCTTGGGGTTAATGTGTGTGTGTAGCTAGCAAGGTCAGTGTTGGGTTTGGCTGTGATGCCCGTCAGAGTAGAACAGCCTGCTGACACCCGCCGTCTGGGCTCGGGTGTGAAGAGTGGCCACTTGGCTGAGGAAGAGCCCGTAACCCCAGCAACAGTCGGGGGGGGGGGCCTTCAGGAGAGGAAATGGGCGAGATTTCCTGAATAATAACTTGTGACAAATGAGCGGTTAATCTTTGTGCAAAGGCAGCCTTTAACGGGTTTATGCAGCCCCGCTCAGTGTGCAGGAGCTAAGTGCCTCGCGATTTCAAAAATAGAATTATCGAAGTTTGCAGCTTGGCTGGTACGGTTGCTATCGGCAACAGTCAAGGCTGCTCTCGGCTGTTACCGGGGTTACAGCTCTTTGCCCTGTTACCCCAGGGAATATTTGTAAGTTCTGATTTGTGGCCCAGGGGAAGGGTCAAAGACCAAGCCAGGTGAAGGGTCAAAGGCCACGCCAGGTGAAGGGTCAAAAGACTAAGCCAGGTGAAGGGTCAAGGCCCAAAGCACAGGACACCAAAGCTTGGGTTTTCCAATCGGATTTGACTTAATCCCACCAGTAACTCGGCATTTAAAATAATGCTTATCGGGGAAACTCTAGGCTCTCGGATTAAACACGAAGTTGCGGTTCGCTAATGCCGGGCTTTGGAACCTGTCGATCTTGGCCCGTCATTGAGGTTTAGAAACGAGTGCAGTCGTTTCCTTGTTCCTACTGTACGACGCTGATCATTCTGGCATTGCCATTCCTGGGCCGTTCACTGAAAGATCAGTTCAGCATGCAGCAGCTTAATCACCGAGCAGAGAATAGAACAGTGGGTGGGTGGGCTTTGGCATCAGTAGACATTCACAACGCCTCGTTCTCCCAGCTCCCGCACCCTTTCCTTTTATTAACAGTCTTGACCCGCCCTTGTTGATTTCTCTCTGGAGTACAGAGCTCCCCTTCATTGTTCGCCGCTCCAAGGAGAACGGTGCAGTTGTGTGAGAGACATTAGTCGGTTTACAATGAAGGGAAAATGCAGGCAATTTGAGTGGAGTCAAGAATGTGGGATTGTAACAGACCAGACATTCCCATTGTACAGAATCCCTGTGGACCAAACCCCCTCCCATTGTATAGAATCCCCATGGACCAAACCCCTTCCCATTCACTCCCATTGTACAAAATCCCAATGGACCAAATCCCTTCCCATTCACTCCCATTGTATAGAATCCCCACGGACCAAACCCTATCCCATTCACTCCCATTGCACAGAATCCCAATGGACCAAATCCCTTCCCATTCACTCCCATTGTACAAAATCCCAATGGACCCAATCCCTTCCCATTCACTCCCACTGTATAGAATCCCCACGGACCAAACCCCTTCCCATTCACTCCCATTGTTCAGAATCCCAATGGACCAAACCCCTTCCCATTCACTCCCACTGTATAGAATCCCCACGGACCAAACCCCTTCCCATTCACTCCCATTGTTCAGAATCCCAATGGACCAAACCCCTTCCCATTCACTCCCACTGTATAGAATCCCCACGGACCAAACCCCTTCCCATTCACTCCCATTGTAAAGAATCCCAATGGACCAAATCCCTCCCCATTCACTCCCATTGTAAAGAATCCCAATGGACCAAATCCCTTCCCATTCACTCCCATTGTACAGAATCCCCAAGGACCAAACCCCTTCCCATTCACTCCCATTGTATAGAATCCCAATGGACCAAACCCCTTCCCATTCACTCCCATTGTAAAGAATCCCAATGGACCAAATCCCTTCCCATTCACTCCCATTGTACAGAATCCCAATGGCCCAAATTCCTTCCCATTCACTCCCATTGTAAAGAATCCCAATGGACCAAACCCCTTCCCATTCACACTCTTATAGAATCCCCATTGATTATATCCCCTCCCGTTGTACAGAATCCCAGTGGTCTGAGTAACACATTCTGAGTTGATCTCTCCTGCCTCAGGTCTGTGTAAAATAAACTGTATGTAACCAGATGCTCTTCGGTATTGAAACCAGAATGAGAGTAATCGCCAACACGTAGCAAGCACAGAGGGGAAGACCCAAGTTGGCTTCCCCCTCCCTTAAACGCCACCCAATCTGAGCTGTGCTCAGTGCCACGAGGAGCCAAAGATTCTCCCGCCAGGGGTGTGTCCTTACTGTCTGGTGTTACACTCTCCCTACCAGCTATCAAATAGGGAGCTTTGGAGGCTGGTCTTGCATAGAATTACCACTAGATATCTCTGGGACACACCCTAGTGCAGGGACATCTAGTGGTTGCCTGCCAGCATTGCATGGCGTCTCTTAAAATCCCATGAATTACATCGAATGTACAGCACAGAAACAGGCCATTCGGCCCAACTGGTCCGTGCCGGTGTTTATGCTCCTCTCACCCCATTTCATCTCACCCTATCAGCATAAACTTCTATTCCTTTCTCTCTCGTGTGTTTATCCAGCTTCCTCTTAAATGCATCTGTATTATTCGCCTCAACCACTCCCTGTGGTAGCGAGTTCCACATTCTCACCACTCTCTGGGTAAAGAAGTTTCTCCTCAATTTCCTATTGGATTTATTAGTGACTCTCTTATATTGATGGCCTCTAGTTCTGGTCTCGCCCACAAGCGGGAACATTTCTCTCTATCCACTCCATCAAAACCTTTCATGATTTTAAATACCTCTATTAGGTCACCCCTCAGCCTTCTTTTTTCAAGAGAAAAGAGACCCAGCCTGTTCTTCCTTTCCTGATATGTATACCCTCGCATTTCTGGTATCATCCTTGTAAATCTTCTCTGCACCCTTTCCAGTGCCTCTATATCCTTTTTATAATATGGCGACCAGAATTGCATGCAGTACTCCAAGTGTGGTCTAACCAGGGTTCGATACAAGTTTAGCATAACTTCCCTCCTTACTCCCTGTGGTAGCGAGTTCCACATTCTCACCACTCTCTGGGGAAAGAAGCGTCTCCTGAATTCTATATTGGATTTATTGGTGACTATCTTATATTTATGGCCCCTGTATTTGGTCTCCCCTACAAGTGGATGCATCTTGGATTGAGGCAGTAGCCAGTCTTCTGGCCTGGTCTGGTGGGGCCCACAAAAGGAGGGGACAAGTATGGGGGTTGGGGCGGGGGAGGATGTTTAAAATACCTATGGGTAAATTCGCTAACCCGACACTCCTTTTGAGTGCGACTTGTTGCCAGGAAGGTGGGATTGATGATCTTGCCCTCCCACGAGTCTCTCTTCTGCTAACGACCCTCGTTCTAAGCTCAGGACCTCAATACTGTGGAGCTTCATGCCTCCCTCAGGCCCCCTCTTCCTTTCACAATCTTCAGGCTTTAGAAACTCAAAGCTTGACGCCTCTTCACTGCTCCCTTCATCGTCTCTCCTGCCAGTTCTTGAGCGATTCGCCTCGGAGTCAGAAGGTCGTGGGTTCAGTTCCCGCTACGGATTTCCCACAATCCAGGCTGACACTCCCAGGGCAGTGCCGAGGGAGCGCCGCACTGTCGGAGGTGCCGTCTTTCGGATGAGAGGTTAAACCGAGGCCCTGTCTGCTCTCTCAGGCGGACGTTACAGATATCTCGGTGCTTTTGAAGAAGAGGAGGGGAGCTCGCCTGGTATCTTGGGCCCCCTCCATCATCAGAATACTTCGGCTGCAATATGCATTGCAGCAAATCGCCATGGTTACTTCAACAGCACCTCCCTCCCCTGTCATGTCGACCTCCGAGAAGGACAAGAGCAGCAGTGTTGTGGGAACACCATCACCTCCAGGTTTCCCTCCAAGTCGCACACCATCCCGACTTGGACATTTATCGGCCGTTCCTTCCTCGTCCCTAAGTCAGCATCCTGGAACTCCCTCCCTAACAGCACTGTGGGAGTATCTTCCCCCCCCCCCATGGACTTCAAGAAGAAGGCCCACCACCACCTTCTCGAGGGCAAAAAATGCTGGCCTTGCCAGCGACGCCCACATCCCAAAAACACACAGTAAAAACAATTTGTCGAGTGAGGGCAGGATTTGGGCTAGACTGCGCTGAATAGTTTACCCATGCGCGCGCTCCCAGAGCGGCCGCTTGCTTGAGATAGAGGAGGTACTGCCTGCCCATGTCTGCACCTTCAGAAGAGGGGGGGGGGGGGGGGAAGAAAATTGGGAGATACAGGAGTGGGGAGAAATATGTTGCCAGGGAGGGAAAGGTATAAAGAAATGAAAGAAAGAGATTTGCATTTATATAGCGCCTTTCACGACCTCAGGACGTCCCAAAGCGCTTTACAGCCAATGAAGTACTTTTTGAAGTGTAGTCGCTGTTGTAATGTGGGAAACGCGGCAGCCAATTTGTGCACAGCAAGCTCCCATGTGATAATGACCAGATAATCTGTTTGTGTTGTTTGAGGGATAAATATTGGCCCCAAGACACCGGGGAGAACTCCCCCCCTACTCCTCTTCGAAATAGAGTCATGGGATCTTTTACATCCACCTGAGGGGGCAGACGGGGCCTCGGTTTAACGTCCCATCCGAAAGACGGCACCTCCGACAGTGCAGCACTCCCTCAGCACTGCACTGGGAGCGTCAGTCTAGATTTTTGCGCTCGAGTCTCTGGAGTGGGACTCGAACCCACGACCTTCTAACTCGGAGGCGAGAGAGGGTGCTACCCACTGAGCCACCGGCTGGATCCAGGATCTCTGCTGAGTTAGCCGAAGCACCGAGTAATTGAGGGAGCTGTGGAGCGCTCCATTTCAGTGGAAAAGCTCTTAGCTCCTTTAACATTCCCGTGCACTCCCACCTCCCGGGCTTGTAGCAAGGAGCCACGGTTATCACAACAGAGGTGGAGGCACTGAAAGAGTGTTGTTGTTACTCTTTCTTTCTTGAAACCTCGTTAAGCTGTGTTGACCATTTTGGGCCTGGAGGACAATCTTCTTGACACAAAAAGGAGGCCGCACAAATGCCGAATCCGTGACTGAAAATCCAATATTATCTCTGAGGGCTCTTTGATGGTTGTAATAGCTAACAGCATAAGAGGCTTTTAGGACTGAACTAAGGAGATAGACCTTTGATTGCAAATGGAATAAAGGGAAAATTGTGAAACAGAACCTTTTGTTAAGGGCGATGTGGGCCCGAGGTAGAGTAATATCCCACTCCTTTTATGCCATTTGCTCCTTGTTTGATGTTCTCCGTCATCGCATCAGAATCATCCCACGTTCTCACCGTGACCTCTAACTGTCAGTACACCAAGTTAAAGATCCCATTAAAATAGCGACGGGGAATTCTCTCTCGCCCTCCCCCACCCCCATCCCCATTCCCGTGCACTCCCACCTCCCCTACTCCCAGATGCCTGGCCAACACTACTTCCTTGATGAACAGCACACCACCAAAAACAGATCAACTAGTCGTTCATTTCTTCGCTGTTTGTGGGATCTTGCCATGTGCAAAATGGCTGCCGTGCTTGTCTTCATGACGATCACTGCGCTTCAAAGTAGTTCATTGGCCACGAAGCTTGTGGGTCTGTACCCCAGTGAGAGTCAGTGTCTGTGGAACTGTACCCCAGTGAGAGTCAGTGTCTGTGGAACTCTACCCCAGTGAGAGTCAGTGTCTGTGGAACTGTACCCCAGTGAGAGTCAGTGTCTGGAACTGTACCCCAGTGAGAGTCAGTGTCTGTGGAACTGTACCCCAGTGAGAGTCAGTGTCTGTGGAACTGTACCCCAGTGAGAGTCAGTGTCTGGAACTGTACCCCAGTGAGAGTCAGTGTCTGTGGAACTGTACCCCAGTGAGAGTCAGTGCCTGTGGAACTGTACCCCAGTGAGAGTCAGTGCCTGTGGAACTGTAGCCCAGTGAGAGTCAGTGTCTGTGGAACTGTACCCCAGTGAGAGCCAGTGTCTGTGGAACTGTACCCCAGTGAGAGCCAGTGTCTGTGGAACTGTACCCCAGTGAGAGTCGGTGCCTGTGGAACTGTACCCCAGGGAGAGTCAGTGTCTGTGGAACTGTACCCCAGTGAGAGTCAGTGTCTGTGGAACTGTACCCCAGGGAGAGTCAGTGCCAGGGGAACTGTACCCCAGAATCCAGCTGGATGCCGAAACAGCACCTTCTCTGTTTTATACTCTGTCGTTGAGAATTTCGGTCCCCTTGCTGGATCTGGCTGTTAATATCCCCCTATAATGAAGGTCGGCTCATTATACCCCCCACTTATACCCTAAAGTGCCTCTTTAATGGCCAGTTCGTGACCGGTGCCCCTCGAGTGCTCCAGGAGCTTTACGAGGAGGCCCCTGGGCTGGGCGTACACTGGGCTGGCCAGTCACACTGGGGCCGATGTATAGTCGGCCTCGGCCCTCCACCCCCAATAGTCTGGGGATCTGGGCTCTGACGAGCTTCAACCGGCCACTGAATTATTAGCCCATAATGTCAAATAATTCTTAACAGGCTGGTATGGTGCTGCAGCTCTCTGTCTGTCTGTCTGTCGGCGTCTCTCTCTGTCTGTGTCACCTGTATGTGATTCTCATTCTCTCTTTGTCTTTGTATCATTGTCTGTCTCTCTCTCTTTTGCATTCTCTCTCTCTCTCTCTGGCTCTCCCTATCTGTACGAACGTGTGTGTGTGTGTGTCTCTCTGCCTTTCACTGTCTCTATCACTCTATCTCTTTCACTTTCTTTATTTCTCTCTGCCTCTCTCCCTATCACTGCCCCTCTGTCTTTCACTCAGTCTCCCTCACTCTCTGTAGCTTCTCTCTCTTTCTCTGACTCTTCTCTCTCTCTCTGTCCTCTTCTCTCTCTCTCTCTCTCTCTCTCTCTGTCTCTCCCTCACTCTCCGGAGCTTTCTCTGTCTCTCTCTCTCTCTCTCTCCCTCGCTCTCTCTCTCTCTCTCTGTCTTTCTCTCTCTTTCTCTCTCTCTCTCTGTCTCTCCCTCACTCTCTCTAGATTTCTCTCTAGATTTCTCTCTCTGTCTCTCCCTCACGCTCTAGCGTTCTCTGTCTTTCTCTCTGTCTCTCCCTCACTCTCTCTCTCTCTCTTTCTCTCTCTCTCTGTCTCTCCCTCACTCTCTAGCTTTCTCTGTCTTTCTCTCTCTCTCTGTCTCTCCCTCACACTCTCTCTATCTCTGTCTTTCTCTCTTCTCTCTCTCCCTCACTCTCTAGATTTCTCTCTCTGTCTCTCCCTCACACTCTGTCTCTCCCTCACTTTCTCTCTCTCTGTCTTTCTGTCTGTCTCTCCCTCAATCTCTAGCTTTCTCTCTCTCTTCCCCCCCCCTCTGTCTCTCTCTCCCCCCCCTCACTCTCTAGATTTCTCTCTCTCTGTGTCTCTCTCAGTTGTGTCGCGGCTCCTCTAGAAGAAGTGTCTCTTTTTGTCCGAGAGTTTTAAATGCTTTTTAACTCGATGGATTTTTTTTTTAAACAAACACTCTCGGATTACATTACAAAATAATGATTCGGCTAAATACTCCCCAGATCCTTGTTCTCAACAATCTGGCAAAACTGCAGGACAGATGGTGTCCCATAGGAAGTGGGCTGGGACCGAGGCGAGGTGGGGGAGGGGGAGCGAATGCTGACACTAGCATGAAGTAAACCTTTGGTTGCCTGAGCGGGGAGAAATCCCAGGAAACTCTGCAACACATCCAGGAAATGGAAGAGACATCAACCCATTGAGATACTTCGGTGAGAGGATGCCTGCGTAAATTAAAAATTATCAGCGTCCTGGTAAATCCCAGAATCTATCCGGCTCTTGGATTAACGCTCCCGTGAAGCGCCTTGGGACGCTTAACTACATTAAAGGCGCTATATAAATGCAACTTTTTTTTATTCGTTCCTGGGATGTGGGCGTCGCTGGCAAGGCCGGCATTTACTGCTCATCCCCTAATCGCCCTTGAGAAGGTGGTGGTGAGCCGCCTTCTTGAACCGCTGCAGTCCGTGCGGTGAAGGTGCTCCCACAGTGCTGTTAGGTGGGGAGTTCCAGGATTTTGACCCAGCGACGATGAAGGAACGGCCGATATATTTCCAAGTCAGGATGGTGTGTGACTTGGAGGGTGACTTGGAGGTGGTGGTGTTCCTATGCGCCTGCTGCCCTTGTCCTTCTAGGTGGGAGAGGTCGCGGGTTTGGGAGGTGCTGCCGAAGAAGCCTTGGCGAGTTGCTGCAGTGCATCTTGTAGACGGCGCACACTGCAGCCACGGTGCGCCGGTACCAAAGAAAGTTTAGAATTTATACCTTCCATGTGCTCGGGACATCCCAATGCTTTTCACAGCCGATGAAGTACTTTTTGAAGTGTGGTCACTGTTGTAATGGAGGAAACTCGGCAGCCAATTTTGCGCACAGCAAGATCCCACAAACACCAATGGGATCCATGACCAGATAATCGACAAGTGTGAACGACACTCCCTGCCGACCGGGCAACCTCACAAACTTTTGCTTTCTTCCGGTAACAGCCGTGGCTCAGTGGGTAGCACCCTCTCGCCTCTGAGTCAGAAGGTCGTGGGTTCGAGTCCTGCTCCAGAGACTCGAGCGCAAAAATCCAGGCTGACATTCCAGTGCGGTACTGAGGGAGCGCCGCACTGTCGGAGGTGCCGTCTTCCAGATGAGATGTTAAACCGAGGCCCCGTCTGCTCTCTCGGGTGGATGTAAAAGATCCCACGGCCACTATTTCGAAGAAGAGCAGGGGGAGTTCTCCCCGGTGTCCTGGGGCCAATGTTTATTCCTTTAACCAACGCCTAAAAAAAAAATCCAGATTGTCTGGTCATTTATCTCATAGCTGTTTGTTGGGAGCTTGCTGTGCTCAAATTGGCTGCTGAATTTCCTACGTTACAACAGCGACTGCACTACATTGGCTGTGAAGCGCTTTGAGACGACCTGAGGTTGTGAAAGGTGCTTATATAAATGCCAGTCTTCCTTTTCTCATTTCGTCATTTTGTGGTTAATCACTGTGGGACTTTGAGCGCTGAAGTGAAAGCTGTCCTGCCATGCACGAGCTGGCTTTTTTCGGGCCCGCTCCTCGTTAGTCAGTCAGAACGTGGGTGGAGACGCAGCACGGGCGTGTGCCGTGATAAACCACCACCGGGCCCGCTCTTTCCACTTCCTCCTCCTCCTCCAGAAGATGCTGCCTCTTTTTGGGGGCACAGTTCCATATGTGCCAGCTGCCGGCCTTCATACCTGAGCCTAAAAAATGCAAGAGTAGTTAAGCTATTCGGGCATGGGGGGCATCGCAACTGATCCCGATCCCGTCAAAACTGACATTGATGGATTTTTTTTTTTAGCTACGGCTATTAAGGGTTATGGAACCAAGGCAGGTAGATGGAGTTAAGATACAGATCAGCCATGATCTAATTGAATGGCGGAACAGGCTGGAGGGGCTGAATAAAAACATAAGAAACAGGAGCAGGAGTTAGGCCATTTGGCCCCTCGAGCCTGCTCCGCCATTCAATAAGATCCTGGCTGATCTTCTACCTCATCTGCACTATCCCCATATCCCTTGATTCCCTAAATATTCAAAAATCTATCGATCTCTGTCTTGAATATACTCAACGACTGAGCCTCCACAGCCCTCTGGGGTAGAGAATTCCAAAGATTCACCACCCTCTGAGTGAAGAAATTTCTCCTCATCTCAGTCCTAAATGGCCGACCCCCTTATTCTGAGATTGTGACCCCTGGTTCTAGCCAGGGCTCCTCCACATCCGATGTCTTCCCTCGACACAGAGACGAGATCAAGAGCACAATCCTGGACGTTTTTCTTCTTTATGCACCTATCACGACCCTGCTCAATTGACTAATCAGGACAGGGTGGGTATTGAACCTGGGCCCCTCCTAGTTTATAGGATTCAACTTGGCCTGGGCTGTGCACCTAGCAGTTAAGCTGTTGGATTAGACTTTTGTGTGTGTGTGTGTGTGTGTGTGTTGTTAGAACAATTTACATAAAGCTTCTACATGATGAGGTGTGGCCCCTTGAACGTGGCCTCAAAGCCACCCATTCGTGGCTGGTTTCAGGCAGGGCCCAGATTGGAATTATTTTACATCGGATTGCATAGGATATAGGGCATAGAAACAGGCCATTCGGCCCCAACCAGTCCATTTATGCTCCACTCGAGCCTCCTCCAGTCTTTCCTCATCTCACTCTATCAGCATAACCCTCTGTTCCCTTCTCCCTCATATGCTTGTCTAGCCTCCCCTTAAATGCATCTATACTATTTGCTTCAACCACTCCCTGTGGTAGCGAGTTCCACATTCTTACCACTCTCTGGGTAAAGAAGTTTCTCCTGAATTCCCTATTTGATTTTTGGGTGACTATCTTATATTGATGGCCTCTAGTTATGCTCTTCCCCACAAGAGGAAACATTCTCTCTGTGTCTACTCTATCGAAACCTTTCATGATTGTAAAGACTTCTATTAGGTCACCCCTCAGCTTTCTCTTTTCAAGAGAAAAGAGACCCAGCCTGTTCATCCTTTCCTGATAGATATAACCTCGCAGTTCTGGTATCATCCTTGTAAATCTTCTCTGCACCCTCTCCAGTGCCTCTATATCCTTTTTATAATATGGTGACCAGAACTGTACCCAGTACAATTGTTGTTTTGTCAGAAGTCAGAACCCAAACGAGGACCAACCTTGATCAGAGCAAAACCTGTACCGCTCGTTGTATGTCATTATCACGGTCAGATTTGGGATTTCAGTCCAAAGGAATTGAGGCCAATGGTGTTGACTTTGGCTGCCCTACCTGAGGTTGGCTTTGGGTTTGAGATGAATGAATTGGGCCGATGCTGTTGTGTTAGTGGTTGGGATTGGTCTTCCATTTAATGAGTTGAGACCAACGATGTTGATGTTGAATTGGGCTTCAGCTTAATGAGCTGGGGTCAGTTTAGGTCAAAGTGGATTAAGAAAGAAAGATTTGCATTTCTACAGCGCCTTTCATGACCTCAGGACGTCCCAAAGCGCTTTACAGCCAATGAAGTACTTATTGAAGTGCGGTCGCTGTTGTAATGTAGGAAACATGGCAGCCATTTTGCGCACAGCAAGCTCCCACAAACAGCAATGTGATGATGACCAGATAATTTTTTTTTTTAGTGATGTTGGTTGAGGGATAAATATTGGCCGCAGGACACCGGGGATAACTACCCCCTGCTCTTCTTTGAAATGGTGCCGCGGGATCTTTTACATCCAGTTGAGAGGGCCGACGGGGGCCTCGGTTTAACGTCTCATCCGAAAGACGGCACCTCCGACAGTGAGGTGCAGCGCTCCCACTGCCCTGGAGTGTCGGACTGGATTTTTGTGCTCGAGTCTCTGGGGTGGGACTGGAACCCACAACCTTCTGACCGAGAGGCGAGAGTGCTGCCCACTGAGCCACGGGCTGGCACGGTTAAGAATCAGACCTGATGCTAATTCTCTGATCTGTCTGCACCTGATTACGTTCCTGTATGAATTTCATTTTTCTCTCTTCTTTTCTAGGCACCACCGAGCGGGTATGCCTGATCCAAGGGACGGTGGAGGCTCTGAATGCTGTCCACGATTTCATTGCGGAAAAGGTCCGAGAAATGCCACAGAACGTTGGCAAGGCTGAGCCAGTCAACATCCTCCAACCTCAGACCAACGTGAACCCAGACCGGGTCAAGCAAGTAAGTTTTTTACACACGTATTTTCAGGCTGAGAGCGAGTTGAAGATGGGACTAGTGCCCCGGCCAATAGCTCCTGTAGCATCAAAGGAGCAGTGTGTTTGAAAGGGTGGCGAGGAGGACCGGTGGTGAGGGTGCAAAGTCCCAGGTGGTCCTCTCCTGAGACGGGAGTTGACGCACATTATTGGGGACAGTGTAGAGGGAGTTTTACTCTGCATCTAACTCGCGTTATACCTGAGCCTAGGAGCGCTGGATGAGGCAGTCTAGAAAGTGGTTTATCCTGGATCTTACCTGAGAAACCATAAGAAATAAGAGCAGGTGTAGGCCATTCGGCCCCTCGAGCCTGCTCCGCCATTCAGTAAAATCATGGCTGATCATCTTCCTCATCTCCACTTTCCTGCACTGTCCCCATATCCCTTGATTCCCTTAATATTCAAAAATCTCTCTATCTTTGACTTGAATATACTCAGCGACTGAGCCTCCACAGCCCTCTGGGGTAGAGAATTCCAAAGATTCACCACCCTCTGAGTGAAGAAATTCCTCCTCATCTCAGTCCTAAATGGCCGACCCCTTATTCTGAGGCTGTGACCCCTGGTTCTAGACTCCCCAGCCAGGGGGGAAACAACCTCTCAGCATCTACCCTGTCAAGCCCTGTAAGAATTTTGTATGTTTCAATGAGATCACCTCTCATTCTTCTAAATTCTAGTCTACTTAATCTGTCCTCATAGGACAATCCCCCCCATCCCAGGAATCATTCTGGTGAACCTTCGTTGCACTCCCTCTATGGCAAGTATATCCTTCCTTAGGTAAGGAGACCAAAACTGTGCACAATACTCCAGGCGCCATAACTGGGGAAATATTCCATTCAGCGACAACTGGTGCCTCTCATTTTGTGCACAAACCATTCACTGGAAAGCCGATGCTTTGGAAACGTTCCCTGTCCAGTCAATATGGCGGCTATTCAGCGGAGTTCTTTGGGTTAGGCTGCAGTAGGAAATGGCCCAACCCCACAACTCCCCCAACAGGATTACTATCTGCTTTTGAGACCATTGCTTGCCTCAAGCTGATCATCTCACTGAAGAAGTTAGGGTTCAGCCCAATCAATGTTTTATCAGCCGGTCTTGGGGGTCTGTAGATTATGGGAGGGAGGACAGATGAATGAAGGTTAAGGAGTTCCACAGTTTGGAGGCATGGGAAAGAGTGACAAGTCTTTATTTCAACACATTGACGGTGCAGGGATCATGGGAACAGGAGGAGGCCATTCAGCCCCTCGAGCCTGTTCCACCATTCGAACTAGATCATGGCTGATCTGAACCACAACTCCATGTACCCACCTTTGATCTGTATCCCTTGATACCCGTACCCAACAAAAGTCTAGCGATCTCGGTCTTGAAACTTTCAGTCAAGGGAGGAGGAAGATTGTGCAGCAACGGTGTATTTGGAGCTAAGGAGGAAGAAGAGAGAGAGGCTCCAAGGAGCATTGACCATAGAATTTACAGCATAGAAACAGGCCATGCAGCCCAACTGGTTTATTCTCCACACAAGCCTCCTCCCACCCTACCTCAGCTCACCCTATCGCCAATCCCTTCTATTCCTTTCTTCCTCACGTACTTATCAAGCTTCCCCTTAAATACATCGACGCTATTCGCCTCAACCACTCCCTGTGGTAGCGAGTCCACATTCTCACCACTCTCTGGGTGACGAAGGTAATAATGGACAGAAGGGTTGGAGGTGAGAGGTGAGAGGTTTGCCATTGCCGAGTCCCACCCGTTGGGTTTATTGAGCTCGTTCCTTGACGTTCTGGCGCTGGTGAAAAGCACAGTCCGCTCTTTGCCAAGTTTCTGTCAGCGGGCTTTCGCTAGGTTTTCAAAATATAACCGCAACGCTGGGCAGTCGCTCAAACCGATGTCCACATTGCACAGTTCGGAGAACTGGTCAGCAAAAGACCAGCACAAACTGGGTCGCCAGGCGACAACGTCTTGTCAATGAAGCAGCAGCTCATTTTCGTTTCCAGTCAGTCAGATTCCACTGAAGGTAAGTGAGCGATGGAGGGAGGGGGGGGGAACGAGAGAGAGAGAAAACCCACGCGGTAATAGTGAACTGGTGCAATCTGATTGCGAGGCTGAAGCGGGACGGGCAGGATTTGTTCTGCTTCTCCTGGTTGTGATTTCCTGCTCTCGGTTCCCCTTGTTGCTTATTTTCCCCTGCGATGTAACACTTCCTCCGGACCGCGCGGTTTCCACTCGACCTCTGACCCCGAGTCGCACCGCTCGCACAGCATAACTTCCTCACAACACCCCTTCCCACAGGAAGTGGCCATTATCCTCACAGGAAGTGGTGGTTTCTCCTAATCAGTGAAGGCAAATTGAGCTTTTCCGGTCGCACTACTCTGGGTCGTTTCCCTTCTGAGGAAACACTGGGCTGGGAGCTCTCCACGGCGAGTTGGCCCTCTGCTGCTCAGAGCTTGAATAAGCTACAAAAATCCTTCAGCCACTTTATTGTGCTTTCTTTTTCCTCAGTGTTTTGATTCCTCTGATTTAAGGGAGGTCCGGGCCATCTGGACTGCCATGATTGGGTGGTTTCTTGGGGGTCAGATCAAGTCCTGATGGTTTTTTTTCTCTCCGCTCCTCCTGGATATGAGGCTTTCATAGAAACATAGAAACATAGAAGATAGGAGCAGGAGTAGGCCATTCAGCCCCTCGAGCCTGCTCCGCCATTCAATGAGATCATGGCTGATCATCCAAACTCAGTACCCTGTCCCTGCTTTCTCCCCATATCCCTTGATCCATTTAGTTTTAAGGAATATATCTAACTCCTTCTTGATTATATTTAATGAATTGGCCTCTACTGCCTTCTGGGGTAGAGAATTCCACAGGTTCACCACTCTCTGGGTGAAGAAATTCCTCCTCATCTCAGTCCTAAATGGCTTACCCCTTATCCTTAGATGTATCCTTATTCCACGGCGTAGAATTTGCAGCACAGCAACAGGCCATTCGGCCCAACTGGTCCATGCCGGCGTTTATGCTCCACACCAGCCTCCTCCCCACCCTCTCTTCCTCCAACAATACCCACATATCCTTCTAATCCTTTCTCCCCGCACCTCCTTATCCAGCTTCCCCATAAAGGCATCGATGCTATTCGCCTCAACTACTCCTTGTGGTGGCGAGTTCCGCATTCTCGCCACTCTCCTGGGTAAAGTCCCAAAATAAGGGGCCATCAATATAAGATAGTCACCAAGAAATCAAATGGGGAATTCAGGAGAAACTTCTTCACCCAGAGAGTGGTGAGAATGTGGAACTCGCTGCCACAGGGAGTGGTTGAGGCGAATAGTGTAGATGCATTTAAGGGGAAGCTAGATAAAGACATGAGGGGGAAAGGAATAGAAGGATTGGTGATAGGGTGGGAGGAGGCTGGTGTGGAGCATAAACACCGGCATGGACCAGTTGGGCCGAATGGCCGGTTTCTGTGTTCTACGTGCTATGTAAAGTTGGTTCTTCCCTGGGTGAGGGCTGAGGTCAATCGCTGAATCTGAGATTCAAACACCGGCCGTCCGGTGAGAGGTTCAGACCTCATTTTGAGGCTCTCCACCTCCAGTTCTCTACTGACTGCATTCCTGACCTCCACAAACCACAACATCCCTCAGAACACAGCCCCTCCCAAGTCCTGTCCCGCGCGGCGTCCTGGCACTCCCATCCCTTCCAAGCTCTGCCACCTCCCCGTGCACCAGCGAATTGAAATCAAGATCCTCACCCTTGCCTTCAACTCCCACCATGACCCTGTCCCTCACCTTACCCCAATGATCAACAGCATTACCTTCACCGAATCCCCCACCATCAACATCCTGGGGGACACCATTGACCAGAAACTTAACTGGACCAGCCACATAGATACTGTGGCAACAAGAGCAGGTCTGAGGCAGGGTATTCTGCAGCAAGTGTCTCACCTCCTGACTCCCCAAAGCCTTTCCACCATCTACAAGGCACAAGTCAGGAGTGTGATGGAATACTCTCCACTTGCCTGGATGAGTGCAGCTCCAACAACACTCAAGAAGCTCGACACCATCAGGACAAAGCAGCCCGCTTGATTGGCACCCCATCCACCACCTTAAACATTCACTCCCTCCACCACCGGCGCACCGTGGCTGCAGTGTGTACCATCTACAAGATGCACTGCAGCAACTCGCCAAGGCTTCTTCGGCAGCACCTCCCAAATCCGCAACCTCTTCCACCTAGGACAAGGGCAGCAGACGCATGGGAACACCATCACCTCCAAGTTCCCCTCCAAGTCACACACCATCCTGACTTGGAAATATATCAGCCGTTCCTTCATCGTCGCTGGGTCAAAATCCTGGAACTCCCTCCCTAACAGCACTGCGGGAGCACCTTCACCGCACGGACTGCAGCGGTTCAAGAAGGTGGCTCACCACCACCAGCTTCTTGAGGGCAACTAGGGATGGGCAATAAATGCTGGCCTTGCCAGCGACGCCCACATCCCATAAGGCACATGTCTCTCCGCACAGCATCTAGTCCTCCAACGCCTCGTTCCCCATTCAGCCCAGTGGGCGCTCCTGCAGCCGCGCACCCTCTTCCCTCCTGAACATCCCTCTTGAACATCCCTCCGACTTTCCACCTCATTCCCTGTTTGCAAAAGCTTCCTAAAAAAAAAACTCCCACCCCACCCCTTTCTGTTTGCTTGTCGTTCCCAGCCCCGACTTTCTGATTCCATCCTCCTTTTCCGCTCGGCATCCACTCTTCCTCTCCGCCTTGTACGTGCTCCTGAGATGCCGCTGTCACGCCGAGGGGGGGGGGGGTCAGCGAGCGCAGCGGCGATGGGCGAACGGGACTTGGTGCGAGTTAGGATACGGGCAGCAAGGGCGCCGGATGAGCTGAGGCTATCGGAGGGGGGCGGGAAGGCGGGCGTTGGAATAGCCGTGTCTGGAGTCGGCAGAAGCACGGAGGAGTGTTTCGGCGGCTGAGTCCTCCGGAGGTTCTGGACTCCCTCTGAAGCACCTGGGAAGGGGGCCACCGCAAAGCTTGGTGAAAGGAATTTTGAGGGGATTTTTAAAGGAGGAGAGATAGGGGGGAATACCAGAGCCTAAGACCTAGGCGGCTGAAGGCACGGCCGCCAATGGTGGAGTGGCGGGCTGCGCTGGTTAAATGAGCTAATATTAAAGCTTTCCCTCTTGCAAAGTCGCTTCACTTGTGTGTCGATGTTCTGTGCACTGCAGTAAAAGCACAATGCAGCTCTCACACACACAGGAGCAGCCACCTGCATTTTAAGGTTGGACTCTGGCACCAAAAGGCAGTCCTCTTTAAGATCTGTGGCGTCTTTTTTTTTTGTTGAAACGATTAATCCTGAGCGTAGCAGCAATCTGCCGGAGAAAATCGAACGCGTTTGCGATGGGTTTGCTGACTCTCTTTCTCCCCGCCCCCCCGTCCCCCTCCCCCTCCCCCCCCCGCTCCTCACTGCAACGCTGCAGATACTGCATTGTGCCTCTGCCCATCAATCACAGCCAGGTCACCCGGGGTCACTCGCCAGCTATCGATCCAATTACCGCGAAGCTCGCACCAGCAGTGGGGAGGGAGGCTTGCAGTGTTCTTTAACGAACCCTCTCTGGATTATACCTCCTGTCATCTAGAATAAAGCAGGTTCTCCATCACCGTCTCCTCTGAGGCAGCGACACCTTTGCAGGATGGCCACTAGCTTGCTCGCACCTCCTTTCATTTCCGCTCACAACCCCCTCCGTGTTTTAATTTTCCCCCCCCCCATTATTCATCATAACAAGGTGCGTTTATATAGCGCCTCTACCGTTTGTAAAAACATCCCTCGGCGCTTCACAGGATCGTTCTCAAACAGGATTTGACACCGAGCCGCTTAAAGAGATATTAGGACAGGTGACCAAAAGCTTGGTCAAAGAGGCAGGTTTTAAGGAGCATCTTAAAGGAGGAGAGAGAGGCGGAGAGGTTTAGGGAGGGAATTCCAGAGCTTAGGGCCCAGGCAGCTGAAGGCACGGCCGCCAATGGTGGAGCGAAGACGATCGGAGATGCTCAAGAGGCCAGAATTGGAGGAGTGCAGAGATCTCGGATGGTTGGAGGAGCTAACCGAGATCGGGAGGGAGGGATGAGACCACAGAGGGATTTGAAAATGAGGATGAGAATTTTAGAATCGTGGCGTTGCCGGACCGGATTGTCAATGTAGGTCGGCGAGCTCAAGGGGGAGATGGGTGAACGGGACTTGGTGCGAGTTGGGACACGGGGGCAGCAGAGTTTTGGATGAGCTCAAGTTTACAGAGGGTGGAGAGGCGGGAGGCCGGCCAGGAGGGCCTTGGAATAGTCGGCTCAGGAGGTGACGAAGGCATGGATGAGGGTTTCCACAGTAGATGAGCTCCTTTCTTTGCCTCACGCTGCCGATGCTCGCTTTGAGGTACAGTACCACACGTGCCTGTCGGTTCCTCATCCAGGTGGCCACGTTTGGCGCGTGAAGCCACACAGTGATTGGCGGTGGGCTCTTCGACTGTGGGAGGCATCGCCGGCCCTGTTCTCGCCCAGTGTCCACACACCAGCTCGGATTCCGGCGGTGGTCGTTGAACTAGAGATTGGGAGAAAGATTTCCTTCCTTCCCCTCTCCCCCACCTTTCCCCCTTCACACTCCCCTGCCAGCCCAGAGACGCCGAGGCTGTTTGTACAGGAAAAATTCGCAAGGGATCGAACTTGTGGGGCCCACGGCTAAAATCACCAGATGGGGGAAAATATGCGAAGTATTTATCCTGGGCCGATTTAAACGGCATTTACGCCGTCTTCTTTCCGACCCCTCTTTTTCTGCGCTATCTTTCCACGTTCCCCCTTTTCTCGCCGCGTCCGAGCCGGCCGTGGGATCTGCAGGCCGTTTCTCTCGCTCTCTGCCAGCTGGAGAGTCGAGGGACAGCTATGGAAGCGGGGCTATCCCAGCATGCATTGCGGCGGTGAAAGCCCTCTATCAGTTGATCAGCGTCACTTCCGTGTAGACGTAGCAAATAATTGTAAGCTGAGCTTTTTTTGAAACCTGACTGGAGATCTTCCTGGTCTGCCGGGCCGAGCTGTTCAATACCTTCGAGGGGGGGGAAACATTAGGGCAGGTTTTTTCCTGTCCCTGTACTTGGGGGAAAATTGGATCATCTGGGCCACGGGAACAGAGGAAAATCGGGTGAAGAGAAGGGCGGGCTCACCTGATTTTCCTCTTCTCTAAAAGAAAAGACAGTCTTGCGTTTCTCTAGCGCCTTTCACGACCTCGGGATGTCCCAAAGCGCTTTGCAGCGAATGAAACGCTAAGTGTAGTCGCTGTTCTAATGTAGGGAAACGCGGCAGCCAATTTGCGCACAGCAAGCTCCCACAAACAGCAATGTGATGATGACCAGTTATTCTGATTTTAGTGATGTTGATCGAGGGATAAATATTGGCCCCAGGACACTGGGGGAGAACTTCCCCCCCCCCCCTGCTCCTCTTCAAAATAGTGGCCATGGCACCTTTTACGTCCACCTGAGAGGGCAGACGGAGCCTCGGTTTAACGGCACCTCTGACAGTGCGGCTCTCCCAGGTGACCCAATAGCCCCAGGTGGAGGAACAGGAAAATTGTCCCAGAGGTGTCGAGTTGGCGCAACTGAAGCTTGAAAAGCTCGAGTGTTGCATCTGCAGCAGCCACCAAGCTTTATGTCCTGGGTCCTTGGCCACCAAGATGAACGAGATCAGCAACCCCCACGGGGAACACCATCGCCTCCAAGTCGGGCCCCATCCTGACTTAATTGCTGCCATTCCTTCGTCGTCACTGGGTCAAACTCCTGGAAATTCCCTCCTTAACACCATCCTGGGAGCCCCTTCACCACACAAACCACAACGGTCCAAGGAGAGGCCCCATCGCCACCCTCTCAGGGCAAGTGGGAATGGGAAATAAGTGCAGCCTTGCCGGTGTCGCCAACACTGCTTCGACCCAAACTTGGCCGCCCCATGTCCTAACTCGCACCGAGTCCCGTTCACCCATCGCCCCCTGTGCTCGCCGACCTACATTGGCTCCCGGTTAAGCAACACCTCGATTTCAAAATTCTCATCCTTGTTTTCAAATCCCTCCATGGCCTCCTCGCCCCTCCCTATCTCTGTAACCTTCTCCAACCCCACAACCCCTCCGAGATCTCTGCCTTCCTCCAATTCTGACCTCTTGAGCAGCCCCCGATTTTAATCGCTCCACCATTGGCAGCCGTGCCTTCAGCTGCCTGGGCCCCGAGCTCTGGAATTCCCTCTCCGCGCCTCTACCTCTCTCTCTCTCTCTCTCTCTCTCTCCTTTAATAAGACCCTCCTTAAAGCCTACCTCTTTGACCAAGCTTTTGGTCACCCGTCCTAATATCTCCTAATGTGGCTCGGTGTAGAATTTAATTGCTAACACTCCTGTGAAGCGCCCTGGGAGGTTTTACTACGTTTAAAGGCGTTCTATAAATACAAGTTGTTGTTGACGTTATTCTGGATGTGTCGATGTGTGACCTGCCGTCTACAACCACCCACACACTCCCGCTATTGGTCGGCCAACGTGTCCATCCTGACGGGGCCCCGCCTTCCCACGGCCAATTGGAAAGTGAACAGAATTCTCAATACCCGATTGGATGACTGTTGACTGTCAGTCAAGCAGCCTCTTCTCTTCCCCCCCGCCCCCGGGGGGCCGGATCGGATTCTGTCGGTGCCAGCTCCCCTTTCGCTATCTTAGCAAAATGACCAACGGGGAGACGACCTACTGGTCCATCCAGCGGGCGAAACTGGTCCGGGAGATCGCGTTGTCCCTGATTAATGTCACACACCGGCTCAGTGCGTCGCACTCTCGCCTTGGAGTCCGAAGGTTGTGGGTTCAAGTCCCACTCCAGAGACTTGAGCACAAAATATCCACTCCCCCAGGTTCAATATCTTTATAACTTATAACTTATCTGAGGAAGGATGTTCTTGCCATGGATGAGTTCAGCGAAAGATTCACAAGGCTGATACCTGGGATGGCAGGAATGACGTATGAGGAGAGATTGGGTCGATTGGGCTTATACTCGCTGGAGTATAGAAGAATGAGAGGGGATCTCATCGAAACATATAAAATTCTGACAGGTCTGGACAAACTAGATGCAGGAAGAATGTTCCCGATGGTCGGAGAGTCCAGAACCAGGGGTCACAGTCTAAGGATAAGGGGTAAGCCATTTAGGACAGAAATGAGGAAGAATTTCTTCACCCAGAGAGTGGTGAACCTGTGGAATTCTCTACCACAGAAGGTAGTTGAAGCCAAGTCATTAAATATATTCAAGAATGAGTTAGATATATTTCTTAAAGCTAAAGGTATCAAGGGATATGGGGAGAAGGCAGGTACAGGGTACTGAGTTTGGATGATCAGCCATGATCTCATCGAATGGCGGAGCAGGCTCGAGGGGCCGAATGGCCTGCTCCTGCTCCTATCTTCTATGTATGTAACTTGTAAACAAAGAACTTTTTTTTTTTTTAAACCATAATTTTTTTGCGCGCAGCAGTGTCCAGGACCTTCAGTTCCTGGAGGCTCCAGGCCAATCCTGGAGTGTTGGCAACCCTACATTACCCACATTGTGAGGACAACCTGGAAGGTTCATTCCAAGGGCACAGCTCAGTATATAAGACATTGTTCAGCCTCGGGCAGGGGGGTGGGAAGAGAGGGAGAGCTTGACGTTGTGCTATCTCCTCGTGAGACTCCCACTGAATCCGGGAAAGTTGGCCAGCCCGGCTACAGATCCTGCACGTTCCTGGAAGAAAGCCCGAGTGGCTGATTGAAGCATCAATCGTTCTGCTGTGGCTCAGTGGGCAGCACCCTCGCTCTCGGAGTCAGAAGGTTGTGGGTTCGGGTCCCACTCCAGAGACTTGAGCACAAAAATCTAGGCTGACACTCCCAGTGCGAGTGCTGCACTGTCGGAGGTGCCGTCTTTCGGATGAGACGTTAAACCGAGGCCCCGTCTGCCCTCTCGGGTGGACGTAAAAGATCCCACGGGCACTATTTCGAAGAAGAGCAGGGGGAGTTCTCCCCGGTGTCCTGGGGCCAATATTTATCCCTCCAACCAACATCACAAAAATAGATTATCGGGTCATTATCACATTGCTGTTTGTGGGAGCTTGCTGTGCGCAAATTGGCTGCCGCGTTTCCCACAATACAACAGCGACTACACTTCAAAAAAAGTACCCCATTGGCTGTAAAGCACTTTGGGACGTCCGGTGGTCGTGAAAGGCGCTATAGAAATGCAAGTCTTTCTTTTTAACTAACAAGAACTCTCTGGTATTTGAACTAACAGGCCAGCATTCGGGTGTGAGTGTAGACAATGTGAGCGTATCTGTGGGATATTTATATACGTCTGCCAAGAGCAGCTAACTCATCACAGACCAGGTGTGGAACCTGGGGCCTTGCTGGTCAAGAAACTCGCCAACCAACTTGCATTTATACCTTTTACCCAGAACCTTTTTATGGCCTCGAAACATCTCAAAGCGCCTCACAGCCAATAAACTTCTTTTCAAGCGCGGTCACTGTTGTTACATCGGCAAACACAGCAACCAATCTGCGCACTGCAAGATCCCACAAACAGCAAATGCAAGTCTTTCTTTTTACTGCGAGTAAAAGGGCCCCCTTTCGCCGCCCCCCTTGCCCCTGGCCTCGACCCTTCCTCCTCGGTTTAAACTTGTATGCAGTATTGGCCCCACCTACCTTTTGTGAGCAGCAGCTATATTTAGGAGCGGGGTGCTACATTTAGGCCTGTGGGAATAATCAGGGGCCAAGCTCTGGATTTTTTGGGCCTCGGCCAGCTTTGAGGAAACAAGAACAGGAGTTGTTTTGAAAAGTGATAAGGCCAGCCCAACAGTGCTGAATCTTATCTGACCCGGGTCCGAGACTTGGAAACCAAAGAACTGTTTACACAGGCCTTTGTGAACTGATAAGGTCTAAATTAATGACCGCAGATCCTTTTTCCCGTGTGTACAACGCTCGGTGCTGTGCAGAAATGGCTTTCTATCTCCTCAAGGACATGCAGCTCCAAGGAGATGATGCTGCCGGAAGCTAATATAAAAAGACTACGTCATCCTAAACAAAACTTCAATCACGACTTCAGAACCTCCTGCACTTACCCGTTAACCTCTTCTCGCCCGAGCGTTTCTCATGTCGGTCCATGAATGCTATTTTTTCCTTTCCTGAAGGTGCTTACTCTTGCTGGGGGGGTCCAGATTCTTATTGGTGCCAGCTCCCCTTTTCGCTATCTTAGCAAAATGACGAACGGGGAAAGAAGACCAACTGGTCCATCCAGCGGGCGAAACTGGTCCAGGAGATTGCGTTGTCCCCTGATTAATGTCACACGGTGGGTCGCCCTCTCGCCTTGGAGTCAGAAGGTCGTGGGTTCAAGACCCACTCCGGAGACTCGAGCACAAAACATCCACTCCCTTGAAAACAAGGCGGACACTCCCAGTGCAGTGCTGAGGGAGGGCAGCACTGTCAGAGGTGCCGTCTTTCAGATGAGATGTTAAATTGAGGCCTCCTCGGGTGGATGCAAAAGATCCCATTGCACTATTTCGATGAGCATGAGGGGAATGATTAGGAAGTTATCCCTGGTGCCCTGGCCAATATTTATCCCTCGATCAACATCGCTAGAACAGATTATCTGGTCGTTATCACGTTGCTGCTTGTGGGAGCTTGCTGTGCACAAATTGGCTGCCGCGTTTCCCACATTACAGCAGTGACTACACTTCAAAAAGTACCTCATTGGCTGTAAAGCGCTTTGGGACGTCCTGAGGTTGTGAAAGGCGCTATAGAAATGCAGGTCTTTCTTTTCTTCTGCCTCTTGTAAGGGGGTGATCTCCACCCCTGCCAGAAACTGCAGGGTAGTGCAGGCGTCCCCTGAGTGCATCTGGCTCTCCAACCAGTATTCGGTTCCGAATACTGGCCCAGCTCTCACTTGAAGGAATTCAGCAAATCAGCGTTCACCGCACGAACCGGCAGCCTGTCCCACAGGTCCACTATTCTCGGCGGGGGGAAAGAAAGAACTGCCCAACATCCAACCTCGTTCTGCCCGTACATAACTTATAAGTGTGGCCCCCCCCCCCCCCCCCCCCAATGTCCTCTCTAACCTATCCTGTGGAAATAATGGTCATTGTACAACCTACACACAACCTAGTCACGTCATCATTTTACAAACCTCGGATCAGATCCCCCCCCCCCACCCCCCCAAGTCTACACTTTTCTAAAGTACAGAGACCAAGTTCGTTGGGCCTATCCAGGTAACTAAGGTGGTTTAAACCACAAATCAATCTTGTGGCCCTCCTCTGTACCCTTTCCAAAGCCTCAATATCCCCCACTATGTGAGAAGACCAAAACATAAGAACATAATAAGAACATAAGACGTAGGAGCAGGAGTCGGTCATTCGGCCCCTCGAGCCTGCTCCGCCATTCAATAAGATCATGGCTGATCTGATCTTGGCCTCAACTCCACTTCCCTGCCCGCTCTCCATAACCCTCGACTCCCTTATCGTTCAAAAATCTGTCTATCTCCACCTTAAATATATTCAATGACCCAGCCTCCACAGCTCTCTGGGGAAGAGAATTCAAAAGATTCACGACCCTCTGAGAGAAGAAATTCCTCCTCATTTCTGATTTAAAAGGGTGCCCCCTTATTCTGAAATTATGCCCCCTAGTTCTAGATTCCCCCACGAGGGGAAACATCCTCTCCGCATCTACCCTGTCGAGCCCCTTCAGAATCTTATGTTTCAATAAGATCCCCTCTCATTCTTCTAAACTCCAATGAGTATAGGCCCAACCTGCTCAACCTTTCGTCATGTGTCAACCCCTTCATCCCAGGAATCAACCGAGTGAACCTTCTCTGAACTGCCTCCAATGCAAGTATATCCTTCCTTAAATAAGGAAATCAAAACTGTACGCAGTACTCCAGGTGTGGTCTCACCAACGCCTTGTACAGTTGTAGCAGGACTTCCCTACTTTTATACTCCATTCCCTTTGCAATAAAACTGGACACAGTATTCCAACTGAGGCCCAACCAAGGTCTAGTACAAGGACGAAATGTTAATTGTCCTGTGAATACACCCTAGGACCCTGTTCACTTTAGTTATAGTTTCACAGCGTTGGTCGCGGACCTTTGGAGACTGACACACTAAAACGCCCAGATCTCTCTCTCTCCACCACGGGCTTTAATTCTGTTCCCTGTTGGGTGCGTGTGTGTGTGTTTAGCATTTGACCTGCCCACCTGCCTGACCCTACATTTTTCTAAGTTAAATATCACTCGTCAAACATGGGCCCAAGCCCCCCAAGCACATCGCGATCTGCCTGTAGTAATCGAGCATCCTCCATAGTCCCGACTCTCGCACATATCTTGCGGATCATTCCCTCCAACATCTACATCCAGAACATCAATGAAAATAGTCAAGGGCCAAACGCCAATCCATGCAAGACACCACTGGTAACTGGTCTCCAAGCAGATCCATTGACGACCACTTTCTGCCTACGGGCATTCAACCAATCTTTGATCCACCACAGCAATTGCCACCCAGTTCCACAAGATTCTATCTCGGAGAGAAGTTGTTTGTGAGATACCTTTTCAAAGGCTTTCTGACAGTCCGGTTAGACAATGTCTAGCGGGTTGCCTCAGCCATTAACCTGGTGACTTCTTCTTCAAAAAAAAATTCAATCAAATCGGTAAGGGAGGACCTTCTGTTGCGGAAGCCATGTTGGGTGTCCCTGATATGGCCTTCTCTGTCCATGTGGTCATGTAGAGCATCGCTAATCATTCCCTTGTGCACCTTCCCTATTGCTGACGTCAAGCTAATGGGCCGATAGTTACCTGGTTCTGCCTTATCTCCCTTTTTAAGAATTGGAACGACTTCAATCTCCTTCCGGTCTAAGGAAACAGTCCCCAACTCCAACAAGTTATTAAAGATAAAGCAAAGGGCTCGCAAACCACCGAACCCATCTCCCTAAGGACTCTCGGCTGGACATCATCTGGGCCGGCAGCCCGATCTATTTTAAGGTCCTTGTTCGTTGTAAAACAATATCCACATCTATTTTAATAATTTTATTTTTGACAGCATCGCTTAATGCTATTAGTTGCTCAAGAGTGAAGACGGTTGCAAAGTGCTTATTTAGTATCTACATGGAATGTACAGCACAGAAACAGGCCATTCGGCCCAACTGGTCCACATGAGCCTCCTCCCACCCCTCTTCATCTTACCCCATCAGCATATCCTGCAAGTCCTTTCTGACCTGTCCTTGAACATCTTTCAATGGCCCAATTGATGGTCCTCAGACCCTTCACTGTGACTCAGTGGGCAGCACTCTCGCCTCTGAGTCAGAAGGTTGTGGGTTCAAGTCCCACTCCAGGGACTTGAACACATAAAGCTAGGCTGACACTCCAGTGCAGTGCTGAGGGAGTGCTGCACTGTCGGAGGTGCCGTCTTTCGGATGAGACGTTAAACCGAGGCCCCGTTTGCTCTCTCAGGTGGATGTAAAAGATCCCATGGCACTATTTCGAAGAAGAGCAGGGGAGTTATCCCCGGTGTCCTGGCCAATATTTATCCCTCAACCAACATCACTAAAACAGATGATCCGGTCATTATCACATTGCTGTTTGTGGGAGCTTGCTGTGCGCAAATTGGCTGCCGCGTTTCCTACATTACAACAGTGACTGCACTTCAAAAGTAATTCATTGGCTGTAAAGCGCTTTGAGACGCCCGGTGGTCGTGAAAGGCGCTACAGAAATGCAAGTCTGTCTTTCTTTCACATACAACAACAACTTGTATTTATATAGCGCCTTTAACGTAGTAAAATGTCCCAAGGTGCTTCACAGGAGCGTTATCAGACAAACATTGACACCGAGCCACATGAGATAGCGGGACTGTCAAAGAGGCAGGTTTTAAGGAGCGTCTTAAAGGAGAAGAGAGAGGTGGAGGGTGAAAAAGCTTGGCCCACTGCTCCCAGAGTTGTCCACGATCTTTTCCATGAACCTATTCGCCGATTTAATTAGCAGCCTTAATTTTAAGTTTTTCTTACTTGCCTTTGGTTTGCTGAGGATTATCTACCTTTAATTTCATGAAGGTAGTTTTTCTTTTTTGAAAGTCTGGACGCCTCCACTTTCCCCCAACACAGATCACCGCACAGCGATCGGGAGCTTTTCCTTAACCCGCCCACCCTGATAGGGTGAGATGGAGGAGGCTGGTGTGGAGCATAAACGCCGGCATGGGCCGAATGGCCTGTTTCTGTGCCATACGCTCTAGGTAACCCTGGGACTAATTGACCCGTTGCCTCGGGGCAGAATCAGCACCAATCAGGGATTGAACCCTTGACGTGCTTGGCCTAGATCAACTCGTGCCTTCGACCACCTAGGCCCTAAGCTCTGGAATTCCCTCCCGAAACCTCTAGCCCTCTCCTCCTTTAGAATACACCTTAAAACCTACCTTTGGATCAAGCTTTTGGTCACCTGTCCTAATATCTCTTTATGTGGCCCGGTGTCAAATTTTATCTGATCATTGCTCCTGTGAAGCGCCTTGGGACGCTTCACTACGTTAAAGGCGCTATATAAATGCAAGATGTTGTTGATACCAGGTCGTGCATTTGCTAACTGAGCCATCAGTCTGTCACCCGTAGGCTGCAGTCTCAATCTCTCTCTCCCCCCCCCCACCCCCTGTATTCTGTCTACGGTTGATGTACAGATGATGATTCCGCTAGGGGGGGGGGAGACCAAATCTAGGGGTCATCAATATAAGATAGTCAAAATAAATCCAGTAGGGAATTCAGGAGAAACATCTTTAGACTCATAGGGCTGGATTTTGATACTGGGGCGGGTTGGGGTCGTGTTATCCACCCGCCTGCAATTGGATGTGGGAGATTGATGCAATTTTCACTTAATTGGGCAATTGAGTTCCAGCATGTGGGAACACATGAACCAATTAGTGGTTTCAGTCTGAAAGTCGCCTCTGATGATGTCATCATTGCTGCTGCATTGAAGGCTTTCAGATACTGCCTGGCCTTTGCTGTGAGAGGACCTGGATGCAAAATGAGCAGCATCTCGGAGAAAGAGAGATAGAGAGAGACCAAGTCCTCCCAGGCAGTCTCTGAAGACATTCAATGCAGCAGCATCAGAGGCGACTTTCAGACCTAATACTACTACTACCTTCATCACATCTCCGTTGTAATAGTGGACCTGCAGCTGATAGTCAGCTATCCACATGTGCTCCCGCCAGGTTTCACTGGCGTGTTTCAGATCAGGCGTACTTCACGTCCGAAAAGGGTTAAACTAGCTAAAACGTTTCAAAATGGCATTACAGAGCTAATTTAGGGCTTGTTAAGGGCTTTAATGGCCTCTCCCGCCTCTTGGAGGCGGGACGGAGTCAGGAACCCCGCGACCGATTTTGTCAAAATTGCGTGGAGGCGGAATGGAGTCGGGATCAGGTCCGCCCGCCACTTTTCGCTATTTTAACCCCCCACACGCCTCCAAACCTGACTCCACGGGTCATTGAAAATCCAGCCCATAGAGTTACACAGCACAGAAAGAGGCCCTTCGGCCCATCGTGTCCGCGCCAGCCATCAAGCCCTGTCTATTCTAATCCCATTTTCCAGCACTTGGTCCGTAGCCCCTGTATGCTATGGCGTTTCAAGTGCTCATCTAAATGCTTCTTGAATGTTGTGAGGGTTCCTGCCTCTGCCACCCTTTTAGGCAGTGAGTTCCAGATTCCAACCACCCTCTGGGTGAAAAAGTTTTTTCCTCAAATCCCCTCTAAACCTCCTGCCCCTTACCTTGAAACTATGCCCCCTGGTTATTGACCCCTCTACTAAGGGGAAACGTTCCTTTCTATCTACCCTATCTATGCCCCTCATAATTTTGTACACCTCAATCAGGTCCCCCCTCGGCCTTCTCTGCTCTAAGGAAAACAACCTCAGCCTGTCCAGTCTCTCTTCATAGCTGAAGCGCTGCAGCCCAGGTAACATCCTGGTGAATCTCCTCTGCACCCTCTCCAATGCAATCACATCCTTCCTATAGTGTGGCGACCAGAACTGCACACAGTATTCCAGCTGTGGCCTAACTAGCGTTTTGTACAGCTCCATCATAACCTCCCTGCTCTTATATTCTATGCCTCGGCTAATGAAGGCAAGTATCCCAGAGAGTGGTTAGAATGTGAAAATCGCTACCACAGGGAGTGCTTGAGGAGAATAGCAGAGATGCATTTAAGGAGAAGCCTTAAGAGATGCCTTTGTTACCTCTAGACTTGGCGATTCCAACGCTCTCCCGGACAGTCTTCCATCCTCATAAACTTGAGCTCATCCAAACCTCGGCTGCCCGTGTCCTAACTCGCACCAAGTCCTCTTCACCCATCACCCCTGTGCTCGCTGACCTACATTGGCTCCCGGTTAAGCAACGCCTCGGCTTAAAAATTCTCATCCTTATTTTCAAATCCCTCCATGGCCTCGCCCCTCCCTATCTCTGTAACCTCCTCCAGCCCTACAGCCCTCCGAGATCTCTACGCTCCTCCAATTCTGGCCTCTTGAGCATCTCCCACTTTCCATCGCTCCACCATTGGCGGCCGCGCCTTCAGCTGCCCGGGCCCTAAGCTCTGGAATTCCCTCCCTAAACCTCTCCTCTCCTTTTAAGATGCTCCTTAAAACCTAGCTCTTTGACTAAGCTTTTCGTCACCTATCCTTATGTGGTTCGGTGTCGAATTTTGTTTGACGATCGCCTTGGGACATTAAAGGCGCTATATAAATAGAAGTTGTTGCAGGCTCCGGTCACTAGGTGCCGCTGTGGAGCAAGTTTCCGAAGTCTCTCATCCAACTCCGCCACCATCTTGTGCACAACAAACACTTGTACTCATTAACTTCCCCTGAGCAGAGGCCTTGGGCAAGTTACTGGCACAGAGAGCTATATAAATAGATAAAACGGTGAGTGTCCTTGTAACACACAGAGCAAATTATTTTCGTTTCACACCCTTGTCCAAGTGTCATATGATACAAACATCACAAAACAGGTCACCTGCCACGATGGAAATCTGTCGGCCTGCAATCTCCAGCTGCATTCAGAGCTAATCAAATCTGCTCACAGATAGCTGGATGGGAGAAAACTGAATGCTGCCGCCCTGGGCAAATAAAGCAATAAGAGTTTGAGCCTCGCGCTTCTAGTTTGATGTAATCTTGAGTATCTCCCCCTCATCTTTCTCACTTTTTTTTATATATTTGTTCATGGGATGTGGGCGTTGCTGGCAAGGACGGCATTTATTGCCCATCCCCTAGTTGCCCTTGAGAAGGTGGTGGTGAGCCGCCTTCTTGAACCGCTGCAGTCCGTGTGGTGAAGGTGCTCCCACAGTGCTGTTAGGGAGGGAGTTCCAGGATTTTGACCCAGCGACGATGAAGTAACGGCCGATATCCTTCCAAGTCAGGAGGGTGTGTGACTTGGAGGGGAACTTGGAGGTGGTGGTGTTCCCATGCGCCTACTGCCCTTGTCCTTCTAGGTGGAAGAGGTCGCGGGTTTGGGAGGTGCTGCCGAAGAAGCCTTGGCGAGTTGCTGCAGTGCATCTTGTAGATGGTACACACTGCAGCCACGGTGCGCCGGTGGTGGAGGGAGTGAATGTTTAAGTTGGTGGATGGGGTGCCAATCAAGCGGGCTGCTTTGTCCTGAATGGTGTCGAGCTTCTTGAGTGTTGTTGGAGCTGCACTCATCCAGGCAAGTGGAGAGCATTCCATCACATTCCTGACTTGTGCCTTGTAGATGGTGGAAAGGCTTTGGGGAGTCAGGAGGTGAGATACTCACCGCAGAATGCCCAGCCTCTGACCTGCTCTTGTAGCCACAGTATTTCTGTGGCTGGTCCAGTTAAGCTTCTGGTCAACGGTGACCCCCAGGATGTTGATCTTACACACTTACTTTCTCGATTCTCTTTCCTGTTCTGCTTTCACTCTCTTTCTCCTTCGATTTATCTGTATTTCTCTCTCTCTCTCTCTCTCTCTCTCCTTTTCTCTTTTCTGCTCTCTATATCTCTCTTCAAGCATTTATATAGCACCATTAATGTAGAATAAACAACCCAAAGGACTTCACAGGTGTAATCAATAAATGGACACTTTCCCCTCTCACAGTCCAGTTTCTCATTCACCAAGGTCTGTGTGATACCAGTAATCAGTTCATGGGCCAGTCTGACCGTACAAAAGGTCATTTCATAAACGTTGGTTACTCCCATCACTCACCATCACCTTCTGTTCCGCTTTCTGTTGATCTCTGAGCTTCTCTTCTCCGTCATGTTTCATTTTCTTTCATATTTCTTACTCTGCTCCCTATTAAATGTTTTTGTAATGTACTTACCTCCCGCGTACTGTTGTTCTAATTTATATTCTTTGTTATTTTCCCTTTCACTCTTCATTCTGTTATTCCCTACTTCATTCTCCCCCTCATTTTGTCATTTCTTCCTTTTAATTCTTTCGTTCCTATTTTCCTTCCTTTCCCTCTTCCTCATTTTCCTTCTCTTCTTCCTTTCCTCATTTCTTTCCTTTCTTCTGCTTTTCCCTCTCTCTCCCTCTCTCCCTCCCCCCCTCTCTCTCTCTGTCTTCCCCCTCACTCTTTCTACCTCTCCCTCTCTCCCTCTCTCTTCCTCTCTCACTCTTTCTACCTCTCTCACTCTTTCTACCTCTCCCTCGCCCCCTCCTCCCTCTCCCCCTCCTCCCTCTCCCCCTCCTCCCTCTCCCCCTCCTCCCTCCTCCCCCTCCTCCCTCTCCCCCTCCTCTCCCCTCCTCTCTCTCTCCTCCCTCTCTCTCTCCTCCCTCCCTCTCTCTCCTCCCTCCCTCTCTCTCCTCCCTCTCCCTCTCTCTCTCCTCCTCTCTCTCTCCTCCCTCTCTCTCTCCTCCCTCTCCCTCTCTCTCTCCTCCCTCTCTCTCTCCTCCCTCTCCCTCTCTCTCTCCTCCCTCTCTCTCTCCTCCCTCTCCCTCTCCTCCCTCTCCCTCTCTCTCTCCTCCCTCTCTCTCTCCTCCCTCTCTCTCTCCTCCTCTCCTCCCTCTCCCTCTCCTCCCTCTCCCTCTCCTCCTCTCCTCCCTCTCTCTCTCCTCCCTCTCCTCCCTCTCTCTCTCCTCCCTCTCCCTCTCTCTCTCCTCCCTCTCTCTCCTCCCTCTCCCTCTCCTCCCTCTCCCTCTCTCTCTCCTCCCTCTCCCCCCTCCCTCTCCCTCTCCTCCCTCTCCCTCTCTCTCTCCTCCCTCTCTCTCTCCTCCCTCTCCCCCCTCCCTCTCCCTCTCCTCCCTCTCCCTCTCCCCCCTCCCTCTCCCTCTCCTTCCTCTCCCTCTCTCTCTCCTCCCTCTCCCTCTCTCTCTCCTCCCTCTCCCCCCTCCCTCTCCCTCTCCTCCCTCACCCTCCCTCCCTCACCCTCCCTCCCTCTCCCTCCCTCTCCCTCCCTCTCCCTCCCTCTCTCTCCCTCTCTCTCTTTCCCTCTCTTTCCCTCTCTCTCCCTCTCCCTCCCTCTCTCTCCCTCTCTCTCCCTCTCCCTCCCTCTCCCCCTCTCCCTCTCTCTCTCCTCCCTCTCCCCCCCTCCCTCTCCCTCTCCTCCCTCTCCCTCTCCCCCCTCCCTCTCCCTCTCCTTCCTCTCCCTCTCTCTCTCCTCCCTCTCCCTCTCTCTCTCCTCCCTCTCCCCCCTCCCTCTCCCTCTCCTCCCTCCCTCTCCCTCCCTCTCCCTCCCTCTCCCTCCCTCTCCCTCCCTCTCCCTCCTCTCCCTCCCTCTCTCTCCCTCTCTCTCCCTCTCTCTCTCTCTCCCTCTCTCTCCCTCTCTCTCCCTCTCTCTCCCTCTCTCTCCCTCTCTCTCCCTCTCTCTCCCTCTCCCTCCCTCTCCCTCCCTCTCTCTCCCTCTCTCTCCCTCTCCCTCCCTCTCCCCCTCTCCCTCTCCCTCTCTCTCCCTCTCTCTCCCTCTCCCTCCCTCTCCCTCCCTCTCCCTCCCTCTCCCTCTCCCTCCCTCTCCCTCTCCTCCCTCTCTCTCCTCCCTCACCCTCTCCTCCCTCTCTCTCCTCCCTCACCCTCCCTCTCTCTCCCTCTCCTCCCTCCCTCTCTCTCTCTCTCTGTGTCTATC
>JASTWF010001981.1:23475-46940 GCA_030390025.1 Squalus acanthias | reverse complement strand
GGAGCGCCGCACTGTCGGAGGGGCGGTACTGAGGGAGTGCCGCACTGTCGGAGGGGCGGTACTGAGGGAGCGCCGCACTGTCGGAGGGGCGGTACTGAGGGAGCGCCGCACTGTCGGAGGCCCCGTCTTTCGGATGAGACCTTAAACCGAGGCCCCGTCTGCCCTCTCAGGTGAACATAAAAGATCCCACGGCCACTATTTCGAAGAAGAGCAGGGGGGAGTTCTCCTCGGTGTCCTGGGGAAAACATTTATCCCTCAACCAACATTACTAAAACAGATGATCTGGTCATTATCACATTGCTGTTTGTGGGAGCTTGCACAAACAGCAATGTGATAATGACCGGATCATCTGTATTTTGGTGCTGTTGATTGGGCGATAAATATTGAGCCCCCTGCTCTTCTTCAAAATAGTGCCACGGGATCATGAAAAGGTGAAACCCCCCGCGTGTTACTGGGATTCCACACTCGGGCAGATATCCTTGTCCCTCGCTCGGCACTCACCAGTTGCAGCTCATCCTCTGTCTGACAGCATGAAAGAGCAGGAGACACACACAGTTACTACACAGCAAAGGGAACACCTCCAAATATTCCCACTGTCCCATCGGGCTTTTGGCAAGTTCACTGCTGATGCAATTGAGGGATCCTTAAAGCTCCCTCTACACTGTCCCATCAAACACTCCCGGGGCAGGTACAGCACGGGTTGGATACAGAGTAAAGCTCCCTCTACACTGTCCCATCAAACACTCCCAGGGCAGGTACAGCACGGGTTAGATACAGAGTAAAGCTCCCTCTACACTGTCCCCATCAAACACTCCCGGGGCAGGTACAGCACGGGTTAGATACAGAGTAAAGCTCCCTCTACACTGTCCCATCAAACACTCCCAGGGCAGGTACAGCACGGGTTAGATACAGAGTAAAGCTCCCTCTACACTGTCCCATCAAACACTCCCAGGGCAGGTACAGCACGGATTAGATACAGAGTAAAGCTCCCTCTACACTGTCCCATCAAACACTCCCAGGGCAGGTACAGCACGGGTTAGATATAGAGTAAAGCTCCCTCTACACTGTCCCATCAAACACTCCCAGGGCAGGTACAGCACGGGTTAGATACAGAGTAAAGCTCCCTCTACACTGTCCCATCAAACACTCCCAGGGCAGGTGCAGCACGGGTTAGATACAGAGTAAAGCTTCCTCTACACTGTCCCCATCAAACACTCCCAGGGCAGGTACAGCACGGGTTAGATACAGAGTAAAGCTCCTCTACACTGTCCCCATCAAACACTCCCAGGGCAGGTACAGCACGGGTTAGATACAGAGTAAAGCTCCCTCTACACTGTCCCATCAAACACTCCCAGGGCAGGTACAGCACGGGTTAGATACAGAGTCAAGCTCCCTCTACACTGTCCCATCAAACACTCCCAGGGCAGGTACAGCACGGGTTAGATACAGAGTAAAGCTCCCTCTACACTGTCCCATCAAACACTCCCAGGGCAGGTACAGCACGGGTTAGATACAGAGTAAAGCTCCCTCTACACTGTCCCATCAAACACTCCCAGGGCAGGTACAGCACGGGTTAGATACAGAGTAAAGCTCCCTCTACACTGTCCCATCAAACACTCCCAGGGCAGGTACAGCACGGGTTAGATACAGAGTAAAGCTCCCTCTACACTGTCCCATCAAACACTCCCAGGGCAGGTACAGCACGGGTTAGATACAGAGTAAAGCTCCCTCTACACTGTCCCATCAAACACTCCCAGGGCAGGTACAGCACGGGTTAGATACAGAGTAAAGCTCCCTCTACACTGTCCCATCAAACACTCCCAGGGCAGGTACAGCACGGGTTAGATACAGAGTAAAGCTCCCTCTACACTGTCCCATCAAACACTCCCAGGGCAGGTACAGCACGGGTTAGATACAGAGTAAAGCTCCCTCTACACTGTCCCATCAAACACTCCCAGGGCAGGAACAGCACGGGTTAGATACAGAGTAAAGCTCCCTCTACACTGTCCCCATCAAACAGTCCCAGGGCAGGAACAGCACGGGTTAGATACAGAGTCAAGCTCCCTCTACACCGTCCCAGCTTTAGTCCTTTCCATTTCCCAGGGCGGCTCTGCGATGGAGGGAAGGTGCGACTGTATCCTTGCCCCCATCACACCGTGAAATTTGTGAACTGATGTTTTCTTCCTCCTCCTCTTTCCGCTGCCAGTAATCAGCCCCGTTCCCCCCCTCCCCACACCACCAGGAGCCCGTGAAACGTCCCCTCGGGTGGGGGGGTAGACGCTCTCCGACCGGGGAAACCCGCTACTCACCAACGACCCCATCATCCCTTTGCTCTGCGAGGTAACGACCCGAAGATCCGGCTTGCGGCTGTTGCTGAGGGTGAGCTGTGCGACCGGGGGGGGCGGCGGCGACTTTGGAGACATCACTTTGCTCAGGCTGCTGGTGGAGAGGAGGCCAGGCGACGCCCTCTGATTAATGTAACCGTTTCCTGGGTTCAAACAGAGGGGAAAGCACAGTGAATTGCGGCGGGGGTCGGGGGTGGGTGTCAAGTTGAAGCCCTAGCCCCTACACCCCTCCTCATCTCTGTAACCTCCTCCTCCAGCCCTACAGCCCTCCCTATCTCTGTAACCTCCTCCTCCAGCCCTACAGCCCTCCCTATCTCTGTAACCTCCTCCAGCCCCTACACCCCTCCCCATCTCTGTAACCCCCTCCAGCCCCTACACCCCTCCCTATCTCTGTAACCTCCCCTAGCCCCTACACCCCTCCCCATCTCTGTAACCTCCTCCTCCAGCCCTACACCCCTCCCCATCACTGTAACCTCCTCCAGCCCTACACCCCTCCCCATCTCTGTAACCTCCTCCAGCCCCTACACCCCTCCCCATCTCTGTAACCCCCTCCAGCCCTACACCCCTCCCTATCTCTGTAACCCCCTCCAGCCCCTACACCCCTCCCCATCGCTGTAACCCCCTCCAGCCCCTACACCTCTCCCCATCGCTGTAACCTCCTCCAGCCCCTACACCCCTCCCCATCTCTGTAACCCCCTCCAGCCCTACACCCCTCCCTATCTCTGTAACCTCCTCCAGCCCCTACACCCCTCCCTATCACTGTAACCTCCTCCAGCCCTACACCCCTCCCCATCTCTGTAACCTCCTCCAGCCCTACACCCCTCCCTATCTCTGTAACCTCCTCCAGCCCTACACCCCTCCCCATCTCTGTAACTTCCTCCAGCCCCACAACCCTCCCAGATCTCTGCGCTCCTCCAATTCTGGTCTCTTGCTCATCCCCCGATTTCCATCGCTCCACCATTGGCGGCCGTGCCTTAGAATCATGGAAGATAGGAGCAGGAGTAGGCCATTCGGCCCCTCGAGCTTGCTCCGCCATTTAATGAGATCACGGCAGATCATCCAAATTCAGTACCCTGTCCCTGCTTTCTCCCCATATTCCTTGATCCCTTTAGCCTTAAGAAATATATCTAACTCCTTCTTGAATATATTTAATGAATTAGCCTCAACTGCCTTGTGTGGTAGAGAATTCCACAGGTTCACCACTCTCTGGGTGAAGAAATTCCTCCTTATCTCAGTCCGAAATGGCTTACCCCTTATCCTTAGACTGTGACCTCTGGTTCTGGACTCCCCCGCCATCGGGAACATCCTTCCTGCATCTAGTCTGTCTAGTCCTGTTAGAATTTTATAAGTTTCAATGAGATCCCCTCTCATTCTTCTAAACTCTAGCGAATACAAGCCCAATCGTCCCAATCTCTCTTCATACGTCATTCCTGCCATCCCAGGTATCAGTCTGGTGAATCTTCGCTGTACTCCCTCCATGGCAAGAACATCCTTCCTCAGCTAAGGACATACTTCCTTCAGCTGCCTGGGCCCTGAGCTCTGGAATTCCCTCCCTAAACCTCTCCGCCTCTCTCTCCTCCTTTAAGATGCTCCTTAAACCCGACCTCTTTGACCCAGCTTTTGGTCGCCTGTCCTAATATCTCCGTATGTGGCTCAGGGTCAAATTTCATCTGATAATCGCTCCTGTGACGTTTTACTACATTAAAGACACTGTTTAAGGCACATAGGAACAGGAGGAGGCCATTCAATCAGATAATGGCTAATCTGTATTTTGACATCACTCCGCATTCCGAGAATGCTTGTAACTGGAGTGTGCACCACAGGGACAGCCAGTGGCACCTCGTAGCCCATCCCCTTCCTGCTCTCCTCATGTCCCAATGATTATTGCGGATTCCTTCAATCCGACCCCCACCGCACACTTCGGCCCCCCTCCTGCGTTATTGGACACCGAGCCACATCAGGAGATATTAGGACAGGCGACCAAAAGCTTGGTCAAAGAGGTCGGTTTTAAGGAGCGTCTTAAAGGAGGAGAGAGAGGCGGAGAGGTTTAGGGAGGAAATGCCGGAGCTTGGGGCCCAGGCGGCTGAAGGCACGGCCGCCAATGGTGGAGCGATTATAATCAGGGATGCTCAAGAGGCCAGAATTGGAGGAGTGCAGAGATCTCGGAGGGTTGTGGGGCTGGAGGAGGTTACAGAGATGGGGAGGGGTGTAGGGTTGGAGGGGGTTACAGAGATGGGGAGGGGTGTAGGGCTGGAGGGGGTTACAGAGATGGGGAGGGGTGTAGGGGCTGGAGGGGGTTACAGAGATAGGGAGGGGTGTAGGGCTGGAGAGGGTTACAGAGATGGGGAGGGGTGTAGGGCTGGAGGGGGTTACAGAGATAGGGAGGGGTGTAGGGGCTGGAGGAGGTTACAGAGATAGGGAGGGGTGTAGGGGCTAGGGGAGGTTACAGAGATAGGGAGGGCTGTAGGGGCTGGAGGGGGTTACAGAGATGGGGAGGGGGTGTAGGAGCTGGAGGAGGTTACAGAGATGGGGAGGGGTGTAGGGCTGGAGGAGGTTACAGAGATGGGGTGGGGTGTAGGGGCTGGAGGAGGTTACAGAGATAGGGAGGGGTGTAGGGCTGGAGGAGGAGGTTACAGAGATGGGGAGGGGTGTAGGGGCTAGGGGAGGTTACAGAGATAGGGAGGGGTGTAGGGGCTGGAGGGGGTTACAGAGATGGGGAGGGGTGTAGGGGCTGGAGGAGGTTACAGAGATAGGGAGGGGTGTAGGGCTGGAGGAGGAGGTTACAGAGATGGGGAGGGGTGTAGGGGCTAGGGGAGGTTACAGAGATAGGGAGGGGTGTAGGGGCTGGAGGGGGTTACAGAGATGGGGAGGGGTGTAGGGGCTGGAGGAGGTTACAGAGATAGGGAGGGCTGTAGGGCTGGAGGAGGAGGTTACAGAGATGAGGAGGGGTGTAGGGGCTAGGGGAGGTTACAGAGATAGGGAGGGGTGTAGGGGCTGGAGGGGGTTACAGAGATGGGGAGGGGTGTAGGGGTTGGAGGGGGTTACAGAGATGGGGAGGGGTGTAGGGCTGGAGGGGGTTACAGAGATGGGGAAGGGTGTAGGGGTTGGAGGGGGTTACAGAGATGGGGAGGGGTGTAGGGGCTGGAGGGGGTTACAGAGATGGGGAGGGGGTGTAGGAGCTGGAGGAGGTTACAGAGATGGGGAGGGGTGTAGGGGCTGGAGAGGGTTACAGAGATGGGGAGGGGTGTAGGGCTGGAGGGGGTTACAGAGATAGGGAGGGGTGTAGGGGCTGGAGGAGGTTACAGAGATAGGGAGGGGTGTAGGGGCTAGGGGAGGTTACAGAGATAGGGAGGGCTGTAGGGGCTGGAGGGGGTTACAGAGATGGGGAGGGGGTGTAGGAGCTGGAGGAGGTTACAGAGATGGGGAGGGGTGTAGGGCTGGAGGAGGTTACAGAGATGGGGTGGGGTGTAGGGGCTGGAGGAGGTTACAGAGATAGGGAGGGGTGTAGGGCTGGAGGAGGAGGTTACAGAGATGGGGAGGGGTGTAGGGGCTAGGGGAGGTTACAGAGATAGGGAGGGGTGTAGGGGCTGGAGGGGGTTACAGAGATGGGGAGGGGTGTAGGGGCTGGAGGAGGTTACAGAGATAGGGAGGGGTGTAGGGCTGGAGGAGGAGGTTACAGAGATGGGGAGGGGTGTAGGGGCTAGGGGAGGTTACAGAGATAGGGAGGGGTGTAGGGGCTGGAGGGGGTTACAGAGATGGGGAGGGGTGTAGGGGCTGGAGGAGGTTACAGAGATAGGGAGGGCTGTAGGGCTGGAGGAGGAGGTTACAGAGATGAGGAGGGGTGTAGGGGCTAGGGGAGGTTACAGAGATAGGGAGGGGTGTAGGGGCTGGAGGGGGTTACAGAGATGGGGAGGGGTGTAGGGGTTGGAGGGCGTTACAGAGATGGGGAGGGGTGTAGGGCTGGAGGGGGTTACAGAGATGGGGAAGGGTGTAGGGGTTGGAGGGGGTTACAGAGATGGGGAGGGGTGTAGGGGCTGGAGGGGGTTACAGAGATGGGGAGGGGGTGTAGGAGCTGGAGGAGGTTACAGAGATGGGGAGGGGTGTAGGGGCTGGAGGAGGTTACAGAGATGGGGAGGGGTGTAGGGGCTGGAGGGGGTTACAGAGATGGGGAGGGGGTGTAGGAGCTGGAGGAGGTTACAGAGATGGGGAGGGGTGTTGGGGCTGGAGGAGGTTACAGAGATGGGGTGGGGTGTAGGGGCTGGAGGAGGTTACAGAGATGGGGAGGGGTGTAGGGCTGGAGGGGGTTACAGAGATGGGGAGAGGTGTAGGGGCTAGGGGAGGT
Source organism: Squalus acanthias (assembly GCA_030390025.1). NCBI lineage: Eukaryota > Metazoa > Chordata > Chondrichthyes > Squaliformes > Squalidae > Squalus > Squalus acanthias. The sequence goes on along the minus strand of JASTWF010001981.1, from coordinate 40,253 downwards.
TACAGAGATAGGGAGGGGTGTAGGGGCTGGAGGGGGTTACAGAGATGGGGAGGGGTGTAGGGGCTGGAGGAGGTTACAGAGATAGGGAGGGGTGTAGGGCTGGAGGAGGAGGTTACAGAGATGGGGAGGGGTGTAGGGGCTAGGGGAGGTTACAGAGATAGGGAGGGGTGTAGGGGCTGGAGGGGGTTACAGAGATGGGGAGGGGTGTAGGGGCTGGAGGAGGTTACAGAGATAGGGAGGGCTGTAGGGCTGGAGGAGGAGGTTACAGAGATGGGGAGGGGTGTAGGGGCTAGGGGAGGTTACAGAGATAGGGAGGGGTGTAGGGGCTGGAGGGGGTTACAGAGATGGGGAGGGGTGTAGGGGTTGGAGGGGGTTACAGAGATGGGGAGGGGTGTAGGGCTGGAGGAGGTTACAGAGATAGGGAGTGGTGTAGGGCTGGAGGGGGTTACAGAGATGGGGAGGGGTGTAGGGTTGGAGGGGGTTACAGAGATGGGGAGGGGTGTAGGGGCTGGAGGGGGTTACAGAGATGGGGAGGGGGTGTAGGAGCTGGAGGAGGTTACAGAGATGGGGAGGGGGTGTAGGAGCTGGAGGAGGTTACAGAGATGGGGAGGGGTGTTGGGGCTGGAGGAGGTTACAGAGATAGAAACATAGACATAGAAACTAGGAGCAGGAGTAGGCCATTCGGCCCGTCGAGCCTGCTCCACCATTCAATACGATCATGGCTGATCATCCAAATCCAGTACCCTGTCCCTGCTTTCTCACACAGAATCCCCATCGAGCCTGCACCGACACATATCCCACGCAATCCCCGTAACCCCACGTATTTAATTCCCCCTAACATATCCCATCCTATCCCTGCAACCCCACATATTTAATCCCCCCCTAACACTAAGGGTCAATTTATCATTGCCAAATCAACCTAACCCGCACATTTTTGGACTGTGGGAGGAAACCGGAGCACCCGGAGGAAACCCACGCAGACACGGGGAGAATGTGCAAACTCACACAGACAGTCGCCCGAGGCCAGATTCGAACCCGGGTCTCTGGCGCTGTGAGGCACCAGTGCTAACCACTATGCCACCGTGTTGCCCAATGGGGAGGGGTGTAGGGCTGGAGGGGGTTACAGAGATAGGGAGGGGGCGACGAGGCCATAGAGGCGGTGCCACCAATTTTGGGTCAAAAGGGGGCCCGAATGGTGGGGGAGGTGAATTGGAGGAATGAGCAACAATGATTGGGGAAAGATTTGCGAGGAGAGCTGGAGGGGGATGGGCTGTGAGGTGCCACTGGCTGTGCCTGGGGTGGAAGCCTGATCTAAGTGCACACTCCAGTTTCAAGCATTCTAGGAATGCAGAGTGACGTCAATTCTGACATTCGATGCTCCCGGCAGCTATTAACCCTCATCAGAGTAGTGCAGCAGCTGAAAACACGCCATGTCGTCCCGGCCTGGTCATTCCTGTAACACAAGAACCCGCTGCCGTCACCGAGTGACTCATCGCCCCCCCCACCCATCCCTTACACCAGTCACAGGCAGTTCAGGAGGAAATCTATAACCTCTTCGCTAACTCAAGCTTCTGCACGGGAACAGGCATGGGAAAGGCTGGACCCAGAGGGGAAATGGGAGGGAGAGCCAGTCGTTCCGGGAACAGGTTCTTCCGCAAGCGGGCGGCAAGGCCTGAAGTTGGTTGTCTGCAATAATTTTCTGAATTTCACACACACACACACACACACACACACACTCACACACACACTCGCAGACACGCACGCACAGACACTCGCACACACACGCACGCACACACACACACTCGCAGACACGCACGCACAGACACTCGCACACACACGCACGCACAGACACTCGCACACACACGCACGCACAGACACTCGCACACACACTCACACACACACTCGCAGACACGCACGCAGACACTCGCACACACACGCACGCACACACACACACTCGCAGACACGCACGCACAGACACTCGCACACACACACGCACGCACAGACACTCGCACACACACGCACGCACAGACACTCGCACACACACGCACGCACAGACACTCGCACACACACGCACAGACACTCGCACACACACGCACGCACAGACACTCGCACACACACGCACGCACACACACTCGCACACACACACACTCGCAGACACGCACGCACACACACTCGCACACACACGCACACACATGCACGCACACACTCGCACACACACGCACTCGCACACACACACACTCACAGACACACACGCACACACGCGCGCACACACACACGCTCACACACGCACACACACGCGCGCACACACACACACACGCACACACACGCACTCGCACACACACACACACTCACAGACACACACGCACACGCACACTCGCACACACACACGCGCGCGCGCACACGCACACACACACGCTCACACACGCACACACGCGCGCACACACACACACACGCTCACACACGCACTCACACGCGCACACACACGCACTCACACACGCGCTCACACATGCACACACGCACACACACGCACACACGCGCACACACACACGCACACTCGCACACTCACAGACACACACGCACACGCACACACACACGCGCGCGCGCACGCACACACACACGCTCACACACGCGCGCACACACACACACACGCACACACACGCGCGCACACACACACACACGCACACACACGCACTCGCACACACACACACACTCACAGACACACACGCACACGCACACTCGCACACACACGCGCGCGCGCACACGCACACACACACGCTCACACACACGCGCGCACACACACACACACACGCTCACACACGCACTCACACACGCGCACACACACGCGCTCACACACGCGCTCACACACGCACACACACGCACACGCGCACACACACACACATGCACGCGCACACACACACACATGCACGCACACACACGCACGCACACACACACACGCGCACGCACACGCACACACACGCTTGTGGCCGCACTCACAGACATACGCGCACAGAGACATGCACGCACGCACAGACACACACACGGATACATGCAGACGCGCGCTCGCACACACACAGACACACACGCATGCATGCACGCACACACAGACACACGCATGCGGACACACACACGGATACACGCAGACACACATTCACGCACGCACGCACAGACAAGACACAGGGATACACGCACAGACACACCCAGACACGCACACACAGATGCAGACATACAGACGCAGACACACGCGCGCGCCCGGAAGTGGTGAACGGCGCCATATAAATGCCCGTCTTTCTTCTGTTACTTTCTTTTTCTCCCCACTGACGCGGCACTGTAGCTCAGCAGTCTAGTTTGCGTTGTTGATCCCTGCTGGCAGTGACTGGGCACGCTCAGCACTGAGTCGAACTTCACTCCCTCGTCGCTCTCTCTCTCTCTCTCTTAGACTCTCCCCCCACTTCAACACCGCTCATTGGGCAGATCTCCCATTTTTCTTCCAGTCCGCTTGTCCGTACTGAATTCCATCTCCCGTAGCTCGGTCCCTTTTCACATTCTATCTAGCTCGTTCAGTAACCTCTTGGCGCCTCCAATTCTGGCCTCTTGAGGATCCCCGATTTCCATCGCTCCACCATTGACGGCCGTGCCTTCAGCTGCCTGGGGCCCTGAGCTCTGGAATTCCCTCCCTAAACCTCTCCGCCTCTCTCTCCTCCTTTAAGACGCTCCTTAAAACCGACCTCTTTGACCCAGCTTTTGGTCGCCTGTCCCTAATATCTCCTGATGTGGCTCGGTGTCAAATTTTGTCTGATAATCGCTCCTGTGAAGCACCTTGGGACGTTTTACTACATTAATGGCGCTGTATAGGTACATAGGAACAGGAGGAGGCCCATTCTGCCCCTCGAGCCTGTTACACAGGAACAGGAGGAGGCCCATTCAGCCCCTCGAGCCTGTTACACAGGAACAGGAGGAGGCCCATTCAGCCCCTCGAGCCTGTTACACAGGAACAGGAGGAGGCCCATTCAGCCCCTCGAGCCTGTTACACAGGAACAGGAGGAGGCCCATTCAGCCCCTCGAGCCTGTTACACAGGAACAGGAGGAGGCCCATTCAGCCCCTCGAGCCTGTTGCACAGGAACAGGAGGAGGCCCATTCAGCCCCCTCGAGCCTGTTACACAGGAACAGGAGGAGGCCCATTCAGCCCCTCGAGCCTGTTACACAGGAACAGGAGGAGGCCCATTCAGCCCCTCGAGCCTGTTACACAGGAACAGGAGGAGGTCATTCAGCCCCTCGAGCCTGTTACACAGGAACAGGAGGAGGCCCATTCAGCCCCTCGAGCCTGTTACACAGGAACACGGTGGCATAGTGGTTAGCACTGGTGCCTCACAGCGCCAGAGACCCGGGTTCGAATCTGACCTCGGGTGACTGTCTGTGTGGAGTTTGCACATTCTCCCCGTGTCTGCGTGGGTTTCCTCCGGGTGCTCCGGTTTCCTCCCACAGTCCAAAAATGTGTGGGTTAGGTTGATTTGGCTATGATAAATTGACCCTTAGTGTTAGGGGGGATTAAATATGTGGGGTTATGGGGATAGGATGGGATATGTTAGAGGGAATTAAATACGTGGGGTTACGGGGGTAGGGTGGGATATGTGTACTGTGGGGATTAAAGCAGGGACAGGGTACTGGATTTGGATGATCAGCCATGATCGTATTGAATGGCGGAGCAGGCTCGACGGGCCGAATGGCCTACTCCTGCTCCTAGATTCTATGTTTCTATGTTTCTATGTAACAGGAGGAGGCCATTTAGCCCCTCGAGCCTGTTACATTAAGAACAGGAGGAGGCCATTCAGCCCCTCGAGCCTGTTACACAGGAACAGGAGGAGGCCATTCAGCCCCTCGAGCCTGTTACACAGGAACAGGAGGAGGCCATTCAGCCCCTCCAGCCTGTTACACAGGAACAGGAGGAGGCCATTCAGCCCCTCCAGCCTGTTACATAGGAACAGGAGGAGGCCATTCAGCCCCTCGAGCCTGTTACACAGGAACAGGAGGAGGCCCATTCAGCCCCTCCAGCCTGTTACACAGGAACAGGAGGAGGCCATTCAGCCCCTCGAGCCTGGTCCGCCATTCAATCAGGTCACGGCTGATCTGTATCTTAACTCCATCAACCCATCTTGGTTCCGTAACCCTTAATACCTTTACCCCACACAAATCTCAGTTTTGACATTTTCAATTGGCCCACAGCCTCAACAGCTTTTTGGGGGAGAGAGTTCCAGATTTCACCAGCCTTTGTGTGAAGAAGTGCTTCCTGACATCACCCCTGAACGGCCTGGCTCTAATTTTAAGGTGACGCCCCCCCTTGTTCCGGACTCCCCCCACCAGAGGAAATAGTTTCTCTCTCGATCTACCCCATCGAATCCTTTAATCATCTTTAACACCTCGATTAGATCACCCCTTAATCTTCTATAGTCGAGGGAATGCAAGCCTAGTTGTTGTTGAAATCCACAGCACAAAGCCGCCCCCGAGGGGGGTCCTTACCTACAGGGCTGGGACATCCTCCGTTGGAAGTAGACAGCTCGGTCCCCATCAGTGCGCCTAGAGGGTTAAAGGGAGCGTAGGCAGAGTTAGTACTGCAGCAAGCCAGCTCTGTGCACTTGCAGAATCACACACCAACCCCGCCAAGCCGATCCGATCCCTTGCTGCCGCCCCCCCCCACCTTCCCCTCCTGCTTTGCCCTCAGTGCGAGGCAGGTGGTGTTCCAGCGTCCTCTCCCCGAGCTGGCTGCCCGCGGAGGGGGAGGGGGGTCTGGGGGAAATTTCTAAGCCTCCAAAGCGAGCCTGTTCCGCCCATTCAGTGAGATCACGGCTGATCTGCGACCTAACTCCATCCACCCGCCTTTGGCCCATGTCCCTTAATACCTTTTGGTTAACAGAAATCTACCAATCTCAGATTTAAAATTAACAATTGACCCAGCATCAATTGCTGTTTGCGGAAGAGAGTTCCAAACTTCCTTTGTGTGTAGAAGTGTTTCCTAACTTCACTCCTGAAAGGTCTGGCTCTAATTTTTAGACTCTGCCCCCTCGTCCCAGACTCCCCAACCAGCGGAAATCGTTTCTCTCTCTCTACAGGAAACTCTCGTTTAAACGGCACCTAAATATCCGGAATTCTCGAATAACCGGCAGAATTCATACTCCGAAAACTACAGTATACAGTCATTGTTTTACTGTTAAGTAATTAAAGAGTTATAGATTACCCTCATCTGGCAGTACTGTACTTAATCAAGCATCTTCCACCATCCATTTAACACAACATTCTATCGGGGAGTACCCAATTATACTGCACATTTCTTGATTTTTTTATTTTTGTTTGTTAAAAATAGCCTCGGTAGATATACCTCTCCGTTGTCCGGAATTTTTAATCAACCGGCACCATCCCGGTCCCGTCGGTGCTGGATACCAAAGAGTTTCCTGTACCCCTATCAGTTCCTCATCCGTGCCTTTGTTACCTCCAGACTCTGGCCGGCCTCCCACATTCCTCCCTCCGTAAACTTGAGCTCATCCAAATCTCCTGCTGCCCCCGTGTCCTAACTCGCACCGAGTCCCGTTCACCCATCACCCCCCTGTTGCTCGCTGACCTACATTGGCTCCAGGTCCGGCAACGCCTCGATTTCAAAATTCTCATCCTTGTTTCCAAATCACTCCCTGTCTCTGTAACCTCCTCCAGCCCCACGACCCTCCGAGATCTTGACGCTCCTCCAATTCTGGCCTCTTGCGCATCCCCCCCGATTTCCATCGCTCCACCATTGGCGGGCCGTGCCTTCAGCTGCCCGGGGTCCTAAGCTCTGGAATTCCCTCCCTAAACCTCTCAGCCTCTCTCTCTCTCCTCCTTTAAGACGCTCCTTAAAACCTCCCTCTTTGACCAAGCTTTTGGTCACCTGTCCCTAATATCCCCTTAATAAAAACAGAAAATGCTGGAAATACTCAGCAGGTCAGGCAGCATCTGTGGAGAGAGAAACAGAGTTAACGTTTCAGGTCGATGACCCTTCGTCAGAACTGGAAAAAGTTGGAGATGGAACAGGTTTTTAAGCAAGTGTAGGGGCAGGGAGAGGGGGGAGGGGAGGAAAGAACAAAAGGGAAGGTCTGTGATAGGATGGAAGGCAGGAGAGATTAAGAGACAAAAGGGATGATGGTGCAAGGCAAGAGGAGATGGTAATGGGACAAGTTAAGAATCATCATAACCTCGGCCCCTATCACATTTATATTTTATTTTTTCATCCACCCTTTTGTTTGGCGCCCCCCCCTTTTTTTTCCCCTCCTAGAAGCTGGCAGCTGTCCTTCATTCTGCCAGTGTATTTCACACTTCATTCAGCCTCAACCTGTCACATTAACACCTCCTCTTGCCTTGATTATCTCTTTATGTCTCTTAATCTCTCCTTTTGTTCTTTCATCCCCTCCCCCTTTTCCCAGCTTTATCATTGCTTTAAATCTATTTCATTTCCTGCTTTTTTCCAGTTCTGACGAAAGGTCTTCGACCTGAAACGTTAACTCTGTTTCTCTCTCCACGGATGCTGCCTGGCCTGCTGAGTTTTTCCAGCGTTTTCTGTTGTTATTTCGGATTTCCAGCATCCGCAGTATTTTGCTATCGTAAAGAATCATCAAGTTTAGAGTCATCTTTTGTTTCTTAACTTGTCCCATTACCATCTCCTCTGGCCTTGCACCATCATCCCTTTTCTCTCTTAATCTCTCCGGCCTTCCATCCTATCACAGACCATCCCTTTTGTTCTTTCCTCCCCTCCCTCCTCTCCCTTTCCCGACACTTGCTGAAAAACCTGTTCCATCTCCAGCTTTTTCCAGTTGAAGGTTCATCTTCACTGCTTTCAGTTTCCCTTCTCGTGTTTGATCAGGTATCTGCCAAGACTGGGTTTCGCAGCCACATCACTTTCCTCACCTGGCCTGCTGAGTTTTTCCAGCGTTTTCTGTTGTTATTTTTGACCTGAAACGTTAACTCTGTTTCTCCCTCTCTCTCTCCACAGATGCTGCCTGACCTGCTGAGTATTTGCAGCATTTTCTGTTTTTATTTCAGATTTCGGCAGCAATCCCGCAGTATTTTGCTTTTGTACCAATATCTCCTTGTGTGGCCCGGTGGCAAAGTGTGTCTGATAATCGCTCCTGTGAAAGTTAAAGGTGCTGTATAAATGCACGTAGTTGTTGACCCCGTTAACGGCCGGAGCATCAAGACTAGACACACCGGTCCTTCCCACTGCCGTGTAGTCTCCTGGGAGAAGTCGCACAACACCAAGTTATAGTCCAACAGCTTTATTTGAAATCACAAGCTTTCGGAGCGCTGCTCCTTCGTCAGGTGAAGTGAAGAGATGCATATAGGCACAGCATATATAGTCAGAGAACACTGCCAGGTGACTACAGTTAATCTTTCCAACTGCCCTTTATCACACATTTGACCCCTTGTGACCCCACCCCATTGTCTATGATGGAATGTTTTCCTGACTGACCTGTTTGGACACCATCCACACCTTTGATTGCTGTGATCATCTCTCTGCCAAGGTGTGATAAAGGGCAGTTAGAAAGATTAACTGTAGTCACCTGGCAGTGTTCTCTGACTATATACGCTGTGCCTATATGCATCTCTTCACTTCACCTGACGAAGGAGCAGCCGCTCCGAAAGCTTGTGATTTCAAATAAAGCTGTTGGACTATAACCTGGTGTTGTGCGACTTCTCACTTTTGTCCACCCCAGTCCAACACCGGCATCTCCGCATCACGTGTAGTCTCCTGGGAGAGGTGTATGGTTGGGTTGTTGGCATTGAACCAACCAATGAGTCAACACTACCAGGAGAGGAGGGCGAGATAACAACACCACCTTGTATTTATATAGCGCCTTTAACGTAGTAAAATGTCCCAAGGCGCTGCACAGGAGTATTTTAAGACAAAAATATTTGACACCAATCCACATAAGGATAAATTAGGGCAGGTGACCAAAAGCTTGGTCAAAGAGGTCGGTTTTAAGGAGCGTCTTAAAGGAGGAGAGAGAGGCGGAGAGGTAGGCAGGGAATTCCAGAGCTTAGGGCCGAGGCAACAGAAGGCACGGCCGCCAAAGGTTGAGCGATTATAATCAGGGATCCTCAAGAGGGCAGAATTAGAGGAGCGCAGATATCTCAGGGGGGGGTTGTAGGGCTGGAGGAGGTTACAGAGATAGGATGGGGGGGGCGAGGAGGCCATGGAGGGATTTGAAAACAAGGATGAGAATTTTGAAAGCGAGGCGCTGCTTAACCGGGAGCCAGTGTAGGGGGGGGGGGGAGGACGAAATGATCTTACCTGGATTCCCGGAACTCGGTGGCCTCGAGGGGATGCCGGGCGAAACGGTGTTCCTCCTCATCACCGACTGCTGGGGGCTCAGGAGGCTGGAGTCGGTCAGAGAGGTCGTGACCAGCGAGGGGCTGACGAGCGACGAGCAGAGGTTGCTGTAGGACAGGGTGTTCTGATTGCCAACCGAAACGGTCACGGGCATGGTGAAGTTGGGAGGCGGCATGGTGGACTGAAGGGGGAGAGAGGGGGGCGAAACAACAAGAGGCTCGTTCAAACCACCGGGAGGAGACACGCGGCGCCAAATGCATCGATAAGACGAGAGGGGAGCTTGACCCTCGCCCGCCCGCCCCGCCCCGCCACCAAGCAACTAAACCCGGGGTGGCAAGATCCCAACACGGGCTGGTTTTGGGGCTTGGGAGTCTTGCTCAGGATAAGGGGGTGAGGCAAGATTACATTCACGCGGGCGGCACGGTCCGGGGAGGTGGTGATCGAGGGGGGAACCTCTTAAGAGGTGATCTCAGAATATCACTTCAAGGTCAGTCAAGTTCGAGGGGCTGAACGGCCTCCTCCTGTTCCTGTGTAACAGGCTCGAGGGGCTGAATGGGCCTGTTCTTGTGTAACAGGCTCGAGGGGCTGAATGGGCCTCCTCCTGTTCCTGTGTAACAGGCTCGAGGGGCTGAATGGGCCTCCTCCTGTTCCTGTGCAACAGGCTCGAGGGGCTGAATGGCTAACTCCTGTTCCTGTGTAACAGGCGCGAGGGGGCTGAATGGGCCTCCTCCTGTTCCTGTGCAACAGGCTCGAGGGGCCGAATAGGCCTCCTCCTGTTCCTGTGTAACAAACTCGAGGGGCTGAATGGGCCTCCTCCTGTTCCTGTGCAACAGGCTCGAGGGGCCGAATGGGCCTCCTCCTGTTCCTGTGTAACAGGCTCGAGGGGCTGAATGGCCTCCTCCTGTTCCTAATGTAACAGGCTCGAGGGGCAGAATGGGCCTCCTCCTGTTCCTGTGTAACAGGCTCGAGGGGCTGAATGGCCTCCTCCTGTTCCTGTGTAACAGGCTCGACGGGCTGAATGGCCTCCTCCTGTTCCTAATGTAACAGGCTCGAGGGGCTGAATGGCCTCCTCCTGTTCATAATAGAACAGGCTCGAGGGGCTGAATGGGCCTCCTCCTGTTCCTGTGCAACAGGCTCGAGGGGCTGAATGGCCCTCCTCCTGTTCCTGTGTAACAGGCTCGAGGGGCTGAATGGGCCTCCTCCTGTTCCTGTGTAACAGGCTCGAGGGGCTTAATGGGCCTCCTCCTGTTCCTGTGTAACAGGCTCGAGGGGCTGAATGGCCTCCTCCTGTTCCTGTGTAACAGTCTCGAGGGGCCGAACGGCCTCCTCCTGTTCCTGTGTAACAGGCTCGAAGGGCCGAACGGCCTCCTCCTGTTCCTGTGTAACAGGCTCGAGGGGGCTTAATGGGCCTCCTCCTGTTCCTGTGTAACAGGCTCGAGGGGGCTGAATGGGCTTCCTCCTGTTCCTGTGTAACAGGCTCGAGGGGCTGAATGGCCTCTTCCTGTTCCTGTGCAACAGGCTCGAGGGGCTGAATGGCCTCCTCCTGTTCCTGTGTATCAGGCTCGAGGGGCTGAATGGCCTCCTCCTGTTCCTGTGTAACAGGCTCGAGGGGCTGAATGGGCCTCTTCCTGTTCCTGTGTAACAGGCTCGAGGGGCTGAATGGGCCTCCTCCTGTTCCTGTGTAACAGTCTCGAGGGGCTGAATGGGCCTCCTCCTGTTCCTGTGTAACAGGCTCGAGGGGCTGAATGGGCCTCCTCCTGTTCCTGTGTAACAGGCTCGAGGGGCTGAATGGGCCTCCTCCTGTTCCTGTGCAACAGGCTCGAGGGGCTGAATGGGCCTCTTCCTGTTCCTGTGTAACAGGCTCGAGGGGCTGAATGGGCCTCCTCCTGTTCCTAATGTAACAGGCTCGAGGGGCTGAATGGGCCTCCTCCTGTTCCTAATGCAACAGGCTCGAGGGGCTGAATGGGCCGCCTCCTGTTCCTGTGTAACAGGCTCGAGGGGGCTGAATGGCCCTCCTCCTGTTCCTGTGTAACAGGCTCGAGGGGGCTGAATGGGCCTCCTCCTGTTCCTAATGTAACAGGCTCGAGGGGCTGAATGGCCTCCTCCTGTTCCTAATGTAACAGGCTCAAGGGGCTGAATGGGCCTCCTCCTGTTCCTGTGTAACAGGCTCCAGGGGCTGAATGGGCCTCCTCCTGTTCCTGTGTAACAGGCTCGAGGGGGCTGAATGGGCCTCCTCCTGTTCCTGTGCAACAGGCTCGAGGGGCTGAATGGGCCTCCTCCTGTTCCTGTGTAACAGGCTCGAGGGGCTGAATGGGCCTCCTCCTGTTCCTGTGCAACAGGCTCGAGGGGCTGAATGGGCTCCTCCTGTTCCTGTGTAACAGGCTCGAGGGGCTGAATGGGCCTCCTCCTGTTCCTGTGTAACAGGCTCGAGGGGCTGAATGGGCCTCCTCCTGTTCCTGTGTGACAGGCTCCAGGGGCTGAATGGGCCTCCTCCTGTTCCTGTGTAACAGGCTCGAGGGGCTGAATGGGCCTCCTCCTGTTCCTGTGCAACAGGCTCGAGGGGCTGAATGGGCCTCTTCCTGTTCCTGTGTAACAGGCTCGAGGGGCTGAATGGGCCTCCTCCTGTTCCTAATGTAACAGGCTCGAGGGGCTGAATGGGCCTCCTCCTGTTCCTAATGCAACAGGCTCGAGGGGCTGAATGGGCCTCCTCCTGTTCCTGTGTAACAGGCTCGAGGGGGCTGAATGGCCCTCCTCCTGTTCCTGTGTAACAGGCTCGAGGGGGCTGAATGGGCCTCCTCCTGTTCCTAATGTAACAGGCTCAAGGGGCTGAATGGCCTCCTCCTGTTCCTGTGTAACAGGCTCGAGGGGCTGAATGGGCCTCCTCCTGTTCCTAATGTAACAGGCTCGAGGGGCTGAATGGCCTCCTCCTGTTCCTAATGTAACAGGCTCGAGGGGCTGAATGGGCCTCCTCCTGTTCCTAATGTAACAGGCTCGAGGGGCTGAATGGGCCTCCTCCTGTTCCTGTGTAACAGGCTCGAGGGGGCTGAATGGGCCTCCTCCTGTTCCTAATGTAACAGGCTCGAGGGGCTGAATGGCCTCATCCTGTTCCTGTGCAACAGGCTCGAGGGGCTGAATGGGCCTCCTCCTGTTCCTAATGTAACAGGCTCGAGGGGCTGAATGGGCCTCCTCCTGTTCCTGTGTAACAGGCTCGAGGGGCTGAATGGGCCTCCTCCTGTTCCTGTGTAACAAGCTCCAGGGGCTGAATGGGCCTCCTCCTGTTCCTGTGTGACAGGCTCCAGGGGCTGAATGGGCCTCCTCCTGTCACTGTGTTCCTCTTAGGTGCTCCAGGTCTGAGGAAGCAACTGAAAAGGAGAGAGGGACACAGCTGGTGGTACAGTGAGAGGGTGGTACTCACCCCGTATCTTTTGAATAAGATATCAATGTCCTCATTAACCTTCCTGTACTTGTCTTCCATGAAGGGGCTCTGCTCATTCGGGTCATCCCCGTCTGGCTCCGGACTGTCACACCCGTTGAATCCTTTCTTCTTCAGCGTCTGAGGCAGAAATGAGACAACGTTACTGAAAATCTTATCTCCACACGCACCGAACTCTGAATGAAAGGGCTTGGAATTATACAGCGTCTATTCATAGAAACATAGAAGATAGGAGCAGGAGTAGGCCATTCGGCCCCTCGAGCCTGCTCCGCCATTCAATGTGATCATGGCTGATCATCCAAACTCAGTACCCTGTCCCTGCCTTCTCCCCATATCCCTTGATCCCTTTAGCCTTAAGAAATATATCCAACTCCTTCTTGAATCTATTTAATGAATTGGCCTCAACTGCCTTCTGTGGTAGAGAATTCCACAGGTTCACCACTCTCTGGGTGAAGAAATTCCTCCTCATCTCAGTCCTAAATGGCTTACCCCTTATCCTTAGACTGTGACCCCTGGTTCTGGACTCTCCGACCATCGGGAACATCCTTCCTGCATCTAGTCCGTCTAGACCTGTTAGAATTTTATATGTTTCGATGAGATCCCCTCTCATTCTTCTATACTCAAGCGAGTATAAGCCCAATCGACCCAATCTCTCCTCATATGTCATTCCTGCCATCCCAGGTATCAGCCTTGTGAATCTTCGCTGAACTCCTTCCATGGCAAGAACATCCTTCCTCAGATAAGGCGACCAAAACTGCACACAGTACTCAAGGTGTGGTCTCACCAAGGCACTGTACAACTGCAGCAGGACATCCCTGTTCTTATACTCAAACCCTTTCGCTATGAAGGCCAACATACCATTTGCCTTCTTCACCGCCTGCTGCACCTGCATGCTTACCTTCAGCGACTGGTGCACAAGGACACCCAGGTCTCGTTCACCAGCGCCCGCTGTCTCAAAGCGCTTCACAGACAATACAGTACCTTAAGGCTGGCTGCGAGGGACCCCCGGAGCGCTGTGCGGCCGCTGTTGTAATGTAGGAAACGGGGCAGCCAATTTGCGCACAGCAAGCTCCCACAAACAGCAATGAGGTGAATCACCAGTCAATTTGTTTCGGGTGGCGTTTATTGAGGCAGGACTGTCGGCCACCTGAGAACTCCCCCCGCCCATCTTCGAAAACTGGCCGCGGGATCTTTTACGTCCACCTGAGAGAGCAGAAGGGGCCTCGGTTTAACGTCTCATCCGAAAGACGGCACCTCCGACAGTGCGGCGCTCCCTCAGTACCGCCCCTCCGATAGTGCGGCGCTCCCTCAGTACCGCCCCTCCGACAGTGCGGCGCTCCCTCAGTACTGCCCCTCCGACAGTGTGGCGCTCCCTCAGTACTGCCCCTCTGACAGTGCGGCGCTCCCTCAGTACCGCCCCTCCGACAGTGCGTCGCTCCCTCAGTACTGCCCCTCCGACAGTGCGGCGCTCCCTCAGTACCGCCCCTCCGACAGTGCGGCGCTCCCTCAGTACCGCCCCTCCGACAGTGCGGCGCTCCCTCAGTACCGCCCCTCCGACAGTGCGGCGCTCCCTCAGTACTGCCCCTCCGACAGTGTGGCGCTCCCTCAGTACTGCCCCTCCGACAGTGCGGCGTTCCCTCAGTACTGCCCCTCCGACAGTGCGGCGCTCCCTCAGTACCGCCCCTCCGACAGTGCGGCGCTCCCTCAGTACCGCCCCTCCGACAGTGCGGCGCTCCCTCAGTACTGCCCCTCCGACAGTGTGGCGCTCCCTCAGTACTGCCCCTCCGACAGTGCGGCGTTCCCTCAGTACTGCCCCTCCGACAGTGCGGCGCTCCCTCAGTACCGCCCCTCCGACAGTGCGGCGCTCCCTCAGTACTGCCCTCCGACAGTGCGGCGTTCCCTCAGTACCGCCCCTCCGACAGTGCGGCACCCCCTCAGTACTGACCCTCCGACAGTGTGGCGCTCCCTCAGTACTGCCCCTCCGACAGTGCGGCGTTCCCTCAGTACCGCCCCTCCGACAGTGCGGCACCCCCTCAGTACTGACCCTCCGACAGTGTGGCGCTCCCTCAGCACTGCACTCGAGCACCAGCCTGGATTACATACTCTAGATGTTCTTTAAAACACAGCTAATGCTTACTTCAGGGAATACCGGGTGCCGAAACAGTGGCACTAGAGCCCGCATGGGAAATATAGGGCCCAGGTTGAGCATTGGGCCTTGCAGCCCAGGACCAGACCGGGACAAGTTCTGCCTTCAGTCTGTGTAGCATTAGCCGATCTTCACTGGCAAGGCAGTAGGGGCGCGACAATTGGCCCTCAGATTGGCTTTGGGAAGTGAAAATGATCAGCTCGTTCGCCATCGTACGGTCACCGCGCCGGGACCTTGGCTTGAGGGTGTGGAGAATAGGAATTGCCCCCCTCTCCTGCCCCAGGTGAGAGGCGGTGCCTTCAGGAAAAGATCCTCCACCGAATATCCCGCTCCCTCTAGGAAATGGGATCCAGTAGGTTACAGAGGGAAGGAGATAGGAGAGAGAGGGAATGAGGAAAAGGGAAGGGGAAAGGAAACGGAAACAGAAGGTGCGGGGAAAGAGAGGAAGAGAGAAGAGAAAAAGAGAGAGAGAGAAGGGGAAGGTGAGAAACATAGAAAAATAGGTGCAGGAGTGGGCCATTCGGCCCCTCGAGCCTGCTCCGCCATTCAATGTGATCATGGCTGATCCTCTATCTCAATACCATATTCCCGCTCTCTCCCCATACCCCTTGACGCCTTTTGTGTCTAGAAATCTATCTATCTCCTTCTTAAATAGATTCAATGACTTGGCCTCCACAGCCTTCTGTGGTAGAGAATTCCACAGGTTCACCACCCTCTGAGTGAAGAAATTTCTCCTCATCTCAGCCCTAAATGTCCTGCCCCGTATCCTGTGACTGTGACCCCTCGTTCTAGACCCCCCCAGCCAGGGGAAACATCCTCCCTGCATCCAGTCTGTCTAGCCCTGTCAGAATTTTATACGTTTCAATGAGATCCCCTCTCATTCTTCTAAACTCTAGTGAATACAGGTCTAGTCGACCCAATCTCTCCTCATACGACAGTCCTGCCATCCCAGGAATCAGTCTGGTGAACCTTCGCTGCACTCCCTCTATGGCAAGTATATCCTTCTTAGGTAAGGAGACCAAAACTGCACACAGTACTCCAGCTGTGGTCTCACCAAGGCCCTGTATAACATGAGAGATGAGAAAAAGAGAGAGAGAGAGAGAGAAAGAAGAGCAATCGAGTACAAACGGGAGTTTTTACTAGAACAGCGTTATCTCCGTTAAAACGGGGGCCCATTTTCTGCTACGACACTGAGGATTTTCAGTTCTACACCGTGTCGGAGCGCTCCCACTCCCTCCCACACAGTGTGCAGGGTGTGTGTCACTCACAACACGCACCCAGCACAAGGGGCTCCATTCCTACTGAGTGACTATTCCAATTTTGGAAATCATTACTGTAAAACTTAAAATACAAAAAATTTCCTAACGGTTAAAATTTCACCAACATTGGAGCTGAAAATATCTCCAACCGCACTTCCTATTTCTGATCAGTGCTTTCACTGTTAACCCACAGCCTGCTGAATAAAACAGGAACTCCGCACAGTTACACAGTGAGTAACCCTTACCCTGGTGAATAAACAGTGACTCCGTACAGTTACCAAGGGGGGAGAAGGAGGGAAATGAAGGAGGGGGGGAGAGAGAGTGAGAGAGGGAGGGGGAGAGAGAGAGAGAGGGAGGGGGAGAGAGAGGGAGGGGAGGAGAGGGAGAAGGGAGAGAGAGGCAGGGGAGGAGAGGGAGAAGGCAGAAGGGAGAGAGAGGGAGGGGAGGAGAGAGAGAGGGAGGGGAGGAGGTGGAGAAGGGAGGAGAGGGAGAAGGGAGAGAGAGGGGGAGAAAGAGTGGGAGGGGGAAGGAGAGGGAGGGGGAAGGAGGGGAAGGGGGAAGGAGAGGGAGGGCAGGAGAGGGAGGGCAGGAGA